>JAHRBU010000030.1:0-301343 GCA_019677095.1 Aureobasidium sp. SLJ-2021a
ACCCTAACCCTAACCCCTAACCCTAACCCTAACCCTAACCCTAACCCTAACCCTAACCCTAACCCTAACCCTAACCCTAACCCTAACCCTAACCCTAACCCTAACCCTAACCCTAACCCTAACCCTATAGAAACAATCGGTAAGCATCTACTATATAGTTAATAGCTATTATACCTCTCTAATCCTATTTATTATAGATGTCGGTATCGATAGAAGTGTTACTATCTATGCTATCGTTATCGCTAGAATTGCTATCGCTTCCTATATTACTATCGTCGGCGCTACGGCTAGAACTATCTTATAATACCTCTCTACTATAATTGCGTAATTCGTGCCTTTATTATTAGATATCCTCTCTACGATTATATACGTTCTAAGCCTAAACGATACGTATAAGATAGTAGATAAACCTTTTCTAGTAGCTAGCGTACTAAAGTTAGGAGTTAGGGTTTTATAGTCTTATAAGCGGTCTAATATTAGCCTTAGACTTTTTTGCACTTTATAGCTAGCGGTAGGTTTCTTAATTAAGTATTAATAGACTAGCAATATATCTCTTAACTAGTAAGTTAACTAGTCTCGAAATGTGCTATAGTTCTTATTTATCTTTATCGGTAAGACGACTCCTATTTAAGAGATATTTATAGTTACTTCTAGTAAGATACTACGAGTATTCGGTACGCTTAGACTAAAGTAAGTAATCTGTTTTTATAATGTTTCCGTCGATAACCTTAAGCTCTTTACTATGCTATATTTTTGCTATATCCTATTCGTCTAAGACTAGAGAAGTGTCGAAATCGCGTAGTTATCTTATCCTAATAGCAGTTCTTTAATTATTATATAAGATATTTATATCGTCTACGTAGATGTCTTCCTTATAGTTAATAGTAAAGTACCGTTATCGGCTACTAGTTAATATAAAAGATTATATAAAGACATAATGCTAATACTCTCGATCTTATTTTGTCGACCGCTATTTATGCTTTTTATTATAGTGCTTACGGATCTCGTCCTAACTAATAGTAATAAAACTACACTCCTCCTAGTTATAAATAAATGCATCTCGCGGTCTACTAAGTAACTAAATCGGCGGCTCTAGTAGCGGCGGTAACTATACCTATATTAGTTTTAAGATCTATAGATAAGAGTATTTCCTAACGATAGCTACTTTTTCCTTTAAAGTCCCGCTATATTTAGTACGTAGATAACTAGTAAGATTCGATATAGCATAGTAGTAATGTTTATAAACGAGTACTTTATACTATAACTCGTATTATAGCTAATCGTCGGTATTATTAATAGTAATTCTAAACTTAACTATCGGGGTAAGAGACGAATCTAACTTATTATTCGGCATGCTTATTAAGTCGAGTATACGGTTTATTACGGTTTACGTAGTGTCGCGTATGTTCTAGCGAATAATTATAGCTATACGACGCTTAGCTAGGTTATCTACTTTATACCCTAAAACCCTAAGCCCTAATATATACGACCTATAAATATATAGAAAGAATTGTTATAGTTAATTATAATCGGTACGTAAAGATCGAAGAGAGTACTACGACTTATTTATAAAGACGCGATACGTCGTCGTCGCGAATTTTAAGAAGCTAGAGGCCGTATATAGAGGCTATTATAGAATTACCTAATACGCCTAGCGTTATCCCTATACTAACCGAATCCGACCTAGGGGCGGCTACCCTCTAAGTGTCCTATTAGCTAGGGTTAGGTAGGATCTTATTCTTATTTTCTTCTCTTTCCTTAGTATACCTATAGGGTTAGGTAGGTCTCCTTTCTTTTCTTTTTTTTTTTTAACGCTCTTCTTCCCTCTACCTCTAGTATACCTATAGGGTTAGGACATTTCTTTCTTCTCTTTTTAAGACACCTATAGGACTAGCTATACGTACTTTCTCTTTTTTTTCCTCTACTTTTCTACTTAGATTTTATTCTTTATAATACCTATAGGGTTAGCTAGCTTCTTTCCTACTATATCTTCCTCCCCCCCCCCCCCCCCTCTTCTCTTAACTCTCGTCTCTTTACCTTTAGAACTCCTATATATAGATATATAGACTTTTATAAACCTTAACTTCTTCTATTATGTTAAAACTACTTCGCTTCTACTTTACTACTTTACTAATTTACCCCTAAGTCTATACTAGCTTATATAATTTGCTACTCTATACTTACCCTTCCCTAACCCTTAATCTAACCTTACTTTTACTTACTAGCCATTCTACTATTACTTTTATATTATCGCTTCTATTATCTTCCTCTAACCCTCTATCTTTAACCGCCTAATCCTATACCTTATCCCTTAGACTAAATAACAATCCTAAAACTATACCTTAAAGATCTTCCCTTACTCGCTAATCTCCTTTAAACTCTCCTCTTTCTCTATACTACGCTCCTTATATCTTATCCTATTTAATATATCTATTCTCTATTAAGCCTTCTCTTATCCCTAGCCTTATCCTATACTACTTATATAGCATATACGGTCTCTAGCACTTTTTATAACTAGATGTTACTTCTATACGCATTCTAATAAGTCTTTTCTTTATCGCTTCTATCTTTTTAGATAACTCTAGCTTCTCTACTAACGGATATACCCTCTATAACGTATATAAACGCTCTATCTTACCTAATTGCGCTATATAGACTAGGTAACATCCTCTATACATTAATAGCTTTACTTCGAACGCTTCTTTACTACTAATCTCTATATATATCGGACGGTTCTATATTCTAGCTATTTTTCTAGCTTATTCTAGTCTCTCTACGGCTATAGTAGTGCTAGTATATAGGCTATCTCCGCGTCGTTACTATTATCCTTATTATAGTAGTTGTTACTATTATTCTTATTCTTATTCTTATTCTTATTCTTATTCTTATTCTTATTCTTATTCTTATTCTTATTCTTATTCTTATTCTTATTCTTATTCTTATTCTTATTCTTATTCTTATTCTTATTCTTCTCCTTCTAGATTCGCCGGTTTTATAGTTCTAGAGTTAATCGGAATAAAGTCGTCTTCGTCTAAGTCTATATCTAGATCCTTAAAAGATAAAGTGTCGTCGTTAGCCTTAGCTTACTACTTATCCTTACTATTATCGAATTGCCTTATCCTCTCTCTACTCTTATATACTAAGAATTCCTTTACTACTTATATTAAGTTACTTATTATCTCTCCCTAAATCCTTCTATCCCTAGCCTATCTATACTATAACGCGTAAGCCTTCTACCCTTCCTTCTCCTCCTCTAATACTCGCTTTAGTTCGAAGCTAGCTTTTCGAATAATGTTTCTCCTAATAGGATCCTATACGGCTATTATTAACACTAGTACTACTATGCTAGGCTACTAACATTTTCGTCTAGCGTCTTCCCTAGTGTTATATATCCTCTAGTCGATTCTATACTTCCTATAAGCCTTACTCGCTTTCGCGTACTTAATCTATTTCTAGAATATATCGACGTCGATAATTATCGTTTTATTAGCCTCGCCTATTACCGTTAGCTCCCTTACCTTATATTCTTAGCCGCCGTACTTTAGATGTAAATCTTTCTCCTCTAACCTTATCTAATATATTAGATAGCTAAGCTTTATTTCGTCTAGAGCGTCTTTAACTATCTCCTTCTCTAGTTTAGACTATCTAACCTACTCTATACCTACGGCGATTATTCTACCTCTATACCTATCGTACGAAGCTTTAGTAATATAATGCTTATATTACTACTAGACGCTACTATCGCTATTATAATACTTCCTAATTGTTTCCGCCGGATTAAAGTACTTACCTAGTACTAGCCTTCGGTAACCCTTAGTTTTAATATAGTCTATTATTACCGCTCTATCCGGTCCTAGTAGCTTATTATAGCGCTCCCGGATCCGTTATTCCTCGTCCTCCTACCCCTATTCTAGTAGTACGATCGAGTCTACTCTCTTACTAGGGTCTTAACCTACTCTACTAGAAGCTTAGGCGAACTCGATTAGTCCGTATAGTAGTCCTAAGTAGATAATAGCCTTTACGGCCTCGTAGTTAAGCCTAGTACTAAGAGCTATTATCGATACGATAAAGCCGCTATTAGCCTTCTACTACTCTAGCGTTTCTTTACCGTCTACGTATCTAGCGTAGAAGAAGCTATAGCCTAGTCTCTAGGCTATATCTTCGTAGTCTTACTTACTTTAGTAGTATACGATAGCTTTTTCTTTTCTAATGCTATATAATTCGTCGGCGACCTCTATATATACTCTAGCCGTCTTCTCGACTAGCTTACCTTTACTAATATCCTATCTAACGGTATAAGTAATGTTCTCTCGAACCGTATATGCTCTAATTAACGACATTATTCTAATGCCTACGCCTAGACTTCTTTAGAGCTCTACCTCTATATATTTTAGAAGTATAGCTATTAGTATTACTATTAGGACTCTAAGTAACTTAAGCTTTTCTAACTCGATAAGATACGGTCTCTAGCTATACGAAGTTACTAATAAGTAACACTCGTCGACTACTACTTGTCTTAGTCGGCTTTACTCTACTATCTATCGGGCGTACGACTAGAAGTAGTCGTATATCTTATCTACGCTAATAATTATAAGAGCTACTAGATCGACGGTACTATAAGTCTATTCTTCGTAGTTACCTACTATTTTTTATACTTCTTAGACTATCTCGTAGATAAGCTTACACTAGAACTATTCGTATACTAAGGTTTATATTATATAGGTAACCCTAACTTTATCTTAAGTCGATATATATACTATCGTTTTCTACGAAACGACCTTATACTTAAGCTAGGCTAACGTTTAGTTTTTAAGATCTCTTAATAAATAAGCTAGGGCTTAATAAGCATTATTATATCTATTATCGTAGCTAATATAGATTCCTATTTATAAAGTCTAGAGAGCGGTAGTATTTTTTAATTAAGACGTATAAACGCATTCGCTCTAACTATCGTATTCTAAGTCTCTTACGCTTTATACCTATCGAAACATTAATTCCTCTAAATCTATCTTTGTCGTCTATCCGATCGTTACTATTATCTCCTAGGTTCTAATCTTCGAGCCATTCTAGAAATGTATAGACTCCCCGTTTATTTAAGAGGGAGCAATCTATAATTATAATATTATATTAATCTTCTAGTTAGTAGATAAATTTATACTAGTATCGACTGTTTTATAGGTATCTTTCGATTAGTTCTAGCTATAATCGAGCTAGGAAGCCGGTCTTAAGTGCATAGGCTCTTAAACGAGTTCTTGGATTATAACTAGTCTAGAAGGCAAATAACGTTATGCACCTATCTTCCTAGTAAGAGCTATCCGGATCGAAGAATTGTACAAGGTGAGGGAGGTGCTTCTTGCTTATGCTAACCACGGTGTTGCGATAGTTATGGAAGTTTATAGGGAAAGGTAAGTGTTCGCAAGCAGACATAAGGCTCTCTAAACAGTTTTCGGATAGGAAGTAGGATGGTCTACAATTGTATCGTAGGAAGAGAAAAGGGCTTGTACTTGCTTTGTCGTCGTACCTATCTAACTAGCGGCGGAGAAACTCGTAAAATGGCCGGATGTACGCGAGATAGACGAAGATGCTCTTTTGCGCTGATGAGCACGGATTCCGCACGATATAGAATGAGTTATCGTGATTGGTTATGGCCTTGTTGTCTGGAAAGACGAGTATGATCTGCCCATTGTATATAAACACGTTACGCTTATTGCCGATAGTATTGACCTACTGCATCCTGCCGATCTTAGAACCTCGACCAGGCATGCCACTTGTGAGATGTACCGTAGCCAGGATTGACTTGATTAGTCGCTTCTGACCGCGAAGATATGCATACGCCTTCTAGCGTCCACCTCCTACCATAGAGAATCCCTAGGCCTTTGAGAAAGCCACCTGGGTGAGTGATCGGAAGCTAGACCTCAACCCATTTCTCGGCTCTGTTAAGAAAGAATAACCAGGCTTGTCGTTACACATGCTGTCGTGCAAAGTCGAGAGATCGTAGGGTATCTTTACGCGAAAAACCATATCTTCGACTTGTTGTGCTGTACACTTAACCACGTTAGAGATCATCTGCCGGAAGTGCCCTATGGTAAGATCGGCACCATAAGCATGTAGAGTACGGCCATCGAGGGACCATCGAACAGTGGCCGGGGGTCCTTCACGCTTTGCTATAGCACGGCCATGCTGTAATCGCTCAATCAAGTAACCGATAGGGGACATGCTGCCGCGTTGCAAGTGAAGTGGACGCACGTCAGAACAAAGTCTCTGACCGTAGTCAGAGTACGAATCTCTTGCTGGGATCTGAACCTTTGTCAACAAGTACGGTCGGAGTGGCAATGCGTACTCTAACAAGAGCAGACGCCCTACCCATATAAGTGCCGAGAGATTTGTCGTGTAGTTGTAAGGCTTTCGAAACGCAAGCGTAGTCCTGAACCAGTACGGCAAGACCTTGAACAACTGGTAACTCATGTGGATGCGGGTGGGTACAGCAAAGACATAGTCCAACTCTTCAAGGGAACGTTGCTTGGTCTCGGGAAGCCAGAGGAAGATCATGGCGCAAGCAAGAGCATTCATCGCAGCGTAGAATCCAAAGGCGCCAGTCGTACCAAATGCACGGAGTTGGCGAGGGAAGGTGAGAGAGACGACGGTGGCCCAGAAGTTGTTTGTGGCGACAGCCCAGGACATACCGACCTCACGATGCGACAGAGGGAAGACCTCAGCAGAATAGGTGAATGGGACAGGTCCCTCACCAGGAGAGTAAAAGGCGTCGAACAGGTAAATGAAGAGCGCGATCAGACCGAGGTGAGCAGCGGACTCTGTGGGAATTAGGAAGCAGAGACCAGCTGCCAACAGAGTCCAGCACATGTTGGGGAAGGTGAACAGGAGCAGTGCGCGACGACCATATGTATCGATCGTCCAGACGGCTGGCCATGCAAAGATGAAGTTGATGATACCAAAGCCCCAAGATGCGAGAAGGGTACCAGTGACAGAGGCCCCTGCTTGTGCGAAGATGGTCGAAGAGTAGAAAGCGATGATGTTGATACCACACATCTGTTGGCCAATCATGACGATACCGGAAGCTTGTACAGCACGGCGCAGACGGGGGATGGTGAAGAGTTCAACGAAGCGAGTGAAGAATTCAGCGTTGGCAGGAAGACCAGACTGCTCAATGAGCATGACTTCCTGTTCCATCTGGGCGTAGATGTAGATCAACTCTCTTGCAGCGAGGATGGGCTTGCCACGGAAGCGCAGGAGCGACTGATAGGCCTTGCCGTACTTCTTCTTGGACATAAGCCATCTTGGTGACTCCGGAACGAACCAGATACCGAGGACAAGAGGGATGGCAGGAATGAATGCCGATCCGAGTTGCAAGCGCCATGCGATATCACCAACGTCCTTGACAGCGAGGTTGGCTGATGTACCGAGAACAATACCGAAAGCAGTCCAAATCTGCCACGACATCACCAAACCACCTCTGATCTTGGTAGGAGCGACCTCAGCGGAGAAGACGGGAACGGTGACTTCCTTCAAACCCATGCCGATACCAAACCCTAAGAATCCTTTATACCACGCGACCTCCTTACATACCTCGAACAACCGGTGTCAATGGAAATGGTCAATGCCTCCCAGAGTCTTCATGGGGCCCCGCGGGACATCCCCACTTATGTGACTGCTCTGATACAACCCCAAGTAAGTTCTAGGTTCTCTATATCGCCCCCAAATAATGCAACATCGCACGGTCTGTGTGGCTGGCTGCATACAAAAGGCTGCAATAGTCGGTAAGACAAAAGTACCTTATCGGTCCTATTTTTCGGCCGAACAGTCTCATATGGCATGGAATACACCTCGGATGGTGGAATCCTGCATTTCGTTCGGACAGACCGGGACTGCCAAGCGGGCAGATACGCCACCGTGTACAGCGGCCGCGCGAGCAGCTTGCCGTTACAAGACTTGTTCGGCACTTGGTGACTCTTCGGCTCGTATGCCTCATGCATCTTTCCTAAGTCTGGACAGGCTCTCGTGAGTCGCATGGCAACTGTTGATGTACCAGACTTTGCGGCGTTACCTTTACTCGAAGGTCGAACGATGTTGACACTGTCGGTGAAGGTTTCTATAATGCTTCCTGGATATATTGGAAAGTTCAATGTACGGGTATCTCGATTCAAGTCTTGGTTAGTGGGAACTTTTGTTCTCTTGGAAGAGATCGAGGGTGTCCGTAATGGGGTTTACAAGGTTTACCACTTTGCGATTTCTGGTTACGGCGTGCGGTATGTGCGCCTCACGCGATATGTCAACGACGTTCCCGAGTACGGCAGGTTAGAGATTGTAAGGCGATGTGACTTCTTGTCACCTGGTGTACACATGCTCCCTATCGAGTATAAAGGATGAAGCTCCATCTGAGGCTGTCGTCAAAGTTGTCCATCGCTATGCAAAAAATTGTCATTATCAAATAGCAGAGAACTGTAACTTAGAGTGACAGTTCCATGGAGGAAGGTTTGCAAGCTTGGCATTCGAAGCACTGACCTCTCCATTTTTTCGGCCGAACAACCACACAACGGTCTCTCCCGTGGGGTTAACGTGGGGGATCGGGACGGGTTCGGTAACTTACAAGCCAGAATACCGATTTTCTCAAACTGCTGGTTAGGGGCAGCATAGGGTGACAGTAGAGAATCGAGGATTCTGGTGGGACTTGCGACTTTCCATGAGACCCGTTAGAAGCCGGTGATTCTTGAGAAATCGATCTTGGACCGAACGCCCTTTCAAATCTAAGGGCTCACATCAAAGAAGTAGATTCGTTGGCATCAAGGTGGCCATCGAGGTAGCCATCGCGATACCAACACAACACCAAAGACGTCGGGATTTCGAAGTCTAGGAATCAGGGCCGCTGTTTTCGGCCTCTAGATCCGTAGGGGTGTAGTTAAGTGCTTTCTATAAGACCTTCTCGAATCGCATAAGCCGCTTCTTTGGCTGTCTCGTGTGCACCCTCGCTCATCCAGTCTTCTCTTGCTCTGTTGTTAAACCGCTCTGCCCAAAACTTCCACCTCGCGTGAGAAAAGCCTGGCTCGCCATCCCAAACCTCCGTCTTCTTGCTCAACCCCTTGGTCCACGCATCCCCGAAGAAATCATTACGGATGTGCAAAAACTTCGAGCCTGCGTGTATGACCCATTGCGCTGTAGCTACAGTATCGGTTTCTAGTGATTGCTCGGCTGTGACGATGGAATCGTGGAGTAGCTTTTTCGCCTGAGCTTCAGCGGTTGTCTCCAGCACATCTCTTAGATCAAAAAACCCTGCTATACCGATTTGTCGCATCACCATTTCATCGCCCTGCTGGACTAGTTTGGCGGAGAAAGCTGTAAAGTTGATCCATCGCTGTGCGCCGGTTGAGTTGTCGTATGATGACGTGGAATCAAATGTTCTCCAGGTGTAGTAGTAGCTGTAAACATCCTGCCAATGGGACCAGAGAGTGAAGGTGAGTTTGTTGGGACTTTTGGGGCTCGAAGGTACGAAACGAACAGCCAGGACGAGGCGAACCATATGATCAATGTATGCAGGGAAAGAGGCGGCAGTATGGAATAGCAGGTTCCAGATGCGGTATGCTGTGTCAGATGGGTCGGAGCTCGAAGAAGCGCTATCAACAAGTTCCTTTGCTGCGTCTCCTGGATCGACCTTGTTTTGAAGTAGAATCTTGAGCACTCGTGTGTGTTGCTCTAAAGCGCCCCACTTCCCAGCTCTTTCGTGTCCGAGCCAGTGATCGAGTGAGGGTGGCATCGCACTTTACGATCGCAGACCCTGCGAGTGTCATCTGCTTGATGGACGTGGCTAGGAGCGTCGTCCGAAAGCCCTCGGGAGTGTTGTGTTTGTGACGCGGGAATCTTACGTCATCAGTGCGCCTAGTAGCATAAGTATCCGCTTGTCTACATATGACGCAATCGCAGGATAGGTATGCAGGGGAGGAATGAAAGTGGCCGCGCCAGTCATTTACCATCGTCCATCCATTGACCCTTCTCTCTAGTTCCACTCGTACTGGAGGTTCAGCCAAAAGCCAGAGACTTGATCGTGACCAATTCCGCGCGCGTCAAAGCCTGTTCCTACCGCAATATCCTCCTGCTTTGCTCAAGATGAGTCCCAAGTCACGTCCCAAATCCTGACACTACCATCAGGAAATGCCACAGCAATCTTTCCTCCATCATCACCAAACAAGACCTCAGCCGCTGGAGGGTCAGCTCTGACCCAAGAACTGTTTTCGAGATCTCTAGCCCCGTCTTTATGTTCAAGCATGAGCAAAAGAACCCCACTTCCAATACCCCAAATCCTAAAGCTACACTCCCCTTCGCCTGAAATCAAGATCTTTCCATCTGGTGAGATGGCAAGCGTGCAGACATCTTCTTCGAAATCTTCAAATGCTGCTGAAACTGTTCCTTGGGGATCTTCGAATGATTTGATGGCTTCCCCCCTCCCAATAGACCATATCTTCGTTTGACGGCCAGATTTCGTTACAATCGATCTGCTGTCCGGCGAAAATACGTGTGGAAAGAACTCAATTTCATTCTCTATGGTGCTCTGCGGCTGCCAGGTGAGTGTCTTATAAATCTGGATGGTCTTATGCTCGTTGGTCGGGACCGCTAGATGCATACTATCAGGCGAAAAACATGCTGCATAGTATCCTTGGATGGTGTGTTCAAGCTTCCATGACTCTGTGTTCCAGATGCACACCGTGTATTTATTCGGACACCCAGACACCAAGAATTTGCCGTCTGGGGAGAAATCCACTGAGGTGATTTGTGCTGGGTATTGACCTCTCTCGTACACTGTTGTAAAAGACAGTGGATGGTCGTCCACGACCGAAAGTGTATGCAACAACTTTCCAGTAGCCACATCCCAAACCCTCATAATCTCAGAACCAGTAGCGATCCACTTGCTGTCCGCAGAAAACGCCAGTGATAGCATTCGTTCGTCCTCGACTCTCAGGGTATGCACCAAGTCGCCCGTTTCAGTGTTCCAGATCCGACCGTACCCTTCATCAGACGCTGCTGCTATCCATCTACTGTCAGGTGAGAAGGCGATTCCAAAGTACATGTCGTCCATGGGCTCGGATTTGCTTCGAAGAGAACCAGCGTCAACATCCCAGAGGGTGATTATCGAGTCGTCGCAAGCTGCCAATGTTTTTCCATCTGGGGAGAATAGTAGTCGTGCAACCTCATCGGTGTGTCCTTTGAGGTTATGTATCAATGTCGCAGAAGCATGCATGATGGAGAAAAGTGACGCAGGAAATAAGCAACCTTCCAATTAGGCGCTGCGGGTTTGTTGCAAAAGTAAATCAACAAGAGACAGAAATCTGGGTTTGAATGTCATACTATGACCTCTCCCAGAAGGGACACCGCTGGTCCGTGGCGAGATCTGGTGCTTCCTTCGATGATGTCATTTCTGAGTTTGAGTAATGTTCGGTTGCAGATTATCGCACTCGTTTGAGGGAGGGAGCTGGCCGGACACCATAGCAGATGCAAAGAGTTCATTGTGCCTAGAACAGAACGCCATACAGATCTTTGACTGATCCACGCAACACCTTCCCACAACTTCTTTCTCGGCCCTCTACACCACAGTCATGAAAGTGCTCACTGGAGACACACGAAATAGCACAACAACAGTGCCGATACGACCAGCAACACAAACAAACCCTTATCGCTTCTTGTTCGGATCGTAGTTCTCCCAGCTGTACGCGCCCTCGGACATGGGATACTTTTTCGCGTTTACAGCTTCCTCTTCAGCACTCATGGCCATGGCTTTCTGCTGTGCTCGCTCTGCAGGACTGATCCTCTTCATGAAATCCGAAAGACGTTTTCCGACGCCTGGGCGGCTGTCGCTGTCTCGATGGGACGAGTCAGGGCCGTCTGAGTCGAAGACGTGATCACCGCGTTTCTGGGCAAGAGCTTCCTTCCCTTGCGCTGCAGGTGGAAAGTCGTGATGGGTAGTAGTTGAATGTGATGTCGTGTTTGGCTCAACAAGGTGACCATTAGTCACAGTCTGGCTGCCAATATGGAAAGTCTCCATGTATCCGCCGCCGTTCGTCATGTCTCGTTTCTCTGCCCATGCTTTGAGGGCTTTGAGGGCTTTGAGGTTGGCAACTTCTTGTGAAACTGTGCGTCGCAAGTATTGTGGTGGCTCCGCTGTTGGTAGCTCGGGTTCAGGCAAAGGGTCTTGAGTGTAGACTGGCAAGGGTTCTGGCAACTTTCGCGACATGACTTCTTGAATGTGTAGTGTGAAGATTGGTTGGAGATTTGGATTGATAGAGAGAGACGGAGATGAGAATGAAAACTAATGGAGCTTAGCCTGCAGTCTTGTAGATGCTTGTCGATGCTTGTCGAGGCTTGTTTTTCTATTCTTACACTCGCTACCTCATAAGGGGGGCAATAGTGTACTACTGTACTATGTTCGTCAGCTTCAAGCAGCAGGATCACAGAAAAGTCTCAGCCTGTAGGGTGGAAACGTGAAAGTAGAAGGGAGCGAAAGTTTGTCGGAGCAGTGCGGCAGAAGCTCTTGGTGACGTATTTTGAGGTGACACGTCTATGCCGCATGTTCCTGCTGACCTGGAAACACTGCGGGCATTATCCAGACATCCATACAACGCACTCGAGAGATACAAGAAAGAATGAACAGTACGCGCGGCGCTCTCGTGGTGGTGGGAAGCGGGCCCGGAATTGGCAGCCACGTCGCTCGCACCTTCTCGACACACGGCTTCAAGCGCATCATTCTCCTCTCACGCGATCCTTCGCGTCTCGAACAGGACGCTCGATTCATTCGTTCGACGAGCCCGTCCGCTGATATCTCGACGTTGCCCATTGATCTCGCAAAGACATCCGAGATTCCCTCAGCGCTTGCGCAGGTCGACAAGGCGTTGGCCCACACACCCTTGGAAGTCGTTTTCTTCAACGCCGCAAGGGTCGGTCCCAGCACGTTGGTCGAATGGCCCATGGAAGAGCTGGAGTTGGATCTGCGCATCAAGGTCACAGGCTGTTATGCTGTTGCCCAGTGGGCTGTACCGAAACTGTTGGCCGTGAAGGAGACCCTCAAGCCCGCTTTCCTCTGCACCTCAGGCTCCATCTATAGGGACCCTATTCCAGAGGTTTTTTCGTTATCTGTATGCAAAGCTGGACAGCACAATCTGATGCACAGCATGCACAAGAAGTACAAAGAGGAAGGTCTGTACTGTGGTCTTGTCGTTGTTGGAGGTGTCGTTGCAGACGATCACCCCCAGTGCAATGCTGAGAACATTGCAAACAAGACTTGGACACTGTACAAGCAGCGTGATGACCTCGAAGTCGAGATTGTTGAATGTCAATGTTTGTAATGGTATAGATGATGCTCGGAGTTTCGTTTCTCCGCACTTTTGCATGTCCAGAGGGTGACCCTGTTCGCTTACGATTATGTTCAACTTGAGTGCTGTACATGTTCATGCTGGCAATCATTGTCGTAGACTTGATAAATTGCTTTCTTGAGTTCCAAGTAACCATATCTCTAACCAGGCAAGACACGGTCAGCCTGTAACAGATGCAAGAACACCGCTGAGAAGTTCAGCACAACCCAAGATGTTGACGTTCACAAAACCAACCAGACGCATGGGATGCTATGATACGATGGCGAGGATTACGAGAAAGATGGGAAAAAGTCATGTTCGTAATGATAAAAACACTTGGGATACGTCCATGATGTCCCAAGACTCCCAGCTTGTAGACCATAGTACGAGACGTTGAGAAGATGGAACGCCGGCCCATGTATGCATACCAAAAGCAGAAGGAAACACCGGACGAAAGGTTACACAACCAACAGTTCCCAGGGCATAAAAGGTACGAGCAGATCAAACTTCATTGTCGTGGAAGTGGAAGGCGACATCGCGAGGGCGGAGACGGTTGGTTCTGACAAATTCGGCATCACCAGGAGGACGCTCGTTCTTGGAGTTGCCGGTCAACATGCTCTGAATACTCAGGCAGACACTCTCAACATTCTGTACCGGTGACCAGCCTTGAGTAGCGAGGAGATCCAGACAGATGATGCCGTTGGTGTAGATGTGAGGGTGGATGGGGATGGGGCGGTCTGGATGACGGATAAAGACAACCTCTGGCGGCTCTGGAGAAAGTGGTCAGTTGGGTAAAGGTTGCGAAGAAGAGAAACAATACCTATCGGGTAGTTTGAGGTGAACTCGAACTTTAGTCGGTAGGTTTCACCTTGGTAGATGGGATTTGCGTCCATGACTTGGATGTCCATGAGCCATGTTTTGAGGTTGTCTGCTGATACGAGAGTGATGCCGGGAGCTAGTTGTCCTTGGACTTTGAGGAGCTCCTGCGCCGGGTCAAAAAGTTTTCAGAAGACGATGTGTCGGAGAGACATACCTTCTGGAGTCGCTTGCTGCTCATCATCTTGCCGGGAAGGGTTGATAAGATAAAAGGCGACACGAGTTATCGTCGTTTACGGAGCAAAACTCAAGGGCGGGAGTGTTGCGTTGGAGTTTGGTAGTCGGCGCAAAGAATCTCAAGGCGCCGCTGCAGACTGAAGGGTATATCCCTTCGACGATGGATCCAGGAAGAAGAGGTCGTGGAAACAAGAAGTGCAAGTCGTTGCGATGCAAAAGATCTCCCCTGTGTCGAGAGAGTTCCAAGTTCTTGCAAGGCTAAAGATGAACTGCCTTTGCCCGCGTCCGCGCTGCCTGTGACGCCCAGGGTCCACGCATGTGAAAGCCGGAATCAACACAATCATTTTGTACCATCACAATCAAAGCACGTATAGACTTGCTAAGATACAGACGAGTAGACATGCATATCTCAGAATCTCAAGTCAATCAATACATAGGTCATTGTCCATTAGGGATCATAGGTAAAAGACACTCGACTGAGCCAAACATGAGCACAACAGTCAGCGTCACCAAGCGCAATCCATCTCTCAAAGCGTCATTTCATGCTCAACGACCAGTCAAGGGACTAGTAAGAGTGTCTCCCGCTTCTCCTGCCTCTTTGCCGATCGGGTTCTGGAGTGCTCCTCCAACCAGATTGCTGACTCCTGACTTGATGTTCTTCACGTCCTTCTGATCGGACGCGGGGAGGTTGTTGATTTGTCCTGCAAGAAGCGAGCAATGTCAGCAGAATGCATCAAGCAACGCGAGACGGAATTGTGCATACCCTTGACCAAGTACGAGGCCTTGTTCTCGCCCATTGTCTCGAGGGCCTTCTCTTCCATTGCGCGTTTCCACTGGGGAGGTACGCCGAATAGGTACACTGCGCCCACCATCAAGGCGACGATCGCGGCCAGGACTGAGAGATATGTGCTGGCGGCCATGTTGTTGATTCGCTTCAATTCTTGCAAGAAGTCTGATTATCTCTTCTCTTTCACGTTCTTGTCGAAGCCGTGTTTCACGAGCGACTCGGCGACGATTGACTTCCTATTCTTGGCTGTCGAGCTGCCTGCGACTGTTGATGAGGTGTTCTCCAGAGATAGAGGTTTCCCGAACTCTTATCGAGTCTTCTCCCGAGACAGGTTCTGCAAGAGCTGCTGATTTGGCTGGGGGGTTGTCTCGTCGACCAAAGGTTTGGATGGAAAAGGTGACTCGTTCTTGGAGGAAGGGTGTTGGACGAGGCGGCGGTGTAGGAGCTCGCTCTGGAGTTTGTGGTGGTGGACGAGCACGCAGAGAGTGGGTTGGAGAGAGCCGTCTTCGAAAAGGTAGACGACTGAGAGCGGCGTTGAACCAGTGGTGGCAGGTCAGAATAAACGAGTTGGATGAGGATAACGACGTCTTTCGGACCTTGTGAGGTTTGTCTGCAGCCATATAAATATGTGCGGATGCGTCAGGTTTTGTTTGTTCCGTGGGTAGCAAACGTCAGACCGGCCCAGCCTGTGTACCAAGATGACGTCCATCGCAGCTTCCTTGGAAGTTGGAAGGTGCACCTGCATCGAACCTTCGGGGTCGCATCCGACCTGCGCAAGTCTCGTGGGTTGTGTGCTTTGTCCTACCTGCTCTATGTGCAATCAATAATGAGCTGATTTTCCTGTACCAAGCGATACAAGGTGTGCAGCTGTTGATCCTACGAGCAGGTTGCTCTTCGAATGCCCGAAGCCACGCGACAAGCTCGAATCACGACATGGTTTGCGCGATCAAGCTGTGATAGCCGAGAGAAACCCATGCCTGATACAGCGACAAGCTCAATCTGTATCTCGCAGTTCCCGAGATGATGAAGACTGCAGCACGTCGTGGTTGGATTGACATGTTTCAGGCCGCAAAGGCACGAAAAGACCCTGACGCTCTCCCGAAGTTGGAGGCGGCGGAGCTTCACATGCTTGCCAAAGCAACCCCTCCAAGCAGCCAACACGAGATTACTATTGACAAGGAGGAGCCGCAATACGTGGCTCATGCAAAAATAGGCAGCAATAGACAAGCGATTGATTTGAACGGCATGGCTCCTGTGTTTCGAGTCCAAGCAGAGTGCTTCTGAAACTCTGCACAGCCCGGCGTGACATTTGAGCTCTCCTCTTTCAGCCTCCGAGCTTTTGCTTGCGCACGTCTGCCCCACGCACTGCCACGCCGGGTCCAGCCCGCCGAGCGAAGAGTACGACTGGACTTGCGAATGCTAACTTGATTGCTTCTTGACTTCCTTCTCTCTTCTCTGTGTGTCGAGTCTTGATCCTGCCCGCTGCTTATATCCCGTCTGCGACAAACATCGCGCACCTCTCCGCCGCCGCCGTCACTCAACAAACCCTCTCCAATCCAGTGCAGCGAGAACCGCCTGCCGAAGCGCCATCATGAGTTGTAAGCAACGCCCATGGCCCCTTCCCTGTCATGCTTGAACATGCGACTTGCACAGTCTAAGCTGCTGCTGTCCTGCTTCTGTCTTGCATACCATCACACATTCTCCCCAACCTGACGTCCATCGCCTTTTCCCTACAATACCTGCTCCAAGCATTATCTAACCAAGTCGCCGGTATAGTCACCAGCATGCTCAACAAACTCCACGGCCAGCCCGACAGCTATGACAAAAAGTTCGTTCACCACTGCACCCTTCCACCCAGCACTCGCACTGATGCCGCAATCACAGAGCCAAGTACAAGTTTGGCAAGACGCTCGGAGCTGGCACCTACGGCATCGTCAGAGAAGCAGAGTCTCCCCAAGGAAAATGCGCCGTCAAGATCATCCTGAAGAAGAACGTCAAAGGCAACGACCAGATGGTCTACGACGAGCTGCAGATGCTCCAGCGCCTCCAACACCCTCACATTGTCAGGTTCTTTGATTGGTTCGAGTCGAGAGTGAGATGCACAAGAGAAGGGTCACTCGACAGCAGAGGGCTGACTGAGCAACACAGGACAAGTACTACATCGTGACACAGCTCGCAACCGGCGGAGAGCTGTTCGACCGCATTTGCGAAAAGGGCCGCTTCACCGAAAAGGACGCTTCCGCAACCATAAGACAAGTCTTGGAAGCCGTCGACTACCTTCACCAGAACGATGTCGTCCACCGCGGTCAGTACAAGATGAGCACCTGCCGAGTCTTTCTCTTGCTGACCACCTTGCGTAGATCTCAAGCCCGAGAATCTCCTATACCTGACCAAGGCCGAAGATTCGACTCTTGTACTCGCCGACTTTGGCATTGCCAAACATCTCGACAGCCCCGACGGCGTTCTCAAGACCATGGCCGGCTCCTTTGGCTACGCAGCACCCGAAGTCATGCTCAAGAAGGGACATAGCAAGCCTGTCGACATGTGGTCCCTCGGTGTCATCACCTACACTCTTCTCTGCGGTTACTCGCCTTTCCGCAGTGAAAACTTGGCCGACTTGATCGAAGAGACCAAGCACGGAAGAGTCGTCTTTCACGAACGCTACTGGAAGGACGTCAGCAAGGAGGCCAAGGATTTCATCATGACTCTGCTGGTGCCCAAGCCTGAGAACAGAGCTACGAGTGCCGTACGTTTGGAAGAGCCACATGACCATCGAACGAGACTGACACATACAACAGCAATCACTCAAGAACGCATGGATCGCCGGCAAGGGTGCAACGGACCACAACTTGCTGCCCGAGATCAAGGCGTACATGACCAAGGCTCGCCTGAAGCGCGGAATCGAACTGGTCAAGCTCGCCAACCGCATCGAGGCACTCAAGATGCAAGAAGACGAAGAGGAGGATGGATCACAGTCAGGAGACGTGCCTGCCGGGGCAAAGGAGGCGGCAGGTGAAGCATTGGCACATCAGAAGGAGAAGCCTCTGGAAGCCGGACTCAAGGTGCCAGAAGAGAAGGAGGTGACACACAAGCGCAGTCTGAGCAAGCTTGCCAAGGGAGCCATCTTCCGCGAGGTGGTTCTGGCCAAGGTGCGCGAGATGAAGGCCGACGAGGAAGCGCAGAAGATTACTTCGACGGCCAGCTTCGAGAAGGAGCAGAAGTAAAAAGATTGCATCGACTTGAGCGCGGGATGTGTTTTTTTTTTGATTGGCATGGCGTTTGGGATTACAGGAGAAGATGGCAGCGGCTGCAACTCGTCAGGCAATGTGCCTAGACACCCAAGAGGTTATTCCTAGCACTTTTGGTCCAAGAGAATGGGGTACATTGATACACGGTTCTCTCGGCAATCTGCGCGTGATACTGTGTAATGTCTGTGATGGTGATGGTCAAGGTAATGGCGGGCGATGGATAAGATGCATGTTCCGAGTCGAGGGGAAGCTTCCTGGCGGCGCCGGTATGCAACCACGCCCGACCTAAATCATCCAAGCTTCGAACACTCATGCGGAAGCAGATGTTTGGCAATACAAAGCTATACAGAACGACAGCAGAAAGATGTTATTGTAGAGTAAAGGACAATAGATTCCTCGACGAATCACGTGTCGGGGTGGCCCGTGCAGACATCGGCTTTACCCTAAGGAACTGACAGAGGGAATGCGCGACGCGCGAGTCCAAGAGAGAGCAATTCGGCAGGCACGACCGACCAGAGCAGCGACCGTTCGACCAAGTCGAGAAGCATCGTGCAGAGCAGCTGCGAATTACGCGACAACAGAGACACCCAAATCATGGATCGCAACCGCAAGCGCAAAGCAAACGAGGCCGCATCGCCCAAAGTCGAGGGCAGCGCAAGCAAGCGTCAAAAGACCAGACTGGTGAGTTGCGCAGCCATCTGCTTGTTCGAGGACATGGTTGCAGGGTGGGAAAGGAGTGGCTGCGTGTCGGAGTGGACTTGCAGCGGAGCTTCTGCACTTCCCCAAGCACCGTCATGCTCTCCGGCCGCTGCCACTGACTGCGACCGTCGAGAACGCGAACGCTTGGACTTTCGGCCAGACCATCAAGACTGACGACTCGCGACCAACAGGAACACGAGACTCCGCAGACCACAACGACCGTCGGCCTGCAGTTCATCGACCATCTCAAGTCGGCCAAAGACAAGACGTGAGTCTGTCCACACGACAAGCAGCGCTCCCGAGTCTAACCTTGTCGCAGTGGCCGCTTGATTGCCGACCTGTTCATCGACCTGCCCAGCAAGGTATGCGCACCTTCTCCATACCGCGACACATGCACTGACACTCGACGCTGCAGAGAGAACTGCCCGACTACTATCGCACCATCAAACTTCCCATCGCCATCCAGACTGTCCAGGTACGCCGCCCTCTCTGCTACCCTCAGCCGTCGCACCAGCTGACACGGCTCCGCAGGACAAGCTCGAACGCCATGAATACCCCAACCTCAGCACCGTCGAGAGCGACGTTAAGCGCATGGTCGCCAATGCAAAGCAGTACAACGACGACAAGTCGACCATCTACCAAGACGCCGAGCGCATTCGCAAGGCCCTGTCCAACTTCATGACCAAGCACAACCCCGCCTACAAGGACCCCTCCTACGTTGCCGTCCCCACTCCCATCCCTGGTCACGACGACGATGCCACTGCCTCATCGGCACCTCCGACGCGCGAGCCCAGCGAACAGCCAAAAAAGATTACCATTTCTCTCAAAGCCAACCGCGACCGCAAGTCTTCAGCCGCGCCGCCAGCTGCCTCGAGCCCTGCCCTTGTCCAGGACAACTCGGACCCGGCAGACTTCACTGGCAAGACGTATCAACAAGCCCAAGAGCACATCATCAATGGTCTGATCAGCCACACCGACCAAGGGTCAGTCGCACCAGCCATGCCTTCACCAACCGCTGCTAACACCAAGACAGAATCGAAATCTTCCAGCCCTTCGTCACACTACCTCCCCGAACACTGACAGACTACTACACCATCATCAAGAAGCCCATGTCGCTTACGGCAGTTCGTAAGAGAGTAAGAGGTCAACATGGCCGTGGAGCAGCGACAATGCAGAGCGACTTCAAGACGTGGGATGCTTTTGAAGACGACGTCTCATACATCTGGCGCAATGCAAGGGATTACAACGAGGACGGAAGCGACATTTTCAACTTGTCGGTCGAGCTCGAGGATCTCTTCAAGGAACGTCTGGCTGCCGCGAAGAGCCAAGTTGACGAGCCCGTACAACCAAAGATCAAGCTCAACGCTCCGAGACCGAAACCTGTACTACACCTCGGTGCCAGGGGTTCACCAGCTCGGAAAGGCATTCCAGTCGAGGAGAGCAAGGGGGAGTCAGTCACCAACGGAACACCTGCCGCATCTCGTACAAGACCAGGAAGCAGCGCCGGCCCGTCACGATCAAACTCTCAGGTACCCAGCGCCGCAAAGGCAACCAGCAATACCGCGTCCAGTCCAGTCGCGACAACGGCAGCAGTCAAGACGGAGAAGCCTGTCGCCCCCTCGCCGTCACTCGCTGCAGTCCGCCCACAGAGCATCGCTCCAGACGTCAAGCAGAGCCCGAGACCAGGAACAGCCAATTCCATGCCTCCACCACCCTCTGTCCGTGGCATCAGCGGCAGTCCGCATCCCTCGATGCTGCCTCACGTTCCTCACGTTCCGCAATACGTGCCGCCACCGCCCACCTTTGTCGACAAGTACACGCGCTCGAAGCCTGTTTCGGAAGCCCTTCTGCCGAGACTTGTCGTTACAACACACCCTCAACTCAACTTCCCAAAGCCCTTCCGCATTGACGTTCCCGCATCCAAGCAGTTCACTCAGCAGTCCTTGACCATGACCATCCCAATCGGTCACTACTACATCAGCATTGTGCCCACCGTTTCGCAGCGTCTTTTGATGCAACGACAATACAAACTGTTCGTCACCGTCAATGGAGTCCGCCTCATGGGAACTACACGCGACATGATGGTCGGAGGGGTCGCTGATAGAAAGCAAGTCTATGACACGGCCCTCAACGCCGGTGTCAACAGGATCGAAGTCGAGGTTGTCGCCGTCTCTGGCAGAAGCGGCGCTCTCGAGGTGGAGAAGATGATGGTGTTCGCCAATCTTCTAAAGTAGGATGAAGTAGAAGAGTCGGCTTTTGATATATCCTGGCGTCGACCAGGCGGGTATGGTGTTTTCTAAGGCTTTGGCGAAGCAAGGCGCTGGAGTGTGGTGTTTTCTCGTCCTTTTGACAGGTATACCTCTATTGTTCTTTTGCCATGACTTTTCGCATGGACGAGGGTGGAGATCGGTTTTCACTCTAGCATTTAGGAATTAATGCAGACTATCCTCTTTTCATACCAAAGTTTCCCCTCGATCAACCTTTGCCAATGTGCCCCACCAAATCTCAGAGGGGTTGCTAGTCATCCCGACTCTGCGCACCTGGCGGGGCGAGTGATACCTATACCATGCCCTAATAACAATCAACTCAGCGCTCGGCCCACATGACTGTCGGAAAGAGGATGGTCGTGTGGGGAACAAGCCTTTTTCCGCTGCGATGTGGGGGCGTGACTTGCGGGGATATGGATGCAGCTGAGCCGATGGCGTGGAAGTATTTCTTGCCTGGTGCTGCCTGTTATAGTAGTGTATCATGTGTACAATGGGTCGGGGTGTTCCAACCGGTGCTTGCTAAAGGGAAAGATTGGCCATAGCAATCGTTGGTGTTTGCCGTTCCGTGTGGTTTGACATACCGATGAGAAGGATTAGAAGTAGTTCAAATGAACGCACTTGGCCAAAGAGAAAAGGTAGATGTGTGGTTTGGATGGTGAAGACCAGCAGGGCGATAAACAGTGTCCGTGACGTGGGTTGCAGCGCAAGAATGTCCAGCTTTTCACAACGTATGCTTGAGGCGACAGAGTTCGGCGCTGGACTGACAGCATTGCTGCGTGCGACGAGGAGGGATCCAGTTTGATTGTCTAGGCCTCTTGGATGTAACGTTCTTCC
This sequence comes from Aureobasidium sp. SLJ-2021a, assembly GCA_019677095.1. Classification (NCBI taxonomy): domain Eukaryota; kingdom Fungi; phylum Ascomycota; class Dothideomycetes; order Dothideales; family Saccotheciaceae; genus Aureobasidium; species Aureobasidium sp. SLJ-2021a. The sequence continues at coordinate 22,238 of JAHRBU010000030.1, forward strand.
ATCGCATTGGTCGTAGTTCTGCAGTCAGATTTCAAAGAATTGTGACGGTTGTGATAAAGTCGACAAGTATGACTGTGTACTGAGAAATTGATCATGGTTGTCGGTGATGATTACCAATTTTCGGCGCGACGGGAAAGCCGAGTCGGCTGGACCTCACCGAGAGCTGCCAAATCTTGTCAACTCATCTTTCCTTCCAACCTACTTTTCGACTCACAAACTGCTGTAGCCTCGAGTAACGGTGCCTTTGGCAACGTTGTGTATGCTAATCAGCTGTCTTTACTGGTTCTTTTCGCCTTACTAACAGTCATCGAGCTGACTGAATCGGAGGAGCAAATGTAAGCCGATCCGGGAGCGCGCCATTGGACTGGTAAGCCGGGCGCCAATCTGTATGCCGAGCGATTGTTGTCGCGACAGAAAGAGTTTCACCCTACGGACTTTTTCGATGCTGCTGCATGAATAAATAGTATCGTGTCTCCCGGTAGGTCGTTGACTTTTTCCACACCCAAACATTTTCTCAATCCTCAACTCGCCTTGGACACACGCCTACTTTCTTGCACCAACGAGCCAAATCCACCACCCCCGAATCCACTTTTTCAAGAGAAGATTAGTATTACAAGCACGCAATGTCGCATGTTGTCATCATCGGTGGCTCCTACGCCGGAACCAAAGTCGCACACCAGATCCTCAAACTAGTTCCCAACTCAAAGGTCACCCTCATCGACCCCTCGGATGTCTTTTACTACAACATTGCCGCGCCGCGAATCATCGCCAAGCCAAAGGAAGCCAGAGTCGACCAATACTTGATCCCCATCATGGACAAGTTCAAGCTATATCCCGCCACCAGATTCACCTTTGTCCAGGGCTACGCCAGCTCCGTCGACACTGCGGCAAAAGTCGTGCGCCTTGGGGGTGGAAAGGACATCTCGTACGATTACCTGGTGGTCGCATCCGGCTCCACGACACCCGGAACCATTGGCGACGAAGCCATCCCTTTCAAGACCACCGGAGCAGACATCCGCCAAAAAGTCGAGGCGGCCCAAAAGCGCGTAGCCGCCGCCGACAGCATCATCATTGTCGGCGCGGGACCCGTGGGTGTCGAGAGCGCCGGGGAGATCGCCCAGGCCTACCCCAGAACAAAAGTCACCCTCATCTCCTCGCACGCACAAGTGCTGCCCGCCCTCAAAGCCTCGGCCGCAAAATCCGCACACGCCAGTCTCGAAAACCTGGGTGTCAAGATCGTCTACTCGGCCCGCGTCACCGAGACAAAGCAAGAAGGCGGAAGATTCACCGTGCACCTCGACAGTGGCAAGTCTCTTCAAGCAGCCTTGGTCATTTCGGCAGCGGGAAACATTGCAAACACCTCTTTCATGCCGTCCTCCACCCTCGACGCGGACAACTGGATCAAGGTGGACAAGAACATGCGCGTTGCTTCTATCAGCGACAACTCCGTCTACGCCCTCGGCGACGCAACGCACTACAAACAACGCTACTATCTCAAGATCAACGACCAGATCCCCGTGGTGGCCAACAACATCAAGAATGCCATTACCAAAGCCGGACAAATCAAGACGTACGATGAGAGCGACAAGTTGATGGTGTTTGTGCCCATTGGGAGCAAGACCGGCACCGGGCAGATTGGCGGGTGGGTGCCGTTCAGCTTCATGGTTGCGTTTGCTAAGGGCAAGGATTACTTTATGAGCAAGGCTGCTACTATGATTGCTGCGTAGATGGCTTTTGGCTTGTTTCTTATAGATGGTTGGGGAGTTGTCCCTGCTTTTTTTCTTTTGTGTCTGTTTTTCCCTCATAGCGTGTGATATCCAGTATGTATCTAGAGTGTCCCGAGCCTAATATCATTCTCTCCTTTCAAGCATAGTTCAATAGCTCTTGCACCTTCTTCTTTTTTTTTTATTGATACAAATGTCGCTTGTGTAATTTATCGATGTTCCTGCACCACAGAGGAAACTAGGAAAAGCGCTGAACTGCTAAGAGGCCCTGAGCCCCCTCCCCTGTCGTACCTGGAGGTTGAGTCCTTCGCTTGCGCAACTTTCTCCATCTTTTTTCCTGCAACGACGTTGGACGTTTGTGGTTGACATGTACCCAAGTCGCTTGAGCTAGAGTAACCCTACCGTTCTTCCTGTCAAGACGGGATGACATCGCTTATCGCTTGCCAGGGACCCCTAGTCTTGCGGAATGGTCAATCGAGACGAGGAGCATGTCATGTTAGTCTACGTCCATGGGAAAAAAAAAAAAAAGACAGGATCATGGAGGTGTAAACGTAGAGCCAAAGGATCGATTTGTAAGAGTTGCCAGCACTCTAGGTATAGTCAGAGAAAGGTCGAAAGCATCCGTAAAGACTGTTCTCGCAGGCAGAAAGGAAAAAAAGCACACATCCACACTCTCATCTCATTCTACCGCTGCCTCCCCTTAGTGAACAACAGTACCACTCCACTGACTGCAAGAAACCTGCACCGCAGTCCCCACCGCCAATCCAACCCCCGAATTGCCAAACAATGCAGTATTGGCACCGCTATTAAGACACAAGTCAAAGTTCAGGTTAGCACCGTACTGGTTAGTTCCCCCGAGGCCGTTCTGACTGCACAGCGGGTTTCCACTTGCAGGACACAGGTTTGTGATTTGCACGACGATGCTGTTGCCCGCGTTGGAGAGCGCGTGGCCGCTGCTGTCGGTTTGCGCCGTCAGTTTCCAGCAGGTACCGCAGGCGGGGCCGGCGCCGGCGCCGGGGCCGACGCCAAAGGCGTTTTGGGAGAGGGCGGCGGAGTAGCCGGGCTGTGTGGGATGGTGTTGTTAGTGATGGGTGTGAGAGGTGTGAGAGAGTGGCAGGAAGGGCAAATCTTACGTTGGTGTAGAACCCGCAGGCTGTGGTGTCGGTGTTGCAGTTGCCGCTGCCGAATGTGTCGCCGCTGCCGTACTGGGTGAAGGAGGCTTTGTAGGTTGTACCGCTGCTTCCTCCGCTAGCAGCCTTTGAAGTCGAGACAGGGGCAGCGGAAGTCTTGGTACTGGAGACTGGGCGGGCGGTGTTGGACCCGGGCAGGCATTGGGAGTAGTAGTTGTTGCTGACTACACAAGTGTAGCCAGAGACGCATGTCTTGTCGCCGGTGAAGCCTTGGCCTCCGCACTGGGCGTATGCTGCTTGAGCTGCGTGGGCAGATGTGCCAAAGGCAGCGGCAGATAGAAGGAGAGTGTTGAGAAGCATGATTGTACAAGGAAAGAAGTTTGGTTTCGAGGTTGGTCGTGAAATGAGGCGAGGGAATGAGCAGACTTGCCTGGTGTTTATATAACAGTGCCGGATACTTGGAACTCCTTGCCGCGTATGAGATCTCAATGGCCACGATGTACGGGCCGCGATCCTGACAATCCGATCCATGTTGCCCCCACCCAGCCTTGTTCTTACCCCTGTTACGCCATCACATCTGCAAATGTCAAGGAGCAGCTCGAGAGACGTACCCTTTCACAACCCATGGTTAAACTCGAGTACCCTCATAAGTGTTAGGAGAATCGACAGCTTGCGTGGTATGTCTTTTACCCAAGAGCCTCGAACCATACATTCCGTTGCTCCAGGTTCCGGAATGGTCAAGGCTTGCATTGAAACATCCATCGCTAAAGTTTGTATGACTCTGAACTCGGCCGAGAAGGCTTGACCGATCTGACAGCTGCAAGGAAACCATGTCATGGGCTCATGAAAGACGCGTGGTGGAACAGACTGTTGGCTTTACCCTCAATGTTTCTTTGTCTTCGTGTTAATAGCATCCAAACAGAACATCCAGTACCTTCTGGTTCAAATAATTCTTAGATCCATCCCAACGCCCACGCGCAGTGGTGGTTTCAGATCCTCAATTGTGGTGGTACATAGAGATTGAACTCCGCACGCCTTCCACGATCCTTCAAAGAACGGCTAGACGGGCCGCCGCCACGGCTGGTAAAAGAGATGGTCGAGTTTCAGGTTGAATACGCAACAGCTAAGCGATGAAAGACAAGAGCGGAAGTAGAACCACGTTCGAAATTCTAGGGACAGGGGCAGCATCGAGTGTGTGGATGGTGACTTTGGACCTCAACGTTGTTGCAGGGAAGAGAAATGAAGATGCGGAAGCAAGAGGTGGGAATGTGTGAATGTGGGCGGGCGACCCTGTTTGATGACTCAGCTAAGTTTTATCTCAATTGGCGCAGCACCTGCCTAGTAGCGGATGTACTCTATCCCGACAGTAACATGATATAATAGGAAGATGCTAACTACTGCGCGTATGACGCATCTGTCATGGTATAGGGCAAGGACATTAGGACTTCTAGGCAATTCACGTAAGGACATGGTTTGTCTACTGCTACAACCTAAGTAAAACAGTGAAGGGTGATAGACATTTCACAACACAATATTAAAACATCGAGGAAATAACAATTTCTCAACATTGACAACCTTGGAAGACGATCATGACTTAGTAATCTCTTCATTCTACATTAAAGACATAAATCACATATAAGTCATAACCCTAAGCCCCCTGCCTCGATGTCTCCAAATACTCCACCTGCTGATTCTTCTCCGCCACACCATCCTTCTCATCATCAAACAGCGCCGGCGACACGGCAACCTTGCTGCCATACCTCCCCACCTTCCACCACGGCAATTCAAACACAGCGTCCAAACTTTCGAGCGAACGACCGCTGGTCTCGGGCAGGAAAAAGTACACCCAAAAGAGCCCCAACAGCGTGATGGCGGAGAAGAAGTACATTGTGCCTGCCGTGGTCATGCCGACGAACATCTCGGGCACGGCTTTGGAGTTGCCGTATTGGTTGACAAAGTGGAATGCCATGGCGATGGAGCCGCCGAGAGCGCGCAGACGGAGGGGGAAGATTTCGGCGTTGATGAGGTATTGGATGGAGTTCCAGCCTGTGAGATGAAAATTCAGTAAAGGTAAATCAAAGACTTGTTGGAGAGAGGACTTACCCATGGCCCAACCGAAACCGGAAAAGTAGATCATGACGATGGCTCCCTTGGCAGCATGCTTCTGACTAGCGGATTGAACATCGCCCTCGTCTCCGATGGTGCTGTCGATGCTCAAGAAGAGCGCCATGTAAAGCATAGCAATGAACTGAATGGTAATGCCAATGCTCAACGAACGCTTGCGACCGATAAAGTCAACAAGGAAGAAAGCACAGATGATGGCACTGATGAACTTGACAAGACCAAAGACTCCAGTGGCGAGCAGCTTTTCTTGAGTGCCGGTCGTACCCATCAGAGCAAAGTATTGAGGAGCGTAGACGGTGATTGAACCGGCACCACTCCACTGACCAAGCAGTTGAGCGCCAATGGCCAAGAAGATGCGGTATCTGTTTGACGGCATGACGAACAACTCGCGAAGAAGACCGACTTTGGAGGCGCCCATGGTGGCTTCTTGTTCACGTTCGAGTTGGCTGTTGATGTCGATGATCTCGGTCTGCACGAGTTCGTGCTCTGGTCCGAGTCCACGAATTCTGCAGAGGTTCTCGACAGCTTTTGCCTGCTGCTTGGTCTTGACAAGCCAACGAGGACTCTCGATGGCGAAGAAGCTGAAGGTGAAGATGATGGCGGCAAAGTAGAGGTGGAGTGTATTGGGAATCACCCACTGAATGGGATTGTGGTTGCTGATGTGCAACGATGTGCCGTATGAAGCAAAGTAGCCGAGCATGATTCCCAGGTAGACTGAACCGGAGAAGATACCGACACACAGTCCACGAATCGACCTGGGAGCCACTTCTGCGAGATATGTGGGAGCGACGACTGTTGTCTGTCCGATGCCCAGTCCAGCGATGAATCTACCAGCGTAGACCATACCAAGACTGCCATGAGCAGCAGCACCAAGAAAAATGGAGATACCGGCAACCCAGACGAAGCAGAGCTCACGAACAGCCCAAAGTCTACCAATCTTGTCGGTAATGGGGAATGCGAAGAGAGCACCAAAGATCGATCCGAGTTGGACCATGGAAGTGATGTTGGAGAGGAGGTTGGCCTGCTCAGTTGCAGTCATGTGTGGGTTCTTCAATCCAAATTGTGTGACGAATGATTTTTGAGAAGTGGTCGTTCCGATGAGACCTTCGTCAAGACCACGGGCAGTGCCCAGCAAACCGAAGACTGGATAAGCGTTAGCAACAACGCTTGGACAGCGTACTCAAGCAAGACCAAGCATACCAAGCACTGCATAGCCAAGACGCCAGTTGAGAACCTCTTCAGGTAGATCCTTGGCGTATCGTTTGAACATTGTTGCAGCGAGGGATTTGTCGACCGCTCGAGAGAAAAGGAAGGGGTGAAGAGAAAAAGGAGGAAAGAGGCAGCGCAAGGAATTAAAAAGGATAGGAATACCTGCCTGACCCCACCAATATCCTACACTCCAGCGCCCCCGTGGGATACCGTACCCCGGCAATTCGATCCAGTCTCTTTTCAGTGGAGCATCTATGGAGTCTCCGCTCAGACCGAGTCAGAGCGGTGTTCGGTTCCTCTGATAAAGGCAAGCGATCGGCAACATGCTTGAGGGCATGCCTAAGTCGTGCACCCTACCGGGTAAAATGCGTGGGGGTTCGGCCCCTGTTTGCTGACCACATGTCCTCTAGACAAGAAACAGTCGTGAGCGCAATGATCCGCTCACGTTATAGAGGTCTTGTCTATCGCCAGTAGGAAAGCAACACGATATCGCTATTGATCAGCTGCTTTCATGCTTGGCTCGAAACGTCAAGACGGGCCAAGGATGCTTGGATGGTATTGGCTCTTCTCCGGGGCTGAGAAAGTGCAAACTCTGTTCCTCAGGCGCTAGTGACGTGCAGAAAGGAAAATATATCAGTTTGTCGTAGCATCTCGTAAAACTCACCGTCGGCAACTGTGACCGGCGTCGTCCTATCTCATGCAGCGATGAGCTTTCGGCAAAAAAGAAAAGGTCGTTGCTCGGAAGGCCAAGTACGGGGTGCCGGAGCGGAAAAGCGGTTTCGGATCTGGCCCCAGTTTCGGAAGCAAAGGCCGATGTCCGGAGAACCCATATCCGCATCTCCAGACTTGGGCAGACTATCCGACAGGAAATTCCATTCATAGTCTCGTCCTGGTTGGCCGCCGAGGTATAGTCCGTAAAGAACGACTGAAACATATGTGACCGCCCAGATGCCGCCGCCTGGTTTGGTGGGGAACAGGGTATCGTCAAACCAACATGCAACGACCAACAAAGAATGCATGTTACGACAGAAGAAAACAACACTTTCATCAGATCTATGCACATGTGCGCGCTGGGATTATCCTACACTCTAGCAGCCCTCAAGAAACCAACCATACCACCACAGTACTGGGCCAACATTTCTACTCTCTCCTTCTCCTCGACAACCCTGTCCCTCCACTCCTTGACGCTCGCTCTGAGTTCTGTATCCTCCACCACGACATCAGAGTGCACCTTGAGGAACACCGCCATCCACGCCTGTCCAAGTTCAAAGTCGCGTTTGGAAGCGCAGAGGAAAGACAACGCGCGTACGAAAGCAACCAACTCATTGCACGCATCAGACTCGGGGTCGAAAGATGTGATGGGGGACGATAAACTGCGGATCTCGATATCTGCAGCTGCGGGGTTCAGACTCTTGAGCTGTGCGATGAAAGGTGCAAAGTCGCCGGTCTCAGAGGCAGAGCGCAACAGAGAAGTGAACTTTGAAACGGTGTTTTGACGGTCCATCTTCATTATGCGGCTGCGTTCTTGCTCGATGGCGGCGAGGTCTTGTGTTGTGTTTGTGTTTGCGATGGCGGGGTTGGCTTGTCGTTCTTGCAGCGAAGGGAGGAAGAAGGGTGCCTTTTCGGGTTTCTTGGGTGCTGCAGTGGGAGCGTTGCGTTGGCGGATGATGTCCAGGTGTAGCAGATTTTGCCAGCGGCTGCGAGGTACTAACGACAGCGACACCAGGTCGGATGAGAGGGCGTCCAGATCGGCGTCAGCGTCGAGGTCGGCATCAACGTATTCTTCGTCGTCGGATTCGGCATCGGGTGCGTTGGCCAATGTGCCGATGACAGAAATGCTGTTTTCACCAGATGCAGTCGGTGCTTGAGCTTCGCTGGCAAGAATTGTTGACAGCTCTGCTTCGTTGATGTGGCGGGTAGGAACATGAGTAAACATGGTCTTGTTAGACCAGACATCAACACCAACATGCTCTTCACTTGCCGTTGCCAGATACTCTCCAGTGGGCGAGAAGCTGATAGCGTTACACGTTGAAGGAAGCTTGAAAACATCAATCAGATGGCCAGTCGGCAAATCCCAAGCGCAAACGAAGGACGAAGTTGCAGCCATGACCCAGCGACCATCGTTGGAAAAGCCAAAGTCGGCAAAATCGAAAGCCTTTGATTGCGATGATCGTGACATTCTCAACTCACGGATGAGCTTGAATGTGGTAATATCGACGACACGAACACAGCCATCAGTGCAGGTGAAGGCGGCCAGTTCCGATCCACGGTGCAGTCTCAGACCTGTGATTTGAACAGCTCCGGACCAGTCAATCTCGTGCTTCAGAGCACCGCTCATGAAGTCCCAGAATTTTATCTTGCCATCAATGCTGCAGCTGATGACGGTGCGGTTCAGATTGTCGACAGCCAGACCAGTGACAGCAGCCGTGTGCTTTCCTTGTCCACGGTAAAACTTCTTCTTGCCAGCATCTGCTACGGGAGCAATGGCTTCCTCTGCCTTGGCCAAATCAAGTTTGAGTTGTTGTGCCTGAGCGGGGGTAAGTCGTGCCGGGTATCTTTGTCTGTGGCCACCGGACTGGAGGTTGAACATGTCGATGCCGCCGTTTTCAGAACCAACCAGGGCAAAAGTGCCGCAAGGCGAGACTGCAACACTCTTGACATTGCCACCATCCTGAGTCTCGAAAGCCCATCTGCCAGCCTTCTTTCTACCCCAGAACCAGGTCCTCGCCTTGTTGTCGTTTTCGTGTGCAGTTACCACACTCTCCCAGCCAGTCATGCTTGTAGCCTCGGTGCTGTTCTTAGTCTTGCCCTTGCCGGATTGCCAGATGGGGAACTTGCCAGGCATGGAACCCATACCACCATCGCGATTGAGCGAGCAGGCAATGGAAGTGATCGGAGGAGCTTTGAGTGCCTCGATGGTGTCTCTGCCCTCGGAAGAGAGGATGCCCTGTTTTCTAGCCTTCTTGGTCACATTGCCTTGAGAAAGTTCGGTGCTCTGACCATCACGTCTCAAACTCCAACCCCACAAGCTGCGGTCCTTGCTAGTACTAAGAAGCCATTTCCCGCTAGCGTCGGAACCGTCCGAAGCAGCAGGAAGGAAAGCCAGAGTGGTTACGGGAGCACCATGCCCGCTGCGCTGGTGCAAGATTCTGGGAACCGGGTTGAAGGGGCTCTCGTCAAAGATCCAGGTCTTGAGGCTGTTATCCAAACCACTGGTAGCAATGATGGCCTGACCAGGCAAGAAGTCGACCTTTGTGACACCACCAGGAGAAGCAGATGAAGGAGGGGCGTGAGCGCCACGGAGAACACCCTGCTTGCGACCGCCGTTGTTCAAGTCCCACAGAGTGACATCGCCGCTCTCGTTGGAAGCGGTAGCCATGACACCAGCTCTTTTACCATCGTCTCCTGCACCCATGCCGTCTGTCCGGAAAGTGATTGAAGTGATGGAGGGACCGTTTGTGCCGTGGGCGCTTGCGTTGAACTGCAAGATCTTCTTGTCTGCTTGGATATCCTGGATGATCAGAGGACCGGACTCGTAGGCGATTGCGAGGAGGTTGAGGGCGGGAGTGGGTTGGAGAGCGGTGACGGCGCCATAATCGGCGGCAGGGGGGAGGAGGGAGTAGACGAGCTTTCCGCTCGAGACGTTCCAGATTTCGACGGTACCGTCGTCCTTTCCGGCGACAATCTTGTTGAGCATGGTGGGCATGCTGCTGAGGGTACCGGTGAACTCGGAGGCGGTGATGCTCTGGAGGGTGGTGTAGAGCTCGTAGTTGGACGACTTCCAGACGAGGATTTGATTGTCGCAAGCAGCGATGATCCACGAGCCAAAGATGGTGAAGGACTTGATGTTGTTCCTGTGGTTGACGGGCATCTCCAGCTCAGCGACCTTCTTGCCTCTCTTGAAAATCCAGACACCGCGGTCCGAGTCTTGGTGTTCTCCTCCCCATGCTGCGAAGACCAAGTCCTTGTGGGCTATGCTTGCCGTGATGAATTCGGGAGTCTGAGGGCGAGTGATGAAGACGAGGTTGAGACCGCGGCGCAAATCGTAGGTCTGCAGACTGCGGCCGACCGAGGTGGTGAGTTGGAAGGTTGTCTTGCCGAGGGCGATGCTGGTGAAAGGGACGGCGGTGGGCGACACGAGACCGACAGTCTACGAGGAACGAGTCAGCGCGTTGAATCTTGGACGAGTTTGACCAAAGAGGAAGGTACCCTGTACGGCGCAAAAAGTCGCGAAGAGCCGACCTGTCTCTGGCTCTTGACGACAGCCTCGTCGTGCTGGGCGGTCCTTTGACGCTTGACCTGGCGGCCTTCGGAGCCGCCGTTTGTAGCGACAGCAGCGGGCATTGCGTGTGTGTGAGCGTGTGGAGTGTCCCCGTCGTCTGGCACTGCAAGAGAAACTTCTTGAGCAGGTGCGACGCCAACATTTCTTGACGCTCGGACCACGACCCGCATCAACCAAGCAAACGCCGACGCTTCTTTTGGTCGAGGCATGCCACCATCACGCGCATCATGCAGACAACCCACTTGATGCCTTTCTTGTTCAATCCTAAACAAACGTATTCTTAGCAGACATAGCAATAGACTCATTCTTGTCTTGTGTCTTTCAGCCACTTCCTGTGTAAACCTATACCGTTTGTCTGAAGGCTGAGGCCAGAGAGGCCATGGGATCTTTGCACCGCCGAACAGGCAGCGACCAGAGCCAGCAATCAACAAGGAGCTCGTCGGGGGCTTCGTACTCGCGTGCCCTTTCGTCTCCACTGCTCGACCACAAGGCACACTATGCAGAAGCAGACCAGGCCCGTCTCAGCAGCGCTGCTGTCAAGAGAGCGAGCATAAGCATGCCGCTGCCTGTGCAAAGAGCGAGCACCAGCATGCCGCTGCTGCAACAGGCGCCAAAGTCAGAGCCCCATCGGTCTCCACCTCCGCGACGGCCGTCGAGAGCCAACTCGGAGCACAATCTGCTCGCCCACGTCTTGCAAGCGCACATGATGGCCTCGTCCAGCCTGCCCGACTCGTCTGCAATCCTCGACGACAACGACCACACTCCGACGCAGACGCAGCACGGCAGCGAAGCCAGCCTCAACCTCGCCGTTCCTCGCCAAGACAACGACGACTCGAACCGTCTTTCCTTTTCCCTCTACCAACTGGGCTCTGCTCTGTACGATCGTGCACGCGGTGCCGTGTCGACTGCGAGCTCCGCCACGGGCTCCGAGACTGACGGTGTGTCGACTGCTGTGTTTTTCCTCTGTGCTTTTTGCTCCTCTCTGCCTTTACCCTGTGCTTTTGCAATCCGAAACACCCCAAGACCCTTGGATCCAGTCTTTCGTCATTGTGCTTGTGCCCAACCGTCGCGACAAAAACAACCTAGTCTCTTTCTCAACTCGTCTCTCTTTCTCATCTGACTTGACTCATCCCAAGCTGCCCCAAGACTCGACCCGCCCTCCCTCTCGCTGCCTCCTTCCCATCACAACGGCACGCACTCTGCGCCCGCCGCCACCATGAGTCGCGAGAACAACCTCCCCCCGCCGACCAACTCGGAGCCTACCTCGACCACCACTTCTCCCAGAGCCAGCGTCTTTGCTACCTTCCCTCGCCAGCCCCCTCCGACCTCCAACGCAAACCCTCGCGGCAGGACCCCCCAGTCGAGAAGAGTCAGCAGTAGCACAGTCAACAGTGCGAGTCCCAGCACAGAACGCCCCGAGCAGGACAAGCCCGTACCCATCGGCAAGATCGGCATCTGCGCCCTCGACAGCAAGGCCAGGAGCAAGCCCAGCCGCAACATCCTCAACAGGCTGATCAAGGAGGGTGAGTTCGAGGTCATCGTCTTTGGCGACAAGGTCATTCTGGACGAGGATGTCGAAAACTGGCCCATCTGCGACTTTCTCATCTCCTTCTTCTCCGAGGGCTTCCCGCTGGACAAGGCTATAGCATACGCCAAACTGCGCAAACCCTTCTGTGTCAACGACCTGCCCATGCAGACCATCCTCTGGGACCGCCGTATCTGCCTGCAAATCCTCACAAAGCTCAACGTCCCCACGCCCGAGCGCGTCGAAGTCAACCGCGATGGAGGCCCCAAAGTCCAGTCGGCCGACATTGCCCAGAGATGTTTCGAAAAGACCGGTCTCCGATTCCCCGTCTTGGGCAGCCAGCCCGAAACCGAATCACAACAAACTGCCAACCCCGTCGTGGAATTGCTCGACGACGGTGACACCATCTCGGTCGATGGAAAGACGCTGACCAAGCCCTTTGTCGAGAAACCCACAGATGGAGAAGACCACAACATCCACATCTACTACCCCAAGAGCCAGGGTGGAGGTGGCAGACGACTGTTCCGCAAGGTCAACAACAAGAGTTCGGAAAAGGACGAGACCTTGACAGTACCCAGATCCATCACCGAGCCTGGAAGCAGCTACATCTACGAGCAGTTCCTTAAGGTGGAAAACGCCGAAGATGTCAAGGCTTATACTGTCGGTCTCGACTACTGTCATGCCGAAACCAGAAAATCTCCTGTTGTTGACGGTGTCGTCAAACGCAACCCCAACGGCAAGGAAGTTCGCTACGTGACCAGCCTCAACAGGGAGGAAGCTGGTATGGCCTCGAGAATTGCCGACGGCTTCGGACAGCGCGTCTGTGGTTTCGATCTGCTGCGTGTGGGGGAGAAAAGCTACGTTATCGATGTCAACGGCTGGAGTTTTGTAAAGGACAACAACGACTATTACGACAAATGTGCCAACATCCTCAAGAGCTTGTTCATTCGCGAGAAGGTCAGACTCGAGAACAAGCAGCAGCAGCAACAACAGCAGCAGCAGCAGCAGCAGCAACAATTCGCATCTGCGCCAACCTCTGCACCCGAAGACAACTACGAAAGAGAAGCTCCTGGCACCCACCGCAAGAGCACCGTCTCCAACCACCGCAGCCATCTCCAGTCCGTCTTCCGCTCTGCTAGTGCCACCAGACTGCGGGAGCTGGCCAACAAGAAGCCAGGCTCGCCTGAAATATCTCAACTTCCTTCTCCCATCACCTCGCCACCAAGCTTTGGCAATCTCCCCATGCCTCGCAGCCCTGGTATCCCCCAAGACAACCAGCTTCCGCCACCTGCCGTGCTTGATGAGAACCATCAATACCAGACCCTACAAGAATCCATTCACGAAGCCGAAGAACACACTGAACCTGTGCCCGCACCTGCCTCCAAGTCGCAATGGAAGCTCAAGGGTATGGTTGCTGTCATTCGTCACGCCGATCGTACTCCCAAGCAAAAGTTCAAGTTCACCTTCCACACCAAGCCTTTCGTCGATCTGCTCAAGGGTCACCGCGAGGAAGTGTTGCTGGTTGGAGAGGCCGCCCTCAAGAGTGTGCAAGAGGCTGTCAAACAAGCTCTGCTCGAGGGTGAGGAAGACCAGACCAAGCTCCGCACACTATCCAATGCTCTTGACAAGAAGGGCAGCTGGCCTGGTACAAAGGTCCAGATCAAGCCCATGTTCCGCAAGAGAAGACAAGAAGAGTTGCCTGCCGAACTCCAGGACAAGGTCACCGTCGATCAAGATGGCAACGCCAAGCCCAGGCTAACGCCCCTTCAGGGCGAGGATGCCAACCACCACTCACGTGGTGACTCGATGGCAGACGTGACTCTTTCCAGAATTTCTGCTGCAGAGAACAACCTTGTGCTTGACAAGTTGCAGCTAATCATGAAGTGGGGTGGTGAGCCTACCCACTCTGCTCGCTACCAAGCCCAGGATCTCGGTGACAACATGCGTAACGATTTGCTTCTGATGAACAAGGATGCTCTCAGAGATGTTCGCGTCTTCTCATCCTCCGAGCGCCGTGTGTCTACCAGTGCTCAAATCTTCACTGCTTCCTTCCTTGACCAGAAGGAGCTAGAGCCAGACTTCATCTCTGTTCGCAAAGATTTGCTCGATGATTCGAATGCGGCCAAGGACGAGATGGACAAGGTTAAGAAGAAGTTGAAGGGTCTTTTGCGCCAGGGCAAACAAGCACCCGAACAGTTCGCTTGGCCCAAGGACGGCACTCCCGAGCCTTACTTGGTCGTTCGCAGTGTTGTTGAGTTGATGAAGTTCCACCGTCGTGTTATGCTTCAGAACTTCTCCAAACTTCGTCCTGAAGGTGAAGCAGGAGCACCCATCAAGAGTCCTCCTAGCAACGCCTCTTCGGCCAGTCTTGCAGACAGTGCTCCAGAGGGCGTCGACCCCAAGCAGATCCAATCCAGATGGTGCTGCGGTGAAGACGCTTCCCTCTTCAAGGAACGCTGGGAGAAGCTGTTCAAGGAATTCACCGATGCCGAGAAGGTTGACCCTAGTAAGATTAGTGAGCTTTACGACACGATGAAGTTTGATGCTCTGCACAACCGACAGTTCCTTGAATGGGTGTTTACTCCGAGCAGCGATATGGTCGATGATGACCACGAAAGTCCCGACACCCTGAAACGTACTGCCTCTGCAGATATGAGAGAAGAGTTTGGTCAAACTCATGAGGGCCTTGCGCCCACACAGGAGCAGTCTGCTGCTGTCAAGGATGCTCCGTCTACTAAGCAGCAAGGAGAGAAGGACAAGGGCGAGGACAAGGACAGGCTGTCTCACATGGCGAGCTTGAGAAGACGTTCTGAGAATGCTTCCACCACATTCAAGAACGCTCAAGCAACATTGGCTAACCGTGTCTCTGGTCACCCCGAATCCTACTTCTCGCTCTTCACTGGTAACAGAGATCTTCCCGAGTCAAAGGCCAAGATCGACGTACGCCTCGAGAAGCTGAGAGAGTTGTACCGCTTCTCGAAAGTTTTGTGTGACTACATCGGTCCTCAAGAGTATGGAATGCTGGAAAGTGAGAAGCTGGAGATTGGACTTTTGACCAGTCTGCCTTTGCTCAAGGAGATTGTGACGGATCTGGAAGAAGGTACGTGCTACTCATCTCATTCACACAAAATGCGAATGGTAACTAACTCGTCACAGTGCAAGCATCCGAAGACGCCAAGTCTTTCATCTACTTCACCAAGGAGTCGCATATCTACACTCTCCTCAACTCCATCATCGAAGGTGGTGTCCAGACCAAGATTGCCCGTAACGCCATCCCCGAACTTGACTATCTGTCTCAAATCTGCTTCGAACTTTACGAGTCACAGAACGAGGCCACTACCGACGACCCTGAGGGCAGCTGCTTCAATTACAGCATCCGCATCACCCTTTCGCCCGGTTGTCATGCTTTCGACCCTCTGGACGTTCAGTTGGACAGTAAGCACTGCATTGGCTGCACTCCCCGCAGAAGCTTGACACCCCACGTGGAGTGGAAGGAGGTGCTCGAGACACTGAGAGCCAAGTTCCACACTGTCAAGTTACCCAAGAGTTTCTTGGCGGTGAACCTGAGTGAAAAAGTTCCTCAGGCTTTTGCATCGGAAGCAAAGGAAGAGGAGGCTGGTGCTGGTGGTGATGCAGAGCCCAAGGTTGTGGGTGTGGAGGCCAGTCCTATTGCTCCTGCTCACCAGCCTTGATTGGTCTTTGTCAAGGAGTATTGACATGTATAACTAGGCGTTCCAGGATTGCGGGATTGGTGGTTGTGATAGGGCTTCCTCACGATAGACAGGGATTCCAATGTACACGTTCTCAATGCAGGTCCTGTCACTCCGCCGCGCAGATCTTCTCAAGCCGTGACGAATCCCGAGCCTGGTATTTTCAGCTTACGGACCAAGGCTGCGCTATCTGCTCTGTGCAATCTGTGCAGGACAAGAATTTGCCTTCCGACCGTCTTCCAGATTCGTAAAAACCCCGTGGGATGGCTCTGGAAAGGGTATATAAATAGAAACAGAGAATCCAGAGGGGGGAGTTTACGGGCTGTGGCGCCGGAAGGAGCGATACCTACAGACTCGACTTCCTTGGTTTGTTGGCATAGCCGCATGGGTGCTCTTTTCCATCCACCTCACGATTTGATTCATCCTAGGTTATCTGCTTCTGTAATTGATGACTGCTCATACAGAACCAGGCGTCCATTGGATGGGCTCAAAGCAGCTGCTCGATGTATAGGAATGCCACCGTTACTTCTGAGCTTCGTGATGATGGGTCGCTCTGATTTGGACATTGTCGCATGTTCTGCTGGTTGTCTGATATAGGTCGGTCTAGTATCAAGGTTGCATGAGATGTATGCATGCAGCTGCACCGCCCACAGATCCTGCCATATCGAGGCGTCGCTAACCCCACCTCGAGACTACGATACAGTCAGCGTCGCATATAACCCGGCATCCAGCCCTTCAGAAATCCTATGGATTCATCCCTCGTCTCACCGTCAACATGCTCCACTCCATCCTTGTTCATTGGAGAGCACTTTGCATCTTGTATGGCTCGCTACTTGCCAGTATCTCGTTCGCCATCGGTCATCACTTTTACTACAACAGCCTCACCGGTACCCCTGTATCAACTGCAAACGATCTGGCTTTTGGAACATGGGCCGGCGTGCCATCTCAAAAGTTCAACACCGCTATCGGCACTACTTTCGCTTCGTTGTTCCGGACCTCTGTGTCGATCGCGGTCACAACAGCCTATCTCCAGATCGTGTGGCATGCTTTAAAAGCCGAACAGACGAGGTTAGACGTCGTCGATGCAATCACTGGTATCCTGGCAAACCCACTTGGGTTCATGGATGGAGGAGCCTGGAAGAAATCAGTCATACTTTTTCCTCTTGCCATGACCATATGGTGAGTCTTGCTCTTGGTAGATCAGATAGAGAGAGTCGAGACACCATGAATGTATGATGGTATCATGGATCCTGACAAAATGCCAGGCTACTTCCCATCGCGCCTATCATCACCCCCGCAACTTTGACGGTCGAGACCGTCTCTCAGATCTCACATAGTCTGACCAACGTCTCTTCCATAGACTTCAACAGCTTGAATTTTGCATCCGTTGTTGCAAATTCACAAGGGCGTTGTAGGTATTACTACAATGGCCCTCAATTTCAAGTCCAGAAGGTCGTTACAGCAGCCGCAGGGCAAGGTGCTGTGTTGCCCATAGCTGCACCGGGCAACCAGCCAAATGCCTCTTATGCTCAGCAGTTTGCTGGACCTGCCTTAGAGTGCAGCGACGTACAGGATCCCTTACGTGGCCAAATTCTTTCCAACGTCAATATCAGCTCCTGGAATACCACCACATCATATGGTTACCTTGCTTGGGCCCGACCGAGAAAAGCTCCCTACCTTTCGATCTCAACACTCTTGATAATGGTTACAAGACATGGCAACTACGACCAGATGCAATAGGACCAACGGGTGGAACACCTCTCACTCTATTCGTTGCCAGTTTCCCGAACATGAGTAATCCATATAAGATTGGTGGTATGGACTCAAGTTGGGATTATATTGCTAATGCCACTGTGGTCAAATGTCAACTGATGAACGCAACATACTCTTCATCATTCGAATGGACAAACGGCATTCGGGACTTGAATGTTTCGGTGACCCTGCTAGAACAGGGTGTGTCCTTCCCCGTTGATGTGGACTGCACCAATTTCCTTTACATGAATGGCTACCCAACGGGTGCTATGTCCAATAAGCCACAACCTCTCTCGGATTACAACAACACACGCATCCAAAATTATGCGTATGCGTCAGTGATGCATGCTTTCATGAATATTCTAAAGGGTTCCCTCTATTATCCCCGCTACCCCAATGGATTGGTCACCGCGACAAGAGTGATGAACACTGCTCTGGGCGTTACAAAGGAGCTTTTTGCATTGCAGAATAACACCGCTAGTGAGATGGAAGCTCTTGCTGCCCTCGGTCCACTCGTGTGGCCCGGTGTTTCGGTCAAGATGCAGACGACCGGTGCTTCGGATCTGCGTAGCACACTGGAGTTGGTATTCCAGAACATCACCATCAGTCTGATGAGCTCGTCGCTACTCCAGTCAGTCATTCCGTTTCTTCGTTTCTTCTTGAACTCGAGGAAATGTCTAAGCTAACCACACCAAGCAGACCCGATCCCGCGACCCCCTACTACCCACCACCCGTCAACGTGACCATAACCACATATCAGAATCTGTACGCGTATTCTGCGGCGATGCTCTGGCTCGCATACGGCACCGCCATCCTTATCGCCGCGTTCACAGTCGCCATGGGATGCATGGCTATCTTCTCCAACGGCATATCGTATTCGTCTTCTTTCTCGACTACACTACGCACCACCTCCCACGCTTTTGTCAGCGAAGATATCTCGCGGGGTGATGCTGTTGGACAGGATCCGCTACCGAAGCATCTGGCGGGGGCTATCATCACCTTTGACTGCCGTGAGAGTGGAGATGGAGAGGAGGCTACTAGGCAACGGGTGGCGACTAAAGAGGGACATTGTCGTCTCTTGGTCGACAGTCAAGATTAGCGTATTGTAATTGGGGGGGTCTGTTGCATTTGGCTTCCTCGATCCGCTACTATTCGTTAAGAACGTAACAGGTCATGATGTTAGTTTTATTTCCAGGTCTAGATTCATGTATGCGTTTTTATGGTGCTAGAAGCGGCTCTGATTTGTTATGAGAGGAAAGCGAGGGTGAGTTGATCATGAACTTTTAAAATCACGACATTTGTCGAGCGTGCTTGCTGAAAAAGGGCCTTGAAAACAAGAGGGCCTCTGAGCGCTTCCTGTAGATCCACAGATACAGTCTGTAGTATGGCGTGGCTAGCAGATTGGTGGAGATGGTCCAGCCTTCCTAGGAGGGATAAAAGCTTGGGGGTTCTTGCTCCAATTCTTAGGTCTAGTGACTAAGATGATCCAACTTTCATCGTCAAAAATTGTAGCGCGAGTGTGCTTGCTAACATTTCCGGAAACTTATGTTTTTGCTGCTGAGTCGTAGATATCGCAACAGATCACTATGGATGCTCCGCCACTTCATGAAACCCACATATTTGTCTGTCGTGTACACCAATTCATAGCCACTCTGCTGAATCTGAACCTAGTGGCTTTGGCATGGTGTCCCACCATACTTTGCATCCACTGATCCTAGCGCTGTGCTTGACTGCAACCATGCGTCCAAACTCGGTATCTCTGGTTTCGAGATATTCGACTGGAACATCGGCTTGTTTTTCGTAGTCTTCACATTGGAACCCGCGGGATCCAGGGTACTGTCCAAGGCTACGCAGGTACTTCATCGTGCCGGCCAGAGAAACGTCTACTTGCCAGGCACCACCGTCGAGCACACGACGATGCAGTGCCGCGATGACTCCGGTCGCGAGTAGGTACCCGCTTGCATGGTCCAGAGCTTGACATGGCAGTGGACGAGCCGGCTCACCTTGACCTGCATGTTGCGCCTCTGATATGTTCATTCCTGAGCACGTTTGCACCAGCGAGTCGAATCCACGTTGCGTTGCCCAAGGCCCGTCTGGTCCAAAGGCTGACATGTTGGCCACCACAATATTCGGATTAGCGTTGACCAGATCCTCGGGCGATAGACCATGTTGTGCGAGACTCCCTGGGCGGAAGCCTTGGATGAAGACGTCACAATCTTTGATGAGTTCTAGAAGTTTGGCCTTGTCAGCTGCGTTGTGGATGTCTAGATGAACTGTGCGTTTGCCACGTCCGAATTCGCGGTCGATGCTGGGCAGATCCGGCAGGTTTGGGGATGTCACCCAGATCACATCCGCGCCATGAGCGGCGAGTGTCTTGCCGCATAGAGGTGCTGCTATCACGCGGCTCATCTCCAACACGCGTAGTCCTTTCAGACACTTGGGCGTTTCTTCAACCATTCGAGCTGAAAACCCCTTGCATTCGTTGGAAGATATGGGCCGGATGAGTATTGGGAAATCAGTGATCGCTTGGGATTGTGGCAAGGCATCCCAATCGGTATACGATCGAAGAGCATAGGCCGCGAGATTGCCCTTGATAGTCGCAGCATCCTCCAGCTCAACACTCTGCCATTTGGCAATCTCGTTGGCAAGCTGTTCACGAGTCGATCCTAGGGAAAGTCCAACCAACTCCAGCATACCATTAGAGTGACTTGGGAAAGAGTCGTGGACACGAATGTATCCATCAGCGGTCCGGTGAAGTCCTCCTATTGCATCAAGCGGTGCAGAAGGCGGCTGTCCGTCAATGGTATAGAGTCTCTCGGACTTGAACTCAACAACCGCATGCTGAAGGGGAACTTTGACTCGTGGCACTTTGACCTCATTCCGCAATGCATGAAGTTGGGCGGCAGCAAGAGCAGACAAGGCGATCGAGCTTTGGGCGAGAACTCCAAGCCGGAAAGATGACGGTAACGCGGGTTCGCTGTCGCCCTCGAGGTAAACACGCGACAACGCCTCTGATGGAAGACCAAGACCTGTCCATAGCTCCTCAACAACATCGAACGCGTCGTAGGAGCTGCGGTTCCCCGTCACGAGGCCCTCTGCCGAGACAGCTGTACAGCCATTCTTCGTGCCGTGCTCGTGCTTCATGTGCTTACGTCGTAGCGTGAAGAGAGACCAGGCAAATAGCAGTGATCGGGAAGGACTGGATCCGAAGAGACTCGGCATCATCAACTGAAGAGTCTCAAGCGGGGGCCGGGGGAGAAGAGTGGGGGGTTCGAGCGGGGAGCGGACCGGCGGCTTCGCTGTATGCGGATTCGGCCGAAAGCTGGATCCACGTACCAAGCCTGAGATTCCGCATTTTCCACACCTTGTTCTTTGCTTCTCTGCTCACATCTCACATCTACATAGCAGTCCGATGTTCGTTCAAATTGATAAAAGGGCTTATAGTGTGTCTGCGGGCTTCTGATCTGAGTATCGGTCCAGCGCAAACCCAAAGGCCTGACTCGCTTAGGGATGCCCTCGAGAGTTGAGGTTGCTGTTTGATATCCGCCGTCGGAACCGCTCAAGCTGCTCCACCTCCGACAATACCAAGCCGACCTTGTTCAAGCCACCTCTCGAACGACATCCACACTGCATAGAGCAACGGTCGATCTCCACATGGCTCGCTTCGTCGTCCCAGTTTCTTAGCCAAGAGTCCATCGTCGGTCTTGGTCGCACTTGTTTGCAGGGATCCACATACTACATAACCCCGCAATGGAGGCCCGTGGGGAATCAGGACCATCATTATTGTCTGGAGACTGGGACCGTGCCACCTTGATGCTATGAGAGTCTTCAAATTTTCGGCATGGAGAGCAGGACCGGATTGCCGTGCTCATACATTTATTCGGCCGACCATGACAGCCTTTTCTGACTCGTTGACAAGCGACCATGTGAACTGGCGGTTAGGTTCAAGCCTCGAAAGTATCTTGCAGTAGTAAGCACTCCACCATGTCCTAGTAGTTGGCGCAGAGATGCGGAAGTCATCAGTATAAGAAGGCCTGCTGGGAACCCAGTCAGTGAATCTCTAGAACCATCAGAATCTACTTCGAGATGTACAATCTTAAATCCAGTGTTGCAGCTCTTGTCCTGCTTGGACAGGGTATCGCTGCTCAGAACTCTTCTTCCTCTTGGGATCACTCTCTGTACACCAGTAGTCCTGGTGTCTTTCCTAGCCGTAAGTGGTTCGGTTCACAAGTCTAGTCACTATGCTGATCTGATCTAGCAAACACAACCGGCATCGGTTGGGAAGATGCCCTCCAGAAGGCAAAGGATTGGGTTGCTCAGTTGACCTTGGAAGAGAAGGTCGGCGTCCTCACAGGAGAGCCAAAGGGCCCTTGCATTGGTAACTCCATTCTCGCAAACTTTTTCTACCATACTTACACAGGACAGGCAACATTGCTCCCATCCCTCGCGTTGGATTTGCCGGTCTCTGTTTGCAGGATGGTCCTCTGTCGATCAGACAAGCAACATACGCATCCGTCTTCCCTGCTGGCATTGCCGCTGCTTCATCGTGGGACCGCGAATTGATCCGTCAAAGAGGCGAGTACCTTGGAGCTGAGTTTAGAGGCAAAGGCGCCCACGTGGCTTTGGCACCAGTGGTAAGAAAGCTCATCGCATATCTTAAGATTCATGCTGATTCTCTGAATATAGGCCGGACCTCTCGGAAGATCTGCTGACGCTGGTCGCGGATGGGAAGGATTCTCCCCTGACCCGTACCTTACTGGTGTTGCCATGGAGGAGACCATCGAAGCCCTGCAGGAGGCTGGTGTCCAAGCTTGTGCAAAGCACTGGATCGGTAACGAACAAGAGACCCAGAGAAATCCTACCCTCTCGCCCACCAACAAGACCATCGAGGCTGTTTCCGCAAACATTGATGACAGAACTATGCACGAGCTCTACATGTGGCCCTTTGCCAACGCAGTTAAGGCTGGTGTTGCTTCGATGATGGTAAGTCACTTGGTCTAATGGAGCACATGACAAAATGCTAACAGCGCAACAGTGTTCCTACAACAGACTCAACGGCTCTTACGCTTGCCAGAACAGCAAGGCTATCAACGGTCTTCTCAAGGAAGAGCTTGGCTTCCAAGGTTATGTCATGTCCGACTGGGGAGCTACCCACGGAGGTGTCGCTAACGCTGAAGCTGGTATGGACATGGATATGCCTGGTACCATCGCATTCTTCCAAGCTGGATCTTCTTTCTGGGGTCAGAACCTTACCAATGCTGTCAACAACGGAACCGTGCCCGAGTCGAGAATTGATGACGCGGCTCACAGAATCATGACACCTTACTTCTTCCTTGGACAGGATCAGGACTACCCTCTGATTGATCCTACCAGTGGTCCCATCAACATTCTTGGTATCCAGCCCTACCTTGATACTTTCCAATACGGAGAGGCAAACGTCGACGTTCGCAGCAACCACGCCGATCTGATCAGAAAACTTGGATCCGCAGGTACCATCCTCTTGAAGAACACCAACAACGCCCTGCCTCTCAACAAGCCCAAAAACATCGCTGTTTTCGGTAACGATGCTGCTGATCCGGAGAACGGCCTGTACTCATTGTCTCTGACCGGCAATGGTGACTACGAGTACGGGCATCTTGCTGTTGGAGGCGGAAGTGGCACTGGTCGTCTCACTTACCTCTCCACCCCTCTGGACGCTCTCAAGGCTCGCACCAAGCAGGACGGTACCCTCTTGCAGTGGAACATGAACAACACTCTTCTTACAGACCCCACCCCAGGGGCTGCTTTCGGCGCAATTTACCCTCACCCTGACACCTGCATTGTCACCCTCAAGACATGGGCTGCTGAGGGCAACGACAAGTCAAATCTGTTACCTGACTGGGACGGAAACGCAGTCGTCGAAGCAGTGGCAGCCTTCTGCAATAACACCATCGTTGTGACCCACACTTCAGGACCCATTGTCATGCCTTGGGCTGACCACCCCAACGTCACCGCTATTCTCGCAGCACACTTCGTTGGAGAACAGTCAGGCAACAGCTTGGTGGACGTCCTGTATGGTGAGGTCAACCCCAGTGCAAAGCTTCCTTACACCATTGCTTACAACGAGTCCGATTATGCTTTCGCTCGCATCACCAACTCTACCGAGCTGAAGCTTACTGAGGACCCCAACGCCTGGCAAGCAGACTTTGAGGAGGGTCTTCTGATTGATTATCGTCACTACGACTACTACAACCTCTCGGTGCAGTACGAGTTCGGATACGGTCTCTCGTACACCAACTTCTCCATGTCTGATGTCAAGGTTGAGCGTCTCGCTCCTCAGAACTTGACTGCCCGTCCTGCCGCTGCCGGCACCATGCCCGGTGGTAACCCCACTCTCTACGACACCATCTACGAGATCACCGTCAAGGTCAAGAACACAGGCTCCATCGCTGGTGACGCGGTCCCTCAGTTGTACCTCTCTCAGCCTGTCGATGCCTCCTTCGGTCGCACTCCCGTCCAGGTCCTGAGAGGCTTCGAGAAGGTTGCACTTGGTGCTGGACAGACAAGAACCGTCACTTTCCCTCTCATGAGAAGAGACTTGAGTTTCTGGGATGCTGTACAGCAGCAGTGGATCATTCCTTCTGGTCAATTTGGTGTCAGAGCTGGTTTCAGCAGCAGAGATATCCAGGTCACTTCTGGCTTCAACGTTCTGTAGAGATCTCATGATGGTATGAATGTGTTGAACTCTTAGCTAATGTATATACGATCACCACAAACTTTCGATTGGGCTACCCATCATACTCGCTAAACTGACCCGTCTTGCTCAAGATCAATCAGAAATGTATCATATAAGCGGAGAGCTGCGTGTATATATTGGTACATTCCTCGGCCGCACTCCCCGACATCGCGTGTAGCATTCCTCGGGCTCGCCGAGGTCGCGCGCCGACGTGCGGGCCGAAGGATGCCGAAAACAACACACGACGAGACTCAAACTCCTGGAAACATAAAACCAAAGATCCCCAGCATCTTCACGTTCGTGTTATTCTTGGACGTCTCTAAAGTCGATGCTGCTCGCCTTCCGGCCGACCTTCCAAACCTGGAATCATCCCATTATGACACAAGCTGGTTACCTACGACCGTCAACGCGCTTCAATGTTTGGACGGTAGTCACGAGCCGACAACATTCGTTTAAATCCATGCTGCATCACAAGGCGGGTGTACAGGTATAGTAAGTGACTTCACCTGCCGCCCTGAGATATACTACGGTCTTTGGACGACAAAACTGAGCACACTTGTAAGTATCATTTCACTGGACTACTGCTCGCTGCCCTATATGCCAAGAACCCCCCTCCATGACAACATCCCCATGGGTCAAGACGCAACGTCTCTACGTTGTCAAATGGTGCACTTGCCTTTGCAATATCAGATGTTGACGCGAGGAATGCCATTCACCCAGAGATCCACCAACGCCAAGGCATACTGGCCAACCGAAACAGCCACCTGGCTCGGCATAACACAAGCCGGCTCAAACCACACTTCACAACTGTGAATATCCTGACAGTCGAAAGGGAATTTGCAACGAGTAGCGAGTGTGACCTCTGCGTTGAGAGGGTGTTGTACAGCAGCAAGATGATAAGGGACACCACAGGGTGCATATTGCCAAGCGCTGGCCAGTTTGCCCTAAGCATGAATCCCAGAGGATTGGAACGATAGGTGTTCACCAAAGCATCGGAGATGATACGAGACGCACCCTTGCTCACAACAACACAATCGAAGATGTCGACCACCCGGAATGTATGCGTTTTCTGCCTGGCGTTGAGGTTTCAGGAAGTCAATTCTCCTTGGCTCCATCGTCCAACTGTCCTAATCTTTCTTCCATCCTATGTTTGTCCCTGAACTATGCGATTGAGTTTGTCATCCCTTTTGGGATATTCCTGTCTTTTCTGCGTCAGTTTTGCACAGTCATCTTCGGTTGCGACATCATATACCTTACACAACGAGTCCAGTACTTGCAGCCGTAGGACGTCAGTCTGGGCGGTATATACCTCAGGCTCATCGACTTATTTTGTTCAAGATGGAAGTAATACAGAACAAGCTTCATCGGCTTGTCCGACAGAAACATCGGTATGTGGCATTTCCACGGTTTGGCAGACTGACTACACCTCTACTGTTTATAGTCCGCACACCTCAACCTTGTATGTCTCGAATCTGTTTACCATGGCCTGTGAGAGTGGAGGACAGTTACAGGAAGCTTCAGCTGAGTGTCCGATGCCGAGCACGATAACAATCACGGAGCCGGGATCGACTGGGTTGCCTCTTCCTTTTTCTAGCACAACGTCAAGTCACTCCGGTGAGGCAAGTGATGGAAATGGAAGTGCGGTGACAATCACATCATACCTGCCCGGTTATGCTTGTCCATCGGATCATGCAGGCATTGAGACATCCGATCAGCTCTCAACCCATAGCACCATCGCCACACTGTCTGCGACTGTGACCTCCGAGATATCTGGATCACTCACGACGTCACTGATATACGGAACTGCCCTATGTCCGATCATCAACACTTCACCTGCGGCGACCTTGTCTCTACCTGCGACGCTCAACTCACCTCTAACGCTTTACTCAGTCTCCACACAATACATCAACGCGACTTGCGAGACCAATAGTCCTCTGCCTCCAGTCACTACCCCAATCTATCTATCTAGGCCCAGCGTACTGTCTTCGTTATCATCGGCAACCATCTTGTCAGACTCTGCTCAAAACAACTTCACGACCATAATATACACCCAAGACACAACCTGCAACGTGAGCTTTGCAAGCCTGATCACAGCATGGAATAACTTCACCACAACAATCTACACGAACAATGCTTCTGCTCTATACAGCTTTGAGGCTATCATCTCAGGCACGCGCTACACTACGATATACGAGCCCGACGTTACAGTTACACTATCCGGAACGACTGTCACAGCCTGCGCATACGATGATTTTGGAGATGACGATAATGATGGCATCCCAAACGGACAGGAGAGCCCTAAATTGACCACCGCTACCTCAGCGGGCACTTCCACACCGGCACCGACTATCGTAGCAAACCTCGGATTCGAGAATGGAACGCAAAATCCATTGAACAGCACAAAATCAGATTCAAACATTGTTGCTCAGATTGCCACATCCAATGACAGCACACCTCTCACAGCATATGATGGAGAGAGCTATCTGTAAGTTCCTTCCCAGAAGTTTATGCGGCCTTTGTTTAACGTGTGTAGGTTCTTGACTTTCAGCGATGGCAGCGATGGCACGACATCTACCGCCCTATTGCACCGTCGGCAAAGTACCGATCAACCTTTGATATACAACGCTACGCAGTCGTTTTCCTCGATAGCGGGCACCGAGTACCATCTTTCGGCTGCAGCTATTATGGCACAGAACGGACCCTCGCCTCCCAGCTGCACAATCAACATATGTGCGACGAACAGTGACTGCAGTGGACCGTCACCATTAACCACGAGTTATGTTACCTATTCGTATGTTTACCTTGGGCAAGTATCTGCCAATTATACCGTCGCCACTTTCAGTATCGCCTGCCTTAGACCAGCATATGCAGGCTTGGACGAGGTTGCCATTACCGCCATACCATCCAGAGAAGCTGAGGATGCCACACCTTCACTGAGTAACGATGCTTCGAACAACACAGCTTTGGTTGGACCAGGTTCAGGTTCGGGGGATACATCTTCTACTGCTTCGGACAGCAATCTGTCCGACCAAAGCGTACGAACCGTAACCAGGACCATCGCCAGAACTCGGACAGCAACCGCGACTTACTCTACAGTATATTACTACACAGCGACGCAGTACATCACTTCTACGGAAGCTCAGAGCAGTTTGATCTCGAGCCAGCTGGTACCCACCACCGTCGTGAAAACTGCAACAGCATACCAAAATTTGACATTGACGAGCACGACCACAATTACACAAACTGCGATCACCAGCCAGATAAGCACGGCCTATGTGACGGAGACATCGCGAGAGATTCAGACCACGGTCGGGCCGCCAGGAACAAAGACCGTTTTGGTGCCAATCTCGACTTTCATCTACGAAACTCTGGTTTCTACGGTCCATCCAAATGCCAGCATAATCACTTCAGTCGGAACCCGTCTGAGTACGATTTTTGCAACCATAGTACAGACTCTCTTGCAAACCATAACCTCGCGAGAGATAACAACAGTTTCGGGAAGTGTCATTACGCAATATGTCACGAGCACAAGGCTTCAACCAACAACTGTGGTTCAGACCAGCATTTCTACACTTCCGCCTTCCACGCTATACTTCACCACGACGAGTCTCTTGCCGTACAATGTCACGTATGTTTCGAGCTATTTTACCACTATCAACGTTACCCAAACTCTGCCACAGGCGACTGCCACTGCGACGGCCATCTCTCAGGTAATTTCTACCCAATTGGTGCCGATAACTTTCACTACCGAGCTTTTGCGTACTTCAACCTATATCAGCTCGATACCTGGTCCTACGAGCATTGTTTACTCGACCGTCGAAGTCGTTTACACATCAACTTTGACATACGTCAGCACTTTACTCAGGAACGAAACTCAATATCAGATCGTCCTCTTGAATCTACCTGCTTCAACTGTACTCCAAACAACAACTGCTCCAGGCCCCACTAGTTATCTGACATTAACAACCGAGATCTTGCGCACTTCGATCTACACGAGCTTGGTCCCTGGTCCAACAAGTAACATCTACTCGACTGTGGTAGTCACGTATACTTCGATTTCGACATACTTGAGCACTTTGGTCAGAAACGAAACTCAGTACCAGACTGTTCTCTCGAATCTACCTGCTTCGACTATCCTTCAAACAACAACGGCCCAAGGCCCGACCAGCTATCTGACGCTGACGACAGAAGTTGTACGCACGTCAACATATACCAGCTTGATTCCGGGTCCAACGAGTATCATCCGCTCGACCGTCGAGGTCGTTTATACGTCGACTTTGTCTTACGTGAGCACGTTCATCATAAATGAAACGCAGTATCAAACAACCACGGCCCCAGGCCCCACCAGCTATCAAACTGTAACGTTGACCTCGATTCTGCCAGCCTCGACAGTCGTCACGACTCAACTATCAATTTCGAGCGCTGCGGGAGTCACGAGCACCTACTACACGACATATTTCACTACTTTGCCTGCAAGTACATATACTTACATTTCGACTCTGATCAGCACCGAACCTCGCACACTCACAGCGACGAGTTACGCTCCTGCGACCACTTTGCAAGGCCCAACCAGCTATCTTACCCTTACACTAACAACAACGCAACCAGCGTCAACTGTCCTGACCACGCAAACGGTGATATCGAGTGCTCCTGGGACCACTGCCATCTCGACGTACCAAACCACATTTTACGTTACTCTACCGGCCAGCTCTTATACATACACTACTGTTATCGTAAGCACGCAAATCAGCACTGAACCCCGAACAATCACAACAACGAGCTATGCACCTCCCACCACTTTGCCCGGGCCGACTAGTTATCAAACGGTAACATTGACATCAACACTGCCAGCCAGTTCTTACACCTATACCACAGTGCTTGTGAGCACCTCGATCTCGTATGCAGCAACCCCGGGGACACCAGCGACACCACCTGCTCAAACGGTCACTTCGATCTCATACGCAGTGACACCATCTCCACAAACTATCATTTTGACGAGCACACAACCAGCCTCAACCTTTTTGACGACGCAGACCGTGACGTCTAGTGCTCCTGAAACTACAGCGATCTTGACATATGTAACCACCTTTTACGTTACGTTGCCAGCTAGTTCTTACACGTACACGACAGTCCTTGTGAGCACGCAGTACGCTGCGACACCACCAGCTCAAACGCAGACCCTCACTTCGATCTCGTATGCAGAAACTCCCCCTACGCCACCGGCCCAAACTCAGACCTATACTCAGTATGCTGCAACTCCAGCCACTCCGGCCACCCCGGCCACTCCACCCGCTCAGACCTACACTCAATTCGCCGCCACACCCGCGACTCCAAAGACTCCTCCAACACCGCCTCCCCAAACAATTTACTCGACAATCTTTACCACTTCTTATGCGGCAACGCCCTCCCCACAAACAATCTACTCAACAGTCACGATGACTTCTTACCCACCCACCCCATCACCTCAAACAACGACAGTTTATCCAGCGACGCCCAGTCCGAAAACCACAACTCTTTATTCTACCATTACTGCGACACCTCCTGCCCAGACTATCCCGACCACCAGCACGACCACACTCACCAGTACAGTAACAAGCACTGCCTCCTCTATCCCAACACGAGCCGATGGACGATGTGGGCCTGGATTCGGCAATGCTCCCTGCGATTTGTTCAATTTCAAGCCCTGCTGCTCGTAAGTATGACCAGCCTCTTGTCGAAGCGCATGTTTCTAACATGAACAGACAATACGGCTATTGCGGAAACACGACCGACCATTGCGCTGTATCTCAAGGCTGTGTATCTGGCTGCACAAACGTAAGTGGTGTATGGATGGACAGCAGAGCTCATTCTAATACTTATACAAAAGCCCTAGTATATCCCGACCACCAATCGCTACGTTAATACGAACAGAACTACCGTGATAGGTCCTTTCCCGTCAGGACAAGGAAGTGACGGCGTTCCGATAATCAATATCCCAGTGCCTGTCACCCTGTGTGGGCTTACGACCAGCAGAGTGCAAATGAGTGTCAACGGAGTAAGAGCTGCGAATCGCTACCTCGAGAATAAAAGCTAACTCAACTATCTAGATCTTCACCATCGCGGGCTTGAATGGCATCAACGGAAATGCATGGGACAACCTACATCTACCCGTAACCAACAACAAAGTTCTCATCGCAGGCGTCTTTGCATATTGGGACGACCTCTACGTCAACGGAGGTGGAAACTACACTCAGGGTATATTCTACACAGTCAGCGAAGACTCGAACCCAGGATCACGCAATATCAGTTTCGAATGGTATGCGAACAGATTTGCAGATACGACCAAGGTTTACCGATTTACGTTGACGTTCTTTGAGAATCGGCCAAACACCTTTGTCTTACAGTACCTCACATCCGACGAGAAGGGGATTGGAGAAACCATTGGATTTCAGTGCGATAATTGTAAGTATCGCCGCTATTAATATGCCTGGCCTTCTCACGATACTTTAACTGACTGGGTCTCGTATAGCCGGCGCTCTAAACACCTACTACGAATACTCCTATAATGCGGCAACTGTTCCAGCGGGCACGCAGCTGACTTTCAACAACGACACCGCTAGTCCCATATTTGTGGCTTCGCAATTCACAACGACTTATGTGCAGAGGGGTGCCCGGAGATTACAGTTTGCTCGTTCTCTACTGGTTTCTAGAGCCCGCAGTCTATGGCACGTCATGAAAGCCCGTAGCAGTGTTGAACTACAGGATAAGATAGAGGAGATTGAGACACTGGGAGTTGAGACTTTGGATATTGATCCGCGGGTGAGGACGGGGATGGCGGATAATGGCTTTACGATATGGAGGACGGATTCAGCGAATGTGTGATGGGTTGCAAAGGCAATGATGTTTCTTGATTTGATACACGACAGGCTTGTTCATTTATTTGGTGTCATATAGCTAAGCATTTGCGATTGGTGGGATCCGCAACCTATTGCGAGCTGCAAGGCTATTCTTAGAGCACATCCACACGTGACGATAGTATCGAGAAATTTGTTTGTTGACACCCTGATCAATCAGTCATCTGCTCTATCAACTCAACTGTGTTTCCAGATTCTCATCCGCAGCTCCTCAGCGAAGCCATGGAGATACTTCAGTTCGGTGAATGCTTTCCCGACAATCCCAATGAGCCAATCTTCACCATCCTGATATACAAAATCAACGACTAATACCTCAAAGCTCGTAAACCTGACCGCTGCATCCGTGAATCCGAGATCACGCAAAACCGATTGGAAGATATCGTCACCATTCCAAAAACTGCTTTCCAACCTCCATACAAGAAAAAAGATTTTCACCTAGCACACTCACCTGGCTTATTCTACATCAAACGACCTTCCCTCTTCTCTTATTTTCACATCGATGGGGCTGAACACTACAAGATCGCCCAGGATCTCCGCCGCGAAGCACAAGTTTGCGAATTGCTGATGCTTCATCCACATGCCAATATTGCAGAATACGTCGGTTGCGAAGTAGAAGATGGCAGAATATCCGGACTTTGCTTTACAAAGTACAAAGAATCGCTCTTGCAGCGTCTGAACCCTGGGAGCCTGAACAGAGGAGCCTTTGCCGCATCGGCGAAACTCGATCCAGTGTGGTGTGGGAAGATTGTCGAGGGGATCAGGAGTGCGCTGGATCACGTTCATTCTCTTGGTCTTGTGCATAATGATCTGAATCCTGCGAATGTCATGCTGGGACATGGGGATGTGCCGACACTCATAGATTTTGGATCTTGTCGGTCTATTGGGGAGAGTCTCAGCGATGTTGGGCGAACCTATGAGTGGTACGACGGACGAGTCCACGATGCCAGCGTAACCAACAACCTGAATGCGCTGTCGGAGATCGCTGCTTGGATGGAGGGAAGAGTTGATGATCTCAAGTTTGAGGAACGAATGTGAACTAGAGGCAGGGGATGCCGATGGAGAATATTGAGATGCTTTGACAACGTGCAACATTTTTGAGTCACAAGAGAGGACAGAAACGATGGACATACCGAAAGTGGTGAGTCTGAGGATCAACCCACGTGCGATGAATGGATCAGACGGAGATCGGCTCTACGATCTGGAGAGTTGGTTTAGCGAAAAATAGATATAGATTCAAACCCGAAGCTCCTCAATAACCTCCCTCGCCGCACGCTCACCACTACGCACAGCACCTTCCATATACCCCTTCCACTCCCCAGCAGTCTCGGTACCAGCAAAATGCAAATCCCGCCACGGCTCCCTCAAACTCCCCGCTCCAAGTTCAGATAGTACACCAGGAGGCAACCCAGTACAAGGACACCCCCAACCAGAGTATTCATCCTTGTTCCACTCATAAGTAACCAATTGAACAAACTGCTCCTGCGCAACATCTTCAGCATTGAAGAGTTGTCCGATTTGCTTGACAAGACTCTGTTCGCGTTCTGTGGGTGATAGTGCAGACCATGCGAAACCAGGTGAGCCGCCTAGGAAGCAGGTTAAGATACACTTGTTGTCTGCAGGGCTGCTGGTATCGCGGATGACGCCTGCAGGACCAGTAAAGGATTGCGTGAGGCCGCAAAACCCTTTTTCGATCCAGAATGGCGTGCGGAAGACCATCATCGCTTTTGTGTAGTAGCCGTATGTTGTGGATTTGATCCATGTTCGTTTGCTTGGAGGCAAGTCGGGTGAGAAAGAGATGTTTTTGAGTACTGGTGTTGGGACTGTGGTGATGACCTTGCTGGCACGAATAACCTGGCCTTTAGTAGTGTGTACTTCGACATCGCCGTTTCCAGTATTGTTGTTGATCGCTGTTACTGGAGTGGAGAGACGTATTACTCCCTCTGGCATATCGCTAGCCAGTCCCTTCGAGAACAACTGCATTCCCTGACGAACACGCAGGTGTTGGCCACCACCCTTACGATCTGACCTCATCTGCAGCAACCCACCTCCAGACTTGCAGTAGTTAAGAAAGTACAATGCGGACAGATCTTTTGGTTCTTGTCCGAGCATTGCCCGCGTCCATACAGTTGCTGTAGATACGCTCGTCTCGCCGGCGCCACGCGATTGCAGGTACGCTTCGAAACTCATCGAGTCCAATGTTTCGTCGTCAGGATTAGATGTATCCAGCTTTTGGCAATCTGCTTCGCACATGTCGCGAATACGTGCAACATCTTCCTTTGCCGCAGCATCAAACTAGATTTATCAGCCCATGATCACAGTCTAACAAATAGATGACCAATAACTCACGGGTGGCAGTTCACCATACGGAAATGTCGATACAACACCACCAGCATCCTGGATAGCACAATTACCAGTAGTGTTTTGCTCAATGAATTCAGCATTGTACTGCCTAGCCAAGGCAAACACTTGAGTCTGATTCACATCGTTGATCCACGCAGCTCCCAGGTCAACTGTTCCTTTTCCGTCGGGCAATTCCTGACTCCAGGTTTTGCCGCCCACACGGTCTCTGGCTTCTAGGATTGTACAGGATAGACCTGCTTTGAGGATGTCCCGGGCTGCTGTCAGACCGGCCAGGCCAGCACCAATTATGACGACGTCAATGCTTTCATTTGGCGCAGAGTCTGCGGAGTGCACATGTTCGTGAGCGCCTCCAGAGTTGGTCATAATGTTGCTGTGTGGGTCGAATATCGGATACAGGAATCAACGGCCTCTGTAGCAGATATACGGTAGAGGAAGACCTCGAGATAGAAGCAAGTCAAGACGCATTATCATCGTCGGCCATCACCTTCTGCCCGACGCCTCAGCCGGAAGCTTATCAATTCTCGGGCCATATCTGACAATGGAAACCAGGGTGTTGCCCGTCTTGATTCATGAATGATTCATGGTGGCAGCGAGAGGAGGAAGAGGAAGCCTATCTTTGCCGAGGCGAAAAGGTGGGGCTGGCCTATCTGCACCAAAACATGACACGCTTTGGCATCAAGGTATTTGTCCGCAACATGTTGCCAACGAGAAAGAAGCGCGAGAGAGTCAAGTTCGTCCAGGGCGACGAGTAGATTGCAGTTATATCACAATGCATGATCGAGAACACAAAATGTATCAACAGACTTTTGGTTTGTCATTTGATTCTCTCGAAGTAATAATTATAGCAGTCACAAACTGCGGCGTAAGGGTTCATCACGGCATCAATCTTGCATCAACACCACAGAGAACCAACCAGGGTACTGTAAATCGCACGCGTCACATGCAGAGACAAAGATATGGCTTCGTGTCTTCTCTAGAAGATCTTCTCCTGGGCATAGATGGTGCCGTTGCCTGTGAAGTTACCAGTCTGGGTGGTGAAGTCACCGTTGTAGGCCAGAGAGTCGATGCGTCCGAGGAGCAACTCGATGGAACGGTAAGCAGCACCAGGAGCGTAGCCAGGGAGCTCGTGACCGGCAAGCTGGACAGAGTAGAAGGTAAGACCTCTCTCGGAACCATAGTATCCGACCTTGCCAGCTCCGGAGAGAGCACCACCGTTGTACTCGGGGTGGTAGGGGACGTCAAACTCCTTGCCGGGGTATTCCTGGAGTCCTCTCTTGCCGTTCCACTCCATACCCTGGATGGCGACCAGTGTACCGTTGGTTGACAGGAGCATGTCAAGGTTGCCGGAACCAATGATGGTGTTGTTGGTGAACTCGATGACACGCTGAAGAGTACCGTCAAGAGCGGGACCCTTGCTGGTGTCGCTCAAAGACTGGTTGTTGGATGCACCACCGAAGACGTTGATGTTGGTGCACTGCTGCCAGTTGGTGCCTACGGGAGCGTTGATAGCCTTCTGGACATCGGTACGGTTGAAGTAGACGACTTCTCCAGAAGGAATGTAGTCGCCGACGTTGACACCTCCAAGAACTGACCAAGGGTGAGGGCAAGTTTCGGTGATGTGGTAGATGTTGAAGCAAGGGTTGACCAGGAGAATAGCCTCGTAGACGGTGTCGAACATGTCGCATTCGTATGTCTCGGAAGCATAAGGATCGGGAAGAAGGGGGAATGGCTCCTGAGGAGGAGGGAAGGTAAGGTACTTCTCCAAGTACGAGGTGTAGTTGCACTGGTCAGCACGATCATGGATCTGCTTGAGGAAGGTCTCGTTGAGGTAAATGACATTCTCCCAGTAGTCGACGTAAGGGACAATGACAGCCTGCTGCTGGGCGGTCTCGTCACCGATGATGGGGTCGTTGATGGCAATTCCCTTGAGGTTGTAGTAGACAGTGTCGGCGGCGTTGATGAAAGCGTCGGCAATGTAAGGCACGTAGAAACCAGCGTAGGATTCGCCAGTCAAGTAGACTTTCCAGTTGTGGAGGTTGAAGGCGTCGACAAACTGCTTGTAAAAGCCGATGAATTCAAGACCGAGTTCAATTTCGTTGGTGATGTTGGGCACGCCCTGAGAGAAGCCGACACCAACGGGTTGTTCAACCCAAAGCATGTTGGTGAGGTTGACCCATGTGTAAGGGTTCTGGACAGGCTCAAGAGTTCCGGCTTCCCAGGTGAAAGGGCCGTTCTCGGTCAAGAGACCACTGAGCGAACTGCAGCCGGGACCACCGTTGAACCAAATGGCGATCTCTTCTGTGGCGTTGGGGTTGGTCGAAGGGAAGAACCAGAAGAAGAGTTCACGAGTCTCGTTGGCAGCACCACTGATGGGCAGGAGACCAGCGTACGACTCGCCGACGTCGAACTTGACATCAGGGATGCCCGATCCGTTGACCCAGAACTCTGTAAATGGATCAGTCACGGGGCAAAGCCATGTTGAGGTCAGGCAAGAGACACTCACTCTCAGTCGCGTTGTTGAGGTAGGGCGAAGCTCTCTTCTGGAGTCTAGGGTGCTCAAAAGGCTTGCCAATCTCCCTCTTCTCGATGATGGGAGCCTTTGCCCTCAATTGCTCGGCGCGTTCAAAGACATTACGGCCAGGCGAAGAGGCACTAACCGAGGCAGCCAGCCCGAGAGCGGCGCCAATCTGAAGCAGTGAAAAGCGCATGATAAAGATGCTGGGAATCGATGCTCCAAGAATGATGGATGCTTCAGAGGGAGATCAAGCTGGCGCGGGAATGCCAGAGTTTATAGCATGCTCGCTCGGATGCTGCTTCACTATGATACCTTCCTCGCATGCCGTCCAGCAAATCCCGCAACCCACTGTACCGCATGGCCGGCCTGCTAACAATCGCATAGCTCTGCAGTGATCTTTCCCTGCTTAGGCAGGTTGAAGTTTAACATCCTCGTAAACAGAGATAAACGATGCCGTCATGGCCCAGTTCCTAGGGATAGATCTGGGGCTAATCAGTAGCACCTGCCCAGGAAAGCTTAGAGGATGGGCCAAGTGGGAGCTCTGTTGCTTGACCTTCACAAGCCAAGGCTTGCCGGTCTGATGTGTGCACCACTAACCTGTTGCACCATTGTACCGTGACAATGCGCGTTAGGCGGCACGAAGGGTAGGTAGAAATACAGACTCGGAGTGGTTGTTGATACGAAGGAACAGAGGTATCGTCGTTGCGGACTTGGGGAAGCACGACAGTTCGCCAAGCCACCAAAAAGTGGGTCTCTGCAGCAGTGCGCATCTTTCACCGACAAGAAGAATCAAGAAATTCGAGATGCGCGCAGAAAAAGAAGATCTGTTGGTGCCCGCTCCGATTCCCTGTACTCTACTGATGGACAGCAGCAGATGCAAGATCTCATGTAAAAATCCCTTGGTAGGTCATGTCGACCTGCCTATTTCGATTTATGTTCGTGATTTTTGTTTTTTGTACCTGGTGTCGCGTGCATGTCCAAGACGGCACGCGAGGAACTCATGATCATCATAACAACTCCTCCGTACAGATCCAGGTCCGTCACAACGCAGTCTGTAGTTACTGCAGGGTACGGATACTTTTCGTCACCAATCTCCTCGGTCTCCGGGGTTCGAGTCGATGGTTACTTGACGTCGCGATTGAGGGGTGTCGTCCCTTGGACTGTCTCCAGGCTGACGAGGGACAATACCAGTTTGTGTTGACATCCCAGTGGCTTTCAATCATATGTCGATGAGATTCAATCTTCTCGTCCATCCAACCAGCTGGTGCAATTGAAGCAACGCTTTGCCTGTTTACAATCAGTCGTCGCATCAACAACGCAGGAGAAGCATTCCCATCAACCATACCTTCATACTAATCTTCTTGCGGCAATACTGACACTTCTTCTCATGCTTTATGATGGTCTCATCGTCGCTGCAATAAATGTACAGCCTGACGATAGCATACAGCGCAAATCCTATGCCCAAGAACTTGAAGACCTTGTTCAAGAAAGCCCTGCAACACCGAGATATCAGCTCTGCCACCCTTCCTGTATTCCCAAAACACCCGTACTCGAACACCGACAAGGAAGATCCATCCATCCAGCAGAGGGTAAATTGTTGCAAGAAAGAAACAGAAACTCACCCATAAGCCATAACAACAGCCCCATCCTCCAACGCCTGTTGCACAGTGAAATACCCCGCCGTCCCATTCTGCCCATGCCTCAGCGTCGCAAACCTCTCCTCCAGATTGCGACTCAGAAATGGCAACAGCGAGATCGGAGGCAGCAAGATATCGCTGACGAAACTGGATACCACGGTGCTAAAGGCGGCGGCGAGGATCAGTCCTACCGCTACTTCGAGCACATTGTCGCGGAGGGCAAAGTCGCAAAAGTCGTTCCAGGTGCTGCTCAGGGCTTTGCGGGAGGAGGCTGTGGTGGGGAGGAGGGGGGTGGTTGGGGATGTGGCCATGTTGGACTTGAGATTTTTTCTTGATGTTTTTCTGAGGGAAGAGGTGGAAGGTATGCTAATGGATTGGAGGAACAGAGCTGACGAATTGGATAGATGCGGAATTGTCGCGTGAGAAGACAGGTGAGTTGAAACTTGACCGTTGATGTTCGAGAGCCGCGGAAATGAGACCGGGGAGTCGGTGTACGAGTAAGGCGACCTACTTCTGTCACATGCTTGCTCAAAAGCTCTCATGATACCACTCCCAATCGTTATACGTTTCATCACAACCTATCAAAAAGACTGGCATACTCAAGCAAAATGGCAAATAGAACCCAATACTGGTTTTCGTGGTGCTTTCAACTGTCTTAAAGCACAGCTACATCTCTAATTTACATGTACAGCGATGCTGTAGCACAAATGTCGCGCTTGATCATCTCCTGGCAGGTCTGCATCTTGGTGAACAGTGTAGGGTCACCGATAATCCTTGCCGCATTCTTGACCTCTCTGCAGGTTTCATCCAAACGTGTAATGACACGCACGATAGTACCCTCCATCACATCCGTCAAGTCAGTGATACGGTTGAACGACATACCGCGTGCCCATTCGTAAATAACCTCGACCAGTCCGAATCTGGGTCTGCTCACAAAGTCGTTGGAGTCATCTGCGGAGAGAATGACTTGGTGAAGAGTCTGGTAGTGGTTGACCTTTTCCGAGATCTTGATGATCGTCTCTTGACCACGCTCCAATGCTGGCGTCATGGTTGGGATCTGGTCGGTCTTCTCCTGGAACACAAAGGCAGAGAGCAGTGCTACAATCTCCTCCGGCTCGTAATCAGCGAGTACGTTCTCGAGAACCAACTCGGTCAGTACGAGCTCATCGGCGGAATGGATCTCGCAAGCCACCTTGCCCTTGAGCTCAACACGAGAGTTCTCGTCCACGAAGCCAAGATCCTTTAGGACTGCGATACGTTGCTCGTAGTCAGGCAGCAACTGCAGGTTTTGATCTGACATCAAGGCGCGCAACTGGTTGATGTTCTCCTTGATGAGCCATTCATCATGCATCATAGCAAAGTGCTTGTCCAGGTTTTCGCAAAGGATGCTCTCCCGATTCTCCTGAGCGTCGTATGCTGCTTTGCTGCGCTCATCCAGGATGTTACGGATACCGATTTCCTTAATTCTAGAGAAGTCGGCTTCCTGCCATGTGGCCGATGTCCAGCTAGAACATGCGCCCAACAGCTGCTCCTTGAGTTGCTCCATGGCTTCTGGCATTTTGCTTGAAGCACCTATGACGTCAAACTGCAAGGTGCTTCCAGTCAAGCATTCAAGCTCAGTGTATGGCACCGTTGCAAGTCTAAGCTTCATCTGCTCGGGAGCTGCAGGCTGTGGAGTAAAACGACGTCTGTATCGAGGGAGGTAGGGCAGCAGATCGGCATTTTGTCTCTTTGACTTCGAAGGAACGACCTCCATGACCGACAGACTAGGCGAAATGCCCTTGGACACACCCTCGCGTAGCAGAACACCTACAGTCCTGATACCATCCCTCTTGTACACAACCAACCTCTTCGGCTGCAGCATTCTTCTGCCGATCGGCGAGCCAAGGAGAGCAAGATGCAAGTCTGATGTGAGTTGCTGGTATCTCATGGCTGCGATATGACATTCTTCCAGGTCTTTGTCGCAAATGTCGCAAGGCTCTCTCTTGATCTTGGCGAGATCCGCTTCTGATAGCTTGACCTTTTGTTCGTGCTCAGGCAACAATGCTTGTGTCGCGTTTTCACTGAAACTGCGCTTGATCATCTCTTCGATCTTGAGAGCTTCAACACGGAGCAGGTTCAGAATCATGTTGTAGGTCAGTCTGAACTGCGACCGGAGCTTGGTAGGATCACCCAGCATCATCTGTCTCAGACGACCAGCGGGTGGTGCTTCGTCGGCTCCTGGAGCGACGATGATGACCGAACCTACAGGGTCCAGACCTCTTCTTCCTGCTCTACCAGCCATTTGTGTGTACTCTCCAGGCAAGAGGTCACGGAATTGGCGTCCGTCATGCTTTCGGTAACCCGAGAAGACAACAGTCCTGGTTGGCAGATTCAGTCCCATAGCGAAAGTCTCGGTAGCGAACAGGATCTTGACCAATGTCTTGGCGAACAGAATTTCCACACACTCCTTGACAATAGGTAGCATACCACCGTGATGGACTGCGATACCTCTGCTGAGCAGCTCGCGTAGGCGGCGAATCTGCGGCAGCTGGCGGTCCTCTGGCTTCAGTCGAGCAAGGGATTTTTCCAAGATCATATGAATCGCACTCTTCTCGGTTGCCGTGCAGTAATCCAAATTCGACAGGGCATCTGCGTTCTCCTCACATCTCTTCTTGGAAAAGACGAAGATACACGCAGGAAGCAGATCCTCCTTGCGCAAGTGCTGGATCAAGTGCACCCAAATGTTACGATCTTGAGCTGCTGTCGTTCTACCACCTCCACGACCAGTACGGGCGATGTTGCCTTGACCACGCGGGGCAGGCGCACCTCCGCGACCACGTTGTTGCGCTCCGCCGCGCTGGGCACCACCTCTCTGTGGACCACCGCGTTGTGTCTGGCCACGGCCACCTCTCTGCGAACCACCACCTCTAGCGGCAGCAGCAGCGGCTTCTTGCTTCTCCTCGGCTGCCTTGATCTTGTCCTTGCCAGACAGGACGTCGTTCGCATCCTTCCAGCCTTTCTCGATAAACTGCTTGTCGGCATTGACAATCTTGTACATCTCCTTGCCTGCCCAGAGATAATGCTCAAGAGGAACCGGACGCTTGGGTGTGGAGATGACGTAGATGTTCTTCTTCTTGGTACGACCAACCCAAGAAGCGAATTCGAGGGTGTTCGGTACAGTCGCGGAAAGCAGAATAAGAGTGACGTGCTCGGGTAACATGATGATGACCTCCTCCCAGACAACACCTCTCTCCAGGTCGTTGACATAATGTACCTCGTCGAAGATGACAAACTCGACGTCGCGGATAATATCCGCTCCTCGGTACAGCATACTTCGTAGAATCTCAGTCGTCATGATCAAACAGCTTGCCTCTGGACGAATTTGGACATCGCCGGTCAGAATACCAACATCGTCGAATTCTTGACGGAAGTCTCTGAACTTTTGGTTACTCAAAGCCTTGATGGGTGAAGTGTAAATGGCTTTGGTCATGTGCTTGGCTGCCAATGCAATGGCATATTCTGC
Source organism: Aureobasidium sp. SLJ-2021a (assembly GCA_019677095.1). Taxonomy (NCBI): domain Eukaryota; kingdom Fungi; phylum Ascomycota; class Dothideomycetes; order Dothideales; family Saccotheciaceae; genus Aureobasidium; species Aureobasidium sp. SLJ-2021a. The sequence continues at coordinate 63,320 of JAHRBU010000030.1, forward strand.
CACGACAGTCTTTCCAGCAGAAGTGTGGGCAGCCACGAAAACAGAATCTCCGTTTTCCAAATGATAGATAGCTTCCTTTTGGAAAGTGTCAGGTTCAAAAGGCCACTCACGAGCCATCTCTGGAACAAGATCTCGGAAGTTGGTCATTGGCCGATTGACGTCAACCATGTGGGCCCACTCGTGACCAGATCTCTTGTTACTTGACAGACCTAGCTGACCTCTGGCAGCCAATGCAGGAAACTCGACTGGAAGAAGAGCGTCCAGCTCCTCCTCATCTCCTTCGTCTTCATCTTCGTCGGCGGGCTTGGCTTCGTCGGCAAGATCTCCGTTAGCTGCGACGGCATCTTGGGGCTCCTCCTCCAGTACGTTCTCAACCTCTTGAGCGGTGGCCTGGTCTGTCGGGGCCTTCTTCTGCAGGTCCAACCCACGAGTAAATCCAGGAGGCAGCTCAAGTAGTGCACCATCAGGTCCGAAATTGATGACTTTGTCCAATCCGCTTTGCTTGACCGTGCCGTTGGCCTGATTTCCGAGCAGAAGTTGTTCCTCGGCAGCGGCAGTAGCCTCGACCGCATCTAGACCACCGGGAGCGAAGGGGAAGAAACCAGCGGCACCGCGCACAAAGTCTGCACGGTTTGCAGGCTTTCTCAGGATTGAAGTTGAATTCTTTGCTGTGGCACTGTTTGCTGGGACAGTGACTTCCTTGTAGCCAGTGACACGTCCCTCGAGACCTTCACGGGTGAATCTGATGATGGTACGCGTTTGAGTAGGAGCCAATTCGAAGAGCTCCTCGTAGTTGGTCGGGCAATCCCAGCGCTGCTGCAAACGATCGAGCCATGGGGTGCTGAAAGATGTGGAGGGTGCCAGAAAGTCCTTCTCCAAGCTCGAGCGGATGTGGTCAGGCGATCTTCGCGTGCGCTTCCTTGGGCGTTGCTGGTCGAGGATGGCATCAATTCCTTCCGAAGGTGCATCTGCGAGGCGCAGCCTTTGCAGCGCAGGCGCTAGATCATCCATCTTTCGAATCTCTGATAATTTGGATGTGTATACAGAAGTGAAGTGTTGAGTGTCAATATTCGAAGGTTGGATGTTCGACGGCGCGATTGGTGACGCAATCAAACACAGCCGACGACGTCGATTTTTTGCTCCAACTCCAAGCTGTCCTTGTCGCTTCAGCTCAACCACGCGGTCAATTTCAAATAGTGCCGGATGGTTTACTCAACTCACTAGGTACTAGTAGCTTATCATACTCATGCTATCGAAAATTGTATGACAGCCTGCAGAGTATCAACCAACGCCTGCGTGTGAATAACACCGTTGTATCGAGAATAAATTCTCCAACATCATTAGTCGACTCTATGCTCGCCCTTGGTGCCTTGAGGCAGACGCCTTTCGAGCTTGGATTGTAGGACAGCCTGTAAGGTATGAAAGAATGCCTCTATTGCAAACTACACTTTTGGATCCAAAATGAGTCCATCAACAGCAGGATACACAGTCAACATCACAACCACATCCAGTCAGACGAGTATTTTCTGACTCAAACCGCCACGTGTTTCTGATTTCGAACCTCCGAATCCCTATCATGGATGTTGGCTGCTATGAAATGAGCAAGTTTGAATCTCGCTTGTCGCTGGAAGAGTGCAGCCATAAAAACTGGCTTCTGTTGACATTCTGAATCATCCCAACGACATCTGCAATTCAAACCTCAAGACAACCACTGCACGAATTCAAATACAGATATATCGTCTTTTTCTATAACCTCCACCGAGATCCATTCCTGCGACCGTCTCATGATGTGTTTCGACGACGGCGGACTGCACCATCGCCATGACAATCATCTCAACCAGCCAGCTACTCCCACATATCCCAAACTATACGAGTCAACAGCGGCTTTCAGATCGCTAGGCCTCAGTGACTCTACAGCTGAACGGCTACGATCCTTGTGGCTGAAGAAAAACCACGACTCCTTTCCAAGCATCTGCGAGTTCGTCATCCAGTTCATGCGAGAACGTGCGTCCCTGGTGCCACAGGTGTACCTTGTTGGTCTCGGTGCACTCCCCAACTTTGCAGAGGCACTTGACATAACCGGAGAGCTTCTGCAGCTGGCAATTGACATGTTCTATGATGCTGGTAATAAACATCATGCCATGCCGATTCTGATGTGGTTGGAAATGGCCATTAGGGCTCGATGGAAGTGCTTCTTGAGTGACAACCCGGGTACTGTGAACGCTCTGGTTCTGTTTCGACATGACTGACTGGTGATTAGGCGACGCTGTTGGTTCATCTGCGCAAGAGGTGAAATGAGTGGCCGAGAAGTATCTGTGTGGTTAGCGTTCGAGCGCAATCATGTAATGGTCAGCATATGGGCGGAGTCCTGGCAACATTTTTTTTTGGATCACTGTTGTTATGTGGGATATTCGCAGAGCCTTGTGGTTCTAGGTGGAACGCGCACTCCTTTTGTAGAACAGGGGGTTAGACAGTTGGATACTTCCGAGTTTGTCACTCGGTCAATGTGAGAGCGTGCCTTCCTTGTGCTGCAGCTGCTGCCTATTGTGTTTAAGGATGTCTTTAAAGTGCAGGTGCAAAAACCTCAGGCTCCTGCCGAAAGATAGAAGCTGAAACGTCCAACTGAAGAACAGGAGCTGAGAGCAGGCTCTTTCCCACTTCTCAGATTGTCAAAAAAAAAAAAAACGGTTCCTGTTTTGTTGTGTGTGCGGGTGTTGCTGGTGGCAGCGTCGGACAAAGTCGACTTTGGGCTTGGCTCCTGTCGAAAAATGCCACTGGCCGGACCCTGAACCAAGCACAAGTTTGAAAGGGAAGCCTTTCAGCGCTGACGGGACTGACGATTGCAATTAATTTCTGGAGGGCGCCAGTCGAATCCACACACGGTACGAGTACTTGTACGCACAGCGGAGGGAAGCAGCTTTTTCACCGGACAACCTCACCCACCATGGACGCCGCCGCTCTGAGGATCCGCATCCAGGCGACTCTGTCCGCAAACGCTGATGCCCGTCGCCAGGCAGAGCTGGATTTGCGAAATGTACCGCTGCACCCACTTGGCCCAAGAGGCACACGACTGACACTCCCCCCAGGCCGAAGACACGCCCGGCTTCTGCGACGCCCTGCTGAACATCCTCGAGGCCGAACAGGACCAAGCAGTGCGCCTGTCCAGTGAGCCTGCCCTCGTATCTGCACCACGCACAGCAGCGACTGACTTGTTTGCCAGCCGTCGTCTACCTCAAGAACCGCATCACCAAGGGCTGGGCGCCCATCGAGAACGAGCAAACACGGTTCAAGGCCGTCCCCGAAGGCGACAAGCAGGTCATCCGTCAGCGCCTCGTCCCCATCCTCGCCGCCTCGCCGCCGCAAATCCGTGCCCAACTCGTTGCTACCCTGCAAAAGATCCTCCACTACGACTTCCCCGACCACTGGCCCGACTTCCTCAACATCACCGTCAACCTCCTGAACCAGCAAGATGCCGGCAGCGTTTTCGCCGGGCTGCAGTGCCTGTTGGCCATCTGCCGCGTCTACCGCTTCAAGATGGGCGAGACCAGAGAAGACTTTGACAAGATTGTCGAGATGACATTCCCGCAGTTGCTCGCAATCGCCAACAGCCTGGTCAACGAGACCAGTCTCGAGGCTGGAGAGATGCTGCGCACCGTCCTCAAGGCCTACAAGCACGCCATTTACTTTGAGCTTCCCCGTCACCTGCGCGAGCAACAGCAGATTGTCGGCTGGTGCACGCTTTTCCTGAACATTGTCGCAAAGGATCCCCCGGCCGAGTCGATGATTGAGGATCTGGACGAGCGCGAGCAGAACCACTGGTTCAAGTGCAAGAAGTGGTCATACGTCAACCTGAACAGGCTATACGTCAGGTGCGTTGTTGCTCACAGGAGAGGGGACAAAACACTGACCAGAACAGATACGGAAACCCCACAAACCTGGCAAAGACCGAGACCGAGTACGTCGAATTCGCAAAGAGCTTCATCAAGGACTTTGCCCCGGAGATCCTCAAGGGCTACCTGGGCCAGATCGAGAAGTGGGTGGGCAAGACGACATGGCTGAGCAAGCCCTGCTTGAGCTTCACGCTGGTCTTCATGGAGGAGTGCATCAAGCCCAAGACCATGTGGGACCACCTCAAGCCGCACATGCAGATCTTGATCCAACACTTGATCTTCCCCGTGCTTTGCCAGTCCGACGAGGACATTGAGCTGTTCGAAACCGACCCCTCCGAGTACCTCCACCGCAAGCTCAACTTCTACGAAGAGGTTTCGGCCCCCGACGTCGCCGCTACAAACTTCCTCGTCACCATGACCAAGGCCCGCAGAAAGCAGACCTTCTCCGTCCTCAACTACATCAACGACGTCGTCAACCGCTACGAATCCGCGCCCGAGGACCAGAAGAACCCAAGGGAAAAGGAGGGTGCTTTGCGCATGATCGGAACCTTGTCCGGTGTCATTCTCGGCAAGAAGAGCCCCATCGCAGACCAGGTCGAGTTCTTCTTTGTCAGACACGTCTTCCCCGAGTTCCGCAGCCCTCACGGCTACTTGCGTGCTCGTGCATGCGACACTCTCGAAAAGTTCGAGGCTCTCGACTTCAAGGACTCCAACAACCTCCTCATCATCTACCGCAACATCCTCGAGTCCATGGCCGATCCCGAATTGCCCGTCCGTGTCGAGGCTTCGCTCGCTCTCCAGCCTCTTATCCGTCACGACGTTATCCGTATTTCCATGCAAGGCGACATTCCTCAGATCATGCAGCAGCTTCTCAAGCTGGCCAACGAGGTCGATGTGGACGCTCTCGCCAACGTCATGGAGGACTTTGTCGAGGTCTTTGCCGCTGAGCTTACTCCTTTCGCTGTTGCCCTCAGCGAGCAGCTTCGCGACACCTACCTTCGTATCGTTCGCGAGCTGATCGAGCGCAACTCGTCCAAGGAGGGCGATGACGAGTACGGTGACTTCTTGGACGACAAGAGCATTACTGCTTTGGGTGTTCTCCAGACCATCGGTACTCTGATCCTGACCCTTGAGAGCACTCCTGATGTTCTGGCTCACCTCGAGACCATCCTCATGCCCGTCATTACCATCACCTTGGAGCACAAGCTGTACGACCTCTACAACGAAGTCTTTGAGATTATCGACAGCTGCACTTTTGCCGCCAAGACCATTTCTGGTACCATGTGGAACGCTTTCGAGCTGATCCACAGAACCTTCAAGTCTGGTGCTGAGCTTTACCTCGAGGACATGCTCCCTGCTCTTGAGAACTTTGTCAACTACGGCAGCGAAGCTCTTATCCACCAGCCTCAGTACCTGGAAGCTATCGTAGACATGATTCGCACCATCTTCCAGAACGACTCTGTCGGTGGTGTTGAGCGCATCTGCGGTTGCAAACTTGCTGAGATGCTCATGCTCACCCTTCGTGGACATATTGACAACTACATTCCCGAGTTCGTCATGATCGCCATGACTGTCTTGAACAACGACGATGTCAAGGTCAAGTCGTACCGCATCCACCTGATGGAGACTGTCATCAACGCCCTTTACTACAACCCCAGCCTCACATTGCACATTCTCGAGTCCAACGGCCAGACTAACAAGTTCTTCAGCCTGTGGTTCTCGAGTATCGACATTTTCACTCGTGTCCACGACAAGAAGTTGTCGATTGCTGCCATTACTTCGCTCATTGTCCTGCCTGCAGACCAAGTACCCGTCAGTGTACAGCCTGGCTGGCCTCGTCTGCTCCAAGGTATTGTCCGTCTTTTCCAAACTCTCCCTGCGGCTATCAAGAACCGTGAGGAGGCAACTCGGGAAGACGACTTTGGCCTTGGCGGCGACTATGACGATGAGGAAGAGGATGACGAGTGGGAGGGTGAGGTTGACTGGACAGCCGAGGAGATTGAGGGCGAGACCGACGATGTCAAGGATGAAAGTGCCGCTTACCTCGACTTCCTCTCACAGCAGGCATCCAAGTTCAGCTCCATTGGCGACGACGATGATGACGATGAGTTGGAAGAGGAGTCATTGCTTGAAACACCTTTGGATAAGGTAGAGCCGTATGGCATGTTCAAGCACGCACTTTTCCGTAAGTTTTATACCAGACCACAGCGTCCCAAAGGCAGATCACTAACAACACCTCACAGTACTTCAGCAACAACAACCTCAGCTCTACCAAGATCTGACCAAGACGCTGAGCCCCGAGGAGCAACAAATCATCCAAACGGCCGTAAATCAGGCCGACCAGATTGCTGCTCAACAGGCCGCTCTAGCACAGCAGGTTACTGAAGGAGCAGCACCGCTCAATGGCGGCATCTAATGAAATGAACAAGAACAAAAAAAAGAGCGAAAAAATGCATAATCGAAAGAGAAAAGGATTGTGCGGATCGGTGAAGGAGGCTGGCATGAGAGAAAAAATTGGAGTTTTAGTGAGCAATAAGTGCTTTGTTATTGCGGCGACTGACTAGTGAAGCTTCGTTTCTTCTTTTCTACCAAATATACGATTCTGCCTTACGTGGGCACCATTTTATTCACACTCTGGCTCTTTTTCCTTTTCTTGATGTCACCTCGTCTTCGTATTTCACTGCGTGCATATCTCAGCCCTTGCTTATTACGGAGAACTGTCTGCTCCTTCTTCGTGTTGTTCCTTCTCGTAAGATCACGAACGGGTCGCTCTCTCCTCTCGGGTTTTCCTGCTGTTGTTTTTGTATGTTTTTCGTTTCCCCCTTGGTGTTTCCATGTCTTCTTCCTTCTGATCTGCCAGTCACTCCCTCCATCTGCTGCGTTAGGTCTTTCGATTTGTGTGTAAGTCTTGCTCGTGGTTGGTAGCACCCTGGCCACATTAACAACACTCTTCTTTTTCTTTCTGATACACTGTTTATGCAAATCCCGTACCTGCTAGTATAACCATCCAGGCCTCCCGATGTGTCACTAGAGCTATGCGTATATTTGGCACGGTATTGTCGCTACTATAGTCAAATAAACGATCCATTGGGTTTTTCACTAAAAGCTTATGTCTTTCCCAATAGGAACCACACCAATCGTTTGTAGGAAATCAAACGCAAGAACGAGTCCGTTGGATACTATTCTAATAGCCTCTTACTAAACTTCTATACTTCACCTTCCACAAAACCAACCCTTCGCTAGGCTGATGTCGCCACCATTACACTTGCTACTCCCCTTTCTTTCCGGGTTTGTACACTTTATATTTGGCAACAACGAGAATGATCACATCACGTGAATTCGTTTATCGCCCTAGTCGCAGTGGTTTAGTGGTAAAATTCGTGCTTGCCATGCACGAGCCCCGTGTTCGATTCACGGCTGCGACAATTGTTTCCATCTTTTGCTAGCACGTAAAAGTTATTGTTTTTGCTGGTCAGCGAGGTCTCTGGGTTGATTATGGTCACGAAGTAGCGAGACCAGTAAGGCAAGTAGAGTCGTCCTCGTCTTGCCATGTCCTTTTGTCAGATGCGTGCTTCTTGAGCTGGCTGCTGTTGCAATGGACGAAAAGTCTTTTGAACGAGCGGAAGAGGTCTCGGGGGACCATCAATTTCGGAAACCGAGAGCAATCGCTTCAACTCGTCGAAAAGAGCCTTGTTTGTCTTTCCTGCGCTCTTAACACGATCATCACATTGCCTAGGTATTTACCTCGATGCTCATCCAACCCCCCTCACCCTACAGGTCCAGTGCAGTGCTTCTAAGATCCTCCCCGCCAAGCTTCCAGCCCAAAAAAAAGTTTCCCCCTCCACAGAAAAAAAATTCTCAGCGCCTGATCCATAAACCTCACACAAGGGCAAAGGAAGAGTCAAACAAAAAACATACGACGCCTGCAGGACTCGAACCTGCGCTCCCGAAGGAAATAGATTTCTAGTCTATCGCTATAACCACTCAGCCAAAGCGCCTGGTGTGATGGGGAGTGCTTCTACAATTTTCATTATATAGTTGAGACTTGAAGCAAAAGACCTGTTCTGGAAAGGAACAGCTCAATTCTCCAGAATCGAGGCAGCTAGATAGGGAGACATCCTAAATGTTGTGGAGAGCTATAGGTATCATGTAGAGAAAATAGCCGAGGCTTCGAGGTGACATAGAATATACCGACGTAAACTCGAGGCTTGAGAATACAGGGATATGTACAAGCTATACAGCATATATAAGTCTCAGGGTTCCCAGACGGGTTCAGCAGCAAAGTCGCTCGGACACAGCTCTATAAGATCCAAGCGTTCTGAATTGGCCTCCCAAAGCTCATGCAAAGTGAAAAGTCGAACTTTCATCCACCCAGGGAAAATTTTGCCTTCGTCTGCATCTCGAGGTCTTCTCGCAGATCTTGTAGGCCGCAAGCGGCGTCCTTCTTGATGCTGCGCAGCGACCGCTATCAAGCATGGTCTGAATACAGCACGTGGATCAATCCCCTTATCAGCCGGGTTTGGCGCGTTTGCAATCGTCTCCAAGGCAGCTTGGTCGATGACGAGGAAGGTCCTGAAGCGCGCGCGAGCAGGTCCCTGTGTCCTGATTCACCCCGTCTGTCCTGGGTCTGTAGCCACGATGCAAAGTGGAGGCGGAGATCATCATGTGTAGCCCTATCTAGTGCAGGGTCTTGGATTGGAATGTTTTCCAATCGTGAAATCATCTCTTCATACGAGGATTCTTTGCTTTGTTCGGTCAAAGTCTCGAGGGTGGGAAGCTGCTGAGCGCCAAGACATGTTGAACAACAATCATTCACTAACCTGCATTCTTATCTGAAGATAGTCATGTCAGTGGCACAGGCGGTCTACGAGACGCGTCTCGTGACGATAAAGTTCTTCAATTCTATGCCTGTCGCTGCCTGAGTTTCCGACATGATCTTTTGACAGGAAGGCACGATGAACTTAACCTTCTCCAAGTCAGCGGCAGCACGGCGTTGCTCGTTCAGCGCCGACAAGCAGTTTGGACCTGCTGTTTCGACCAACTGTCGCAATTTCGACTTTACCCTGTATTTCGAACAGAGCTTCCTGTCTTTGATTCCGTCGCTACTCTTCGTACTTCTCTCTTCTCTATATCTGCCCTTCATCGCCCGTCAGTCGACCAAGGCTTACCGAGGTTGGAACCATGCAGTCAAGCTGGTAGATCCGCTCCTGCAGGCTGCACGCACTCATGATACTGATGCCAAAGCAGGGCCTAGCCGCTTTCTACGCGATTCTGCAACTTGCTCTGCTTGTTCTGTGGTCCTTGCCAACCACACCCAGGACAAGGGTGTCTCTACCAGCATCTGTTTTGTCGTTCACCGCATCGGTGCTCTTATGCTTGTCATCGCATTTTGACCACGTGAAGTCTACACGGCCATCTACTCTCTTGAGCGCCTTCCTCTTAGTATCAACAATCTTCGACGTCGCACAAGTTCGTACGTTGTTCAATATCGATCAATTGAGGACCATTTCTCACATCTTCGTTACCTCGTTAAGCGCCAAAGCTTTGATCTTGTTTCTTGAGGCATATGGGAATCGCGAATCATTGCTTCCACCATATCGCCTGATCACCCCAGAGAGCCTTACCAACATCTATGGCAGGTCCGTGTTCTGGTGGCTCAACAAGTTGTTCATACGAGGCTTCAGACAGGATTTATCGCTCAGTGAGCTCTTCGAGCTCGACCACGAGTTGTATTCAATCACATTGTCATCGAAAGCACAAACCTCCTGGGATAAGATCGACAAAACAAACAGCTACGCATTGGGCTGGAGTTTATTATCGTGTCTTACATGGCCTGTTCTACTTCCTGCGTTTCCGAGACTCGTCTTGATCGGGTTTAATTATTCTCAGCCATTTCTGGTCAATCGACTCATTGACCTTCTGAACCAAGACAATGCTGCTCCCAACGCCCATAACGTTGGATATGCACTTATTGGTGCAACAGCAACTATCTACGTCGGTATTGCTGTCTCCAACGGGCGATACAAACACAGCATCTATCGAAGTATGACAATGCTACGAGGCGCTCTAGTGTCCTTAATCTACCGCAAAACCCTGGAGCTAAGATACTCGGCTGTTGGAGATGCAGCTTCCGCCGCTCTGATGACCACAGACGTGGATGCTGTCATCACTGCCTCGCAGCAATTCCATGAGATATGGGCAAGTGCGGTTGAAGTAATCATTGGCATGTATTTACTTGGTCGCTTGGTCGGCGTTGGAGCAGTGGCTCCTGTGTGCCTTGCCGTGGCTGGGACGGTCATCAATACATTCTGGGTTGGTCCTGCACTGAGCCGGCGCCGACCAGAGTGGAACAAGGCTATTCAAGATCGGGTCACGCTGACCTCCTCCATGCTTCATGACATGAAAAGCCTGAAGATGTTAGGATTGATTGGAACACTCAAGCATATACTCCAAGCCCAGCGTGTCCATGAGTTGGATCTTTCGAAGAAAGTGCGCTGGATGATTGTTTGCATGAATGCAGCCTCCAATCTTATGGAGACCTTCTCCGCCGCCTTCGTTCTGATGACACTCAGCCTCCAGCGAACGTCTGCAGGCGGACAACCGTTGACTGTCAGTCAAGCCTATACGATTATATCTATTCTCAACCTCGTTGCCAGTCCTCTATCGCATGTTCTTTCCAGCATACCCGGCATGATAGGCTGTATTGGATGCTTTGGCCGCATCCAAACGTATCTGCTGACTGAGACTGTCGAACCATATCGCATCATCAGTAACACGAGTCGAGACTGTCCAACACAATCGATCTCGGAAGGCATCGAGCTGGCAACAGTGCTCCCCAAGAGTAGCGGCAGCAAACATGATGAGAAAGCTATTGTTCTCGCAAACGCATCTTTTGGATACTCTGCTGACTTGATGGTGTTACGCGATATCACTTTCGAAGCTACTCGCGGTTCTTTAACAGTCATGATCGGACCTGTTGGTTCAGGGAAGACAACGCTACTGCTGGGTATGCTTGGTGAGCTATACAGCGACGGTGTGGTACAGGTGATGAGCTCAGATGCGGCTTACTGTCAGCAACTCGCTTGGCTGCCGAACCAAACTATCAAGGACAGTATCGTTGGTGATGCGCTTTTCGACGAGGAATGGTATCGAACGGTTGTTTACTCGTGTTGTCTGGACGTTGACATTTCACGAATTCCCGATGACAACGACGCCATAATTGGCAGTCGTGGCTTAACACTGAGCAGTGGACAGCAAACCAGGCTAGCTCTAGCACGAGCGATTTACTCCCGGAAGGCTCTGGTTCTGCTCGACGACATTTTCAGTGATCTAGACGCGCGTACACAAAATGCTGTCCTTGATCGAGTGTTCTCTGCCAGAGGCCTGTTCCGAAAGAATCAAATCACAGTGGTTCTAGCGACGCATACAGGTAAGACGCTTCCTTCTATCTGATGTCTGGTTTCTGACTGCTCGCTAGTGCAACATTTGCACATTGCAGATAATATCATTGCTCTGTCTGCTGAAGGCAAGATTATCGAGCAGGGGCACTTGTCCGCTCTTCGGCACAATCGAGGTTATGTGGGCAACCTCGCCACGGAGTCTTCACAAGCCAAGCATTGTGAGTCTAAGAGACATATCAACAAGTCTTCAGATGCAGAACAAAGATATCCCGTCACTCATAACTCGACGAATTCCAGGAACGATATCAACGAGACAAGACGTGTTGGGGATTTCACAATTTACAAGTACTACGGGATGCATGCAGGTGTGGGCCTCATAGTGTCCTCGTTCATTTTGCAGTTTGGCGTTATCACATTGTATAAAATCCCACGTGAGTATGGTCGCTCCTCGAATGGTTTATTAGCTGACGATCTTCAGAGCTATGGCTAAAGTGGTGGACAAGTGGTGGTGGAGCAAACAATGATATTTACATTCTAGCCATGTTTGCACTTGCTGTCGCCGCTTACATGGTAACCGCCTCGTCAATAAGGTCAGTTGGATAGAGCAGAATGTGAAAGTGGGCACTAACATGTTGAAGTTTAATACTCATCCGGATCATGCCTCGCACTGGAAGAAGTCTTCATTGGACGCTTCTGTCAATCGTTTGTACAGCACCCTTGAGCTTCTTTGCTCGTACGGACAGCGGAATCATATTGAACCGATTCAGTCAGGATATGAATATCATCGACAACCATGTTCCCATCGCTGTGATGGGTATCTTTCACAGCATATCTTCGGTCATGTGGGATACGGCATTGGTATGCTACGGTTCGTACTATATGGCTGCATGTATCCCTGTACTGGCAGCAGTCGTCTACAGCATACAGCTTTTCTACCTCCGAACCAGCCGACAATTGCGTCTTCTAGACCTAGAACTCAAATCGCCTTTGTTCACGTACTTTACCGAGACGAGGGAAGGCTTGGTGACGATCAGAGCGTTTGGATGGCAAGATCGCTTCTACAAAGAGTTCGTCAAAGCTCTTGACAACTCTCAGCGTCCATACTATCTGCTCTTCATGATACAACAATGGCTGGGGTTGTGTCTGTCACTTCTTGTCGCAGCCGTGGCAGTGTTGCTGGTTGCTTTCGCGACCCAATTCAGATCTCAGACTTCTGGCTCGGCTATAGGCATCGCATTGATCAATGTCATTGGTCTCAGCTCGACGCTGGCAAATCTCATAACACAGTGGACCAATCTAGAGACTTCGATTGGCTCTATCGCTCGTCTCAAGCAACTGGAAGCCAGTGTGAATCCTGAGGGTAACGACGATGAGACCATGGTGCCATTATCGGATTGGCCGATCGCTGGAACCGTGGTGTATGAAAACGTCACCGCTGCGTACGATGAGAGTTCGCCGGTCATTCTACACAACATCAATCTGTCCATCAGGTCTGGCGAAAAAGTGGGCATCTGTGGTCGGACTGGATCAGGAAAGTCGACCTTGATATCACTGCTGTTTCGCGTAATACCCGCAAGGTCTGGCACCATAAAGGTTGATGGATGCGATGTCTCAAACATCTCTCCCGACGTCGTTCGCAGTTCTATCATTGCTATCCCGCAAACACCGTACATTCTTTCTGGCTCGGTGAGGTTCAACCTGGCACCACAAGCTGTACCTCTCGATGACGATGACAATAATTCGAGTACAACAACAAGAACAAACGCCATCTTGGACGATGACATTATCGCCGCATTGGGGAAAGTGGGCCTTTGGTCCATCATCAAAAGCCAAGGTGGTCTCTCCGTCCCCGTCACAAGCGTCGGCCTCTCGCAAGGCCAAAAGCAACTCCTGTGCTTAGCCCGAGCTCTGTTACGAAAACACACTTCTCGTCTTCTCGTTCTCGATGAGGTATCGTCCAGTGTTGACAACTTGACCGACGAATTGATGCAAGACATTATTGCGAGAGAATTCGAGAAGCATACAGTTATTAGTGTGGCGCATCGTTTGAGCAGCTTGAAGGCATGTGATAGGATTGTTGTGTTGAATGAGGGTAGGGTTGTTGAGCAGGGTGCTCCGAATTTGCTGGTGCAGAAGGAAGGTGGATGGTGGAAACAGATGTCGGAAGCTGCTGGTAATGTATAGAAGCTCGAGGCAGAAAGCAAGTTGGATGAGCTGAGTTGTAAGCAAGTCAGGTTGAATGATTGGTGGCATGGGTGGTACGTGTCAAGCCATCCATGTCCAAACTGCCGACTTTTGGTTTCTTGGTTAGGGTAGGGGTTTGGAGTCCTGTCCAGGGGAAAAAGTATCAACAGGGGATCCACTAGGTATGGGTTTTGCTCGAGCACGCTATGCATGAAACGATCTAGGTCTTCTAATAAACTGCACATGGGTCTCACTAGAGGCATCAAATTCAAAGATGGCGGGAAAGTCTCAACCTCCAATGTGCAATATATACACGGTAGTTCTTCTAGAATAATGCGTCGCAGCCATGACTTTTCTAACCTAAAGATGGAATATCTAGCCCCCACCCTGTCCGCCAAGCAATTCTCCACCACCAAAAAAAAATCCAAAATTTTCACCACCATCTTCTTGCTGCCTTTTCCTAGCACAACGAGATGGTGCAAAAAAGAGAAGGTCAACTGTTCTAGGAATAGCCGAAGGCGGGGCTCGAACCCGCGACCTTGAGGTTTGGAATATCTGAAGAGATAAGAGCCACACGCTCTACCGATTGAGCTACCCCGGCAGGTCTGATGATCTAGTTCACTGTGTGAACTGGCTGTTGACGATGGAAGCACGATCGGTGGGTAGGTGTATATCTCGTGGTGTGGAAGATGCCAGGTGTTGACACTGAAGCCTTGCATGCACCTGGTGTGGTGTGTTGACCGCAGCGGTGGATGGTGTTGCAGTGCATGAGTGATTGCTATGTTGTGAACTCGTGGCTATATAGCAGAGTGGACGCTCGCATAGCAGTGTGCTTATGTTGGTATCATGAGTCAAGGCATGAGTGGTGGTTCCTTGTTGTCGTAGACAGGTCCAACGGTTTCCGGCGCACCAAGGAAGCCGCATGTTCGCTACTTCATAGCAAACCAGATATTCATGACAGTATAGAAGAACAGTATCGACGGGTTCCAGGTGTTGAGCTTCAAGACGCGATTAGAAGGGGCCGATGAACCGGAGCCGAGGAAAGCGAAACAGGGATGCAATTATCGCAGCCAGCCTGCGCGTGGTTGTGCTTTGCTCTTCCTTAGTTGTGATGACGATTGCATCTTCGGAAAGCGTCGATATGCAAACGAAAGTAAAAGATGATGAGGAAAATATGAGAAAGTGTTGATGGCTGATGAATGCTGTGTTGTGGACACGTCGTACAGTATCGATGGTTGCATGTGACAGCGCCCTTGCGGTTGACATCCTTCCCGTGTGCTTTGGACTGTCCCTTCCCAGGATCTACCCCTTTCATGACAGAGGATGATATCTTGATCTATACAAATACACGACTACTTTCTACACTAGAAGTATGGTCAAATGAATACACCAAGATAAGGATCGCACGGCCACATATCCCTTCCTCCGCCTCAAATACATGTAAACGGCACATCATATCTCAACGCTTGAATATTCTGATATGTATATTTGTGTCATGTGAGCAATCAAGGAGATTTTATTGGTAAAAGTAAAGAAGCATATGCTATACCTAGCTCGCACCCTTGGCACGACTCATAGGGCCCCAGTTTGCTCGTGGGTTGGTCTGGTAACGCATGAGCTTCTTGCTGTGATAGTCCTTGCCCAACCTCTCGTCAAACTTGATCTTGAACTTGAAGATATCGGCAGGAGGCTGTGTTGCAGGCTCTTCGTCATCGTTTTCTCCATTTTCCTCGCCGTCGTTCTTCTCCTCGGCTGGTTCCACCTTTCTCATCTTCTGCAGAATCTTGTAGCCTGCTTGAGTTTCACCAACCTTGCCCTCCTTGACGGGAGCTTTTTGCCGACTCCATTCCCTCAGGATCTCCCAGATGGCATCGTAGCTAGCATTGGTCTTGATGGTGCCAGGTTTGGTATGCGAGCGAGTGGCGATGAACCCAGCGTGACGGAGTGCACCCTTGATGGAAGCTTCTGAGGGAGATTGGCAATGCAGAACCTTGCACAGATAGCTAGGAATGAAGAAGAAAGGATGAGGGTCGGTTACATGTCCAGGGATTGAAGGAATGAAAGGAGCCTCGGTCTCGCCCTTGAAAGTTTGAAGGTTGTTCTCCAAGGTATCCAGCTCGTCTAGGGCAGAGGTGAGCATACCTTCGATGCGAGTGGTTGTTCCGTAAGTTGACTTGTCCAGATCAGGAAGCATATCCAAGATACGACGGATGAAATAAGGGTTGTGCAGAGGACCAGCCCACATTGGACCGGCGACGTGAGTCTTGAAGCCACACTGAGGACATCTGCTGTCGCCTGTAGATAGAGAAGCAGTGTGTTTGTAGTTGAGGAAGTTCTTTTGAGGAGTGTGTCTGGCAAGAGACTGGATCTGGAAGCTACCACAGCCAGTATCGCATTGGTGTACAAGCATGGTCTTTCCAGCCAGGAACTTGACGTCTGCAGGAGACTTCTTGACACGGACCCAAACTCTGGCGTAAAAGTCGATGCTGAGAGACAGGAGAGGTTCAATAGCAATACCTTGTACAGCAGCAGCCTTGGCAATCGAGTTTAGAATGAGACGAAGACCGGCTTCGTGCGAGTGGGGACCTTTGAGAGGCAGGCCACCGTACAGTGAGTAGGTCTTTTCAACGTAGCCACAAGAAGCAAAGACACCAGCATCGGTACAGGTAACGCAGAGTAGACCACCGTCGTTCAGCGCTTGAACGGCAGCGTCGAGGAAAGGCGCAGCGGTACCGTAGGGATCCAGATCAATGACATCGTACTTGAGTTGGGTGTGTGCAGAAGGGCCATCTTCAGGGGTAGGAGTGTAATAGGCAGCGTTGTACATGTGACCGATGGCGTTGCCAGTAGATGGGGTGATCTTGTCGGTCAGCTTGTTGTGCTGGACATTGAGACGGATGGCCTCGACAGCAGCTGGCGACATGTCGTTGGCGACGACAGTGGTCGCAAAGGCTATCTCTTGGGCATAACGCAGAGCACGCAGGCCAGAAGCCGAGAGGGCGTCCAGCACACGGAACTTGGGCTTGTACTTGTATTCCTTGGGTGCCTCTGCTGAAGCGGCGTCCGTCTTGTCGCCTGTGACCTCGACGTCCTCAGCCGCTGCACTTGGTCCTTGAGCTCCTGCCGTTGTTGCAGTCTCTGTCTCGGTATCCTTCTGTGCTTCGGGGGCTACTGCAGCGCCGTCGTTGCCCTTCCTCCTCTTCTCTTCTCCCGCCTCGTCGTCGGCCTGTCTCTTCCGTTCCCTCTTCTTGGCACCTTGCTCGAGCTTCTTGTCGTGGGCTTGCTTTCTAACAGCACACATGTGCTCACCAAAAGCCTTGATTGCGAGGACGGACAGATCACGGTTGAACTGCTGAATGGGGTTGTAGAAGACGCTTTGTGCTTGTTGTTCGCCATCGTCGTCCTTGTGCTTCTTCTTGGACTTTGGATCCTGTTCGGTACGCGCATTCGGTGGGACCAGGATATATGCTAGGCCTTCCTTGATGGTGCTGTATGACTTTCCGTCGTGCTCGATCAACTGATCGACAGCTGGTTGTGAATCTATCGTCGCGCTCATTCTTGGCTGCCTTGTGTTTTTGAAAACGAGTCTTTGAAAAACTGCGCGTATACTGTGAGCAAATCGGGATGCCCTAATGGTCATTGAGCACAATGCGACTGCTCCAACACTTTGTAAAGTTGGTCGCACTTGCCCGCGTTACTTGCTGCCACTTTTTTGCGACCGACGCAAGCCCAAAATGGCATGGATCATCTGCCTTGGCGTCCCTATCTCCGCTGCATCCCCGAGCTTCACCTCGAAGCCTCGATGCCTCGTGACTACCTATAAGGAATCTCTCACCATGTATCGTGCTACACCAACCGGCGATGCTGCATACCGCATTCTGATCCCAAGAGAATGAATGCAGAATGACCCTGAGACTCTACTCATGATTTCCGAAAATGCTGCTATTCGCTGGATGGGTAAACTTCTTCCGATGTACACATTCAGTAAGGGCCACCTAGGTCTTTTCTGCTTCTAGCTCAAGAGAAAAGAGCTCTCCTAAGATGAAAGAGATCTGCTTCTAGTATCATCGCTGGATTTGCAGCGAAACAGAACATGCTCCAATGAGTGAGCAGTCACTCGTGAGAAGAAGGCACAGTAGACGACGAACGAAATCTGTTTGATTGAAAAAATGATACAATGAGAGTATTAGAGATTGTTATGTACTATAGACATTAGTTGGGGTTTGTTAATAAAAATTAATGAGCGTAAGAGTGACCCCCCATGCAGTTCAATCAATGATCTGCCAATGGGGAGTTCGGATATTTCTTTCTGTTGGGGGTTTCTTCCTTCCACTTTCCTCATCGTTGCGTTTTTTCCTTTTTTTCGGAAACATTAGACAGTTGATATTAAGATATTTGCTTCCGTCGACACAAGAAGCACAGGTAGAAATCTAGCAGTAGCAAGACTCAGTCTCCTTGGTAGCGACCTTGGCATCCATCAAACTCTGGAACGAGTTGTAATCAGAGGCACAACCCTCGCCATCCACAGCAACGCTGTTCGAGTACGCCTTTGCGTGGCTGAAGCAGCCGCCAGACAGGTTCTGAGCGTAGGCGTACTTTTGCGTGTTGTAGATTGTCTTGCGGCCGGAGAGGGTGTTGCCGTCTTGGGCCTGGATGCCGTAACTGCCGACGAAGACGGGGAATTTGCCCGTGCCCTTGAGGAGGGTGGTTTGCTTGCAGACGCTGGGGGCGATCAGGTGGGCGGAGAGCTTGGGGCCGTTGGCATTGACGGAAACCGATGCTCCGGCGTTGACGTTTGCGTCGGCGTGGCCGTCGGATCCGTGGTGGCCGCCGAAAAGACCGAAACCGAAACCAAAGTGATGACCGTTATCATGATCACGATCGCCATCATGGTGTGCATCGACATCAACATCGGCTCCAACGTTGACTCCTGCGCCGATTCCTGCAGAAATTCCACCGCCAAGAGCACCAGAGAAGGAAACGTGAGAGTCGATGACAATGTTGGCACCACCAGAGAAGAAAGGAGCCCAGTAGTCGTGTCCAAGGAAACCGTCCTGAAGCATGCAGGGAATGCGAGCGTCGAGCTGAGCAATCTTCTTCATAACACCCTGAACGTAAGTGTTGATGAAGTTGGTGGCACCGAGGGAGAGACCGTCGGCAGTGGCAAAGTGGGCAGTGACATCACAGGGCTCGTTGATGGGGGAGATGGTGAAGGCGTTGACGCGGCCGGTGGCGGAGATGAAGCTGAGGATGGCATCAATGGCCTTGAAAGAGTAGGAAAGGTTCTCGGCGGAGTTGAACCATCCGGTGGCGCCGATACGCTCGCCAGAGGCAAGACCGTTGACACCACCGGGAAGGGAGTCGAGACCGATGACAATGTGCATGCCGTGACGCTGGATGGCGTAATCGCAGATGGACTTGAGGTGAGCCTGCTGGTTACCGTGGTAAAGACCGGAGCCAGGAACAGAGACCCAAGCAGAGTAGTGGGTAGGGATTCTCAAAAGGTTGATACCAGCAGCGGCAAGAGTGTCGATGTAGTCGGTACTGATGTAGGAAGCATAGCGAGCCTCGAGGACATCGCCGGCTCTACGACCGAGCTTGGCGGTCAAGGACCACTCGTCGTCGCAGTCGGAGCCGTACTTGTTCCACCAGTCAAGGTCAAGAGACTTGTCCTGGACGAGCCATCCGCTGAGGGTGACACCGTTGGCCTTGAAGTTTCTCCAGTTCATGAAGGCACCGCCGTGAACGCCAGAAGACCAGCCGATGCGGTGGGAGAGGCCGCCGTGAAGACCAGCGTTCACGGAAACGTCAGCGTGGCTGCCGAGAGAGAAGGGGCATCCAACACCACCGAAGCCAAGAGCTTGACCGTGGATACCGGCGTTGGTCTGGAGACCGACACCGAGAGAGCCAAGAAGAAGGTTGATATCAGTGTGGACGGCAGTGGTGATGCCTCTGAGAAGACCAGTGACCAGGCCGAAAGTGGGGGCAGCGTGCACCTGAGTCGAACCTGCGACCAGGGCAGCGGTAGCCATTGTGGAAGTGCGCATATTGATGTGTGTGTAAGGGAGAGACCAGCAGATAGAGTAGTAAAGAATGAAACTGGAATAAGAATGAGTGCAAGAGAAAAGCAGAGAAAAGTAGAAAAGACAATGAAAGACGATATGGATTAGAACATGAAGAGGAGCACTTGAATCTACTTATACCTTTGTCCCTGCCTTTGGTTCGTATAGTACCGTACTGACAAGCGATGACAGGTCGTTGTCCATTGGTTTTTCATGCCGATTCCGCTAGCCATCGAGGCTTGGAGGTGGTTATTTCCAGAGTTCGAGGTGTTCTAGGGGAGACTTCAGAGAAATGTCTAGGTATGAAACCTTGGACATATCTTTAGCCTCGCAACCATGCTCGGTTTTGGCACCAGAGCCCTGGCTGTGCGGAGACTAGACAAGATCGGTGGTGTGTAGTGGCGAATGCGGCATGTTGAAGAATTTGAAAATGAGCTGCTTGACGGAAGGGAGAGATTAGACGGTGTTTCACGTCCAGAAAGAGAAGCGGACACGGCGGAAGAGAGCGCTGACCACCGACCGCGCTTTGAGGATCATTATCTTGGCGACCATTACCGCTCTGTTTGTGTGGAAGCTATTAAACTGGCTAGAAGGAAGTGTCAGTACAAATGACAGTACGTCTGATGATCGACCGACTACTGTACGTTAAACGTCAATTGCATGCAGTTCGTTCTCGAGGCTACAAGAACATTGAGTCAAGATAGTATTCAAGACTTTATGACAGAATAGATGGATCGCCCGGTTGCTGGCTGCTCGACCGGCTGCTCCCGACTTCCCTGATTAATTCCCCGAGTTTCATGTTTCTTTAACGACTCACCACCGTACACAGCCGTATACCATACTATTTTCCACATCCCTAAGGCCTCCGTGGCTGAGCTGTGGGGGAACCCAAAGAAAAAAAAAAACATACACATCGGCTGTCGAGTCAAGACGTTCCACGAATGGCTATATCAATCTTTCTGATGTATGGTCAAGAAGGCAAGTCGCCCGAGACCCGTCTAATCATCCCAGGACATTGACTGCCAAGCTCTCGCGAAAAACGGTCATCATCCATAGTCTAAAGGGCATGGAGTGCACAGAGCTACGGTGGAGCACCGCCCTCCTCTTCCTAATCTTCTGGGCTCGCTCTCAAGGACAGCTGCCGAGAGAGACCATGCATTGGTTCTCCGGGGCTGTGGAAAGGGCATTTGTCAGTCTGCGGCAAGGCAAGAATGTCTACGTCTGATGTTGCATGTTGACCTGGCAGGAATAGACGGAGATGGTGTTTTGCGAGTAGGAAGGGATGTGAGAGCTGTGAAGTGTGCTTGTGGCTTTCCTACCAAGAGATCATGATCTTCGTTCAGCACAGTATCTCAATTATGTTCTCAACCAGCATCTTTTTTGATACGTCGTGTTGCCTTCCAGATTTGCAACATTTCAAGTAGACATGGCAACCCTGCTCTCTACATCAACCTTTCTGTTCATCACCACGAAGACAGCTTTCGAGTAAACGGCCTAGTATATCCTTTTTTTGATGCGTATTTAGACCCTTTCAAGAATCCAGATCTTCGGCCGGAGGTTGCGGGAAGCCATGAAATCTTGAATTTCTCTTTTCCGAAACCTGTGACAGCAAGCATCAACTTTCATGTGGATTGATCGGACACTTATTGCTTTGAATTTGTGGCTCAATGACGGATTATTAGGTTTATATTGCTCAACTATATGCTGATTACACAGAACCCCGTCTCGCCCCGTCCACCAACGCAGAACCAACATCATTCCTCCCCTCGAAAAAAGACCTCGCCAACTCAGCGAACCAGCGCTTGAGTTTCGACAACTCCTGCTCAGCCGAAGCATCAAGGTTCCTGCTATGCTCATTCAAACTATCCATGCATTGCTGAGCCAAGTCAGAAATCTCCTTGGTGCACTCATTGGCCACATCACGTATTTCAGTGATGCCTTCGTCGACGTGCTCGCGGATGTTGGCTTCGTTCATCTTGCAATCTTCGTAAAATTGGTCGCGGTGGTCTGCTACTGCGCCGTTGAGGAATAGCTCGGCGGCTACTGGCAGTTGAGACTCTACGAGGGCGTGCAGACGTCGCTGGGTGAGAGATTTGAAGGCGTCTTTGGTTAATTTGCCTAAGCGTTGTTCGATGATCTTGTCGACTCTGGCGACCATGACAGCGTCTTCGGCATCTGTGGAGCTCGTTGTGACCAAGTTCGTGTCTTTTGATGGCTTCTTGGGATCGACTGGCGTAGCTGGGGCGAGTAAATGTTGGTGTCCTGATCCTGCTAGAGCTTGGCGCACTAGGTCGTCAGGCAGACCAGTCAGTTGTCGCTGTAGCTCCAGCATTCTAATACGCTGCCTATGGCTTTGTTTTGTATCGTTCGTGAATTTCGTAGGAGAGATGTGTGCAGGCGATGGGGAGCGAGTGGTTGGTGTGTTGACCTCGGTGGGAGACCAGGGCGGCGGTGGAGGAGAGCATGGTATCACTGATGCTGGAAGAGCGTCTGGAGGCGATTCGTCTGAAACTCGGTTAATCACATGGAATCAAGAAAGAGGCAAGGCAACTGATGCATGCTAAGTGAAAGAGGGCCATCTGCAGCACACAAGCTTTGAACAGATAAAGTCATCGAGATACACGAGTTCATTCTAGGCCGGATAATATCCCTCAAGAGGCTGTTTGCTGCTGTGAATCAAACAACCTCTCGATGATGACTTCCAATTTCCGAACAAACTTTAGAGTATTTCGATCACTGAATCCGAAAGCCTGCGCTCTAAAGATACTTCCTACATCACACAGGATCACTTGCCGGAAACAAACATACCCCGAGGACGTTTTCCAAGCACACTTTGTGTTGCTGTAGATCCACAATAAGGTGGGGGATTTGTTGACTGCCCAAAGACACGCCAATCTTTTTCTATCGCGCCTTGTCCTGCGTTGAGGCGTTTGTAGTCCAAAGGCTGCGGCTTGAGGATGCGAGCGCGCAGGGCGCCAGAGAAGGTACGAAGTTGATGTAGGTCGCCATCCTTGAACTGTTGCTTGGATAGATGGAGATGTATGATTTTGCTCTGGCAGATCTTTGCAAAGGCTTGAAAATTGGTGTCGCTTGAGACGGCCGGACTCAGAGTCGTGCCGTCGACCGATGGTGGTACGAGGACGACACCTGTAGAGTTGAGACATAGTATAAGTGTCGACACGGCGGCCGAATTGGTCACGGACACGGGAACCATGGGGAACATGCGATCTGGTATGAGCTTGGAATTGCTTTTAGCGACTACTGTACAAGTGTCAACCCCATCAGGACGTATGTTTAACATGAGGGTCTGCTTCCCAAACCCAGCAAGAGCTGCGTTGATTCGAATGGATATGGATCCCTGGTCATCGTTCTGGTCGTGAGCTATACGCAGTCGAGCAACGCATGCCACATCGAACTCGGGTGTATGCGCAAGAACCGCTTTCTCGAACACCCAGAGAGGCTCCGGTGTTGCTGTCCTTGCCATCATTCTGTTAGTAGCCTGCCTAGGTCGACCAGGTCGGAACAAGGTGAAGGCCCTCGAATGGATCGAGTTACCCTCCCTCCCGGGCTTTGTGTCGACAGTGAGCAGCCCTGACTCGTAAAAAGAGAAATATGAATGATAGCGGTAGTTGAGATGAGGGCGAGTTTACGCTGCAGAACACGTTCTACGCTCGGCAGCCTGGTCACAAGTGCGCGCCCAATCCAGATTCAACGAGTGATTTGGAGAGTCCTGTGAGTACACAGGAATGGCAAGACGAATGACTAGGACGGCAGAACAAGAGGTGATGCAGAAGCGTAAAGCACACACCGAACAACAGTGCGACTTGAAAGATGATGTCGAAGAGTGGAGGGCGAGAGACGGCTGCAGAGCGCGCCGCGTTCGTGTTTGCTCCGCTCCGAATTTTTGCCGGGTCCAGATGAGCCGTGCACGCTCCTCACCATCAAGGTGCGCAACTCCAACATTGCTCGAAGCTTGGTTGAATACGAGTTTAGAAACCATGTCGTATTTACTGGTTGTTACCAAAGTGGCCGACTTGCTTGATGCCGAAGATTGGTCGTAGCATCCAGTTCAAGCATGACTTGATCCACGAACTTGAACCTAGAGAACTTCCTTCGGGCAAGTCGTGTTGTAATGATGATCGTGGTGGATGCATGTTCGTTGGTAAGGTCCGGTAAGAGACTGTTGAAAGACACGACTGGGATTGGACAGCTATATGAGACACCGACAGAGACAAAGAAAGCACAGCTGGAAACGAAATGTTCCCTTGTGATGTGGATCTACACAAAGAATGTTTCCATACCATAACCGGATTCAGTGTAAAATCTGGCGGCCTGATAGTTTGAATGGTATTGTCCACACGAGAATGTTAGGAGTCTAGTTTGAGCTAGAGATTCTTGTAAGCTGCTCTGGACTATAGTCCAAAGAGAAAAGTGTGAATTTGCCATATATGATCGAAACACCTTGCCCCATTTGTGATATGCTTCGAACTGTATGAATATAGGAGAAACGCCACCGAGAATGAGAAAAGGCACGACCTGTTTCGCTTGTAACGCCAGGCAGCCCATGGTGTAGTGTCGTATCGTATATAATGATCATCACTGCTCTCCACTGTCTTCAAGTGGCTCCCGCTGTACTTCGGGTGACACGGCTCTGATCTCCCAGCGTCTTGGAGCATCGATCAAACCAGGCCAAATATCACGAGGCAGAAATTCTCCGGTCCTACGGACAAAGTCTTCGCGCATGGCAACATCCTCTTTGTAGAGGGCCTCGATCTCACGGCGAGCCTTGTCGGCAATGCGCTGCATCCGACTTTCGACAGCGTGTCGACGGTTGACCTCCTCAAGCAATGAGGCGTAAGATGTTATGAAGGAGTCGTAGAAGTCAGTCAACGAAGCCAGTTCTTCCGCTTTTGCGAGTAGAGTTTCCTTGAGTGTGTTCCAGTTGTTACCATATAGCTTGGCTGCAGCAATGAAGACTGGAAGATTACCCCCAAGCGTGCGAAGTAAATCCAGCACACGATTGAGGAGTTTGTGGCGTAGGCGGATGGCTTGTGAGTATGACTGCAGTTGATCGAGAGTTGTTTCCATCTCCGAAAGACGTTCGCCAATCTCGAGCATGACGTCTTCAACCTCTTGAGCGTCGTTGTCTACGACAGCAAGCATTTCCTGACGTTCTTGCTCATTCAGAGGACCTAAAGGTAGGTTTTTGTACAAACTGTCTTCGGGAGCATCGTAGGCCGAGGATGGGTTGGCTTGTTTCGCGGCTTCGCCTCCTCCTTCAGTGTGTTTGAGAGCCGATGTACACAGATCGTAGTGTGCGACCAAAGAGCTTAGCAGCGAAGCCATCTCTGTAGCATGTGTCGTAAGGGCATGGAATAGTGGTGGTATAAGAGAGGTGTTGTCCTGGTTCTCGGTGGCTTGATCGGCATCGTTGACGGCAGCGTCGAGTAAGCGGATGTGATCGTCGAACGAGTCTTGAGAGCGTTGAAAGTCGGCTTCTGCTGCCTTGTGCGAGTCGATGGTGCTGCGAAGAGATTCGATGAGGTTAAGATGAGTGTCTTCATCGATAAAGTCATGTAGGGTCTTCTGTATATCAGGAGTGGCACCTCGCGAGTGCAGTTCCGACGTGTCTACTTGGGTGTTGGTCAGTTGTACCAGAGTGGCTTGGAGGTGGTTATCGGCGAGATCGAGCTGGTGTATCACTGCCTGACGCTGTGAGTAGGAGCCTCATAGACAAGCAAGCCCGGCATACCTTGAAGTCAAGATCCGTCTCGCGGCCGATGCTATCCAGACCATCCCTTACGGCTACCAAGACGTTCGCTTCTTCCAAGACTCCTTGCCTGACAAATGCATTCTTGGCCGACAGTACAGCCGTCTCTTCGACAAGACATCTGGCCGTTGTCACGACATGATGAGCTCGCGATACTAGAGCAGTCGAGGACAGAGAGCGCTTGGCTGCCACAAAGTGCTGCACCAGGCGTTCCAGTTCATCGATGCTGCGCGAGGGCGACGCTTGGTCGAACTGTTCACTCATTCAGATCTGCTGACTTGAGCATCGTCTGCTCGGATAGCAAACTTCTACTCTTTGCAATGTGAAAAGTCACGCAAGAAACACCTGGATGGCGCGACTGGTGTTTGTATGTGGACGGGATTTAACTCGACATCCGATCGTTGGTGGCTTGAGACAGAGCTGCAATCAGGCGTGGCGCTGCAACAAGACTCAACCGTGGCGCTGTGGGGATCTCGGGGTCTGTCCCTCCTTCCGCATCCGGGTCCGGGGTACTTTAGTCTCGATATCGCGATGCGTAACCCTGGAGGTGCGTGATGTTATCTTGCTGCCAGTCGAGGCCTGATAATCTTGCACACCAGGTTTGCTTTTGTTCTCAGCGTCTTTCATCTCACCCGCTGCAGAAAGCCATCAGCTTGGTCTCTGATGTCGCAATCCTGTCTTTTGAGTCAGAGTTTGCGAAAACATCCACTTTTTCTTTGTTGCGTGACCAATTGGTACGTAAGGCTGACCAATGACCTCGCCCGCCGAGCGAGTTCGGTCGCGAGTAGCGACGCCCACAGCAACAAGCCCCCCGTAAGAATGCATCTCGAAGGGCGAGTATTGCATCAGAAGGTAAGAGTATCTGGAACTAGTCTTTTTGCGGGAAATGACCAGAACAAACCCGAGAAGGTCGACTTCATAACGTGATCGGGCTCAAGATAGCGGCCGAGTGAGTCCCTCGCGGCGTGATTGCAGCGATAGCCTGGAGATTGGGTAGGGAAACGGCCTGTTGTGGGTGGTGGGTGCGTTGAACCCTTCTTTGCCTTCGCTTCAAGCGTCGAATAGCACGCCATATCGCGAATCGGCTGCGTACAAGACCATCAGCACAAACAAGCGCCTTCTCCCATCTCGCCCCTTGCAGCTGCCGTCGCACCATCGCTGCTTACATACACTCGTTCTCGGCCAATCCGGGCGACGTTCAACACTCGCCATAAACACCGTCGCACTGCCGTTGCCCTCACGCGAACACTCCCTTTCTAGTCACACCTACTCGCACCACGCTCGCCTCTGCATGACGGCTCATCTCTTCTAGGATGGCGTCAGATCTGGATTCCAAGTCGCAAGTCAAGGCCTCGTCCGAAAGCCGGTCCGCTCTCCGTCACGACATGGAGGGCCTGTGCCATCACGACCACGACCACGAGGGCCACAAGTTCCGCCATCACGACAACGCCAATGAAGAAAACATTTCAATCCCCTCAAACTCCAAACATGCCGAGCAGGCCATCGCTCCCTTCCTGGCCAAGCACATTCCAACTCAGTACAACCCTGTCGGCCATTTGATGCCCCAGTCCACAAACACCGTCCTCAACCACGACCACCACCAAGACACTTCAAGCACAAAGTTCTGCTACCGCCACCGCCCCGATCTCAAGTGCAGGCGTCAAGCCAACGAGCCTTCGATGGAGCAACTCCAGAATGTACCCGCGCAACCCTCTCTCCGCCAATCATTCACCCCATACTGACCTGTCAATAGGAACTCGGCACCGTTTCCCAGTCCGACCAGCAAGCCATCTCCCACGTCTGGTCTCTCTTCTCCGCCGCCCCTTCCAAACACCGCAACCTCATGCTCCAGGGCATCCTCTCGCAATGCTGTTTCCCCCAGCTCTCCTACATCTCCGCTTCCGTTCGCGACTTGATCAAGATCGACTTTCTCTCTGCCTTGCCGCCGGAGCTTGGTTTTAGGATCCTTTGTTTCCTCGACACTACTTCGCTGTGCAAGGCCGCTCAAGTCAGTCGACGCTGGAGAAGCCTGGCCGACGATGACGTCGTCTGGCACAGAATGTGTGAGCAACACATTGATCGAAAGTGCACCAAATGCGGCTGGGGTCTGCCTTTGCTCGAACGCAAGCGATTGAGGATAGAAAAGAGACAGATACAGTTGCGCGCCATCTCCAGAGGCAACAATGAATGGTCGCCAGCCATTACCCCGCTTGTCGAGGATCCAGTACCCGTGCCTAGCACCGCAACTGCACCGACAAGCCAGCCTCTTGCCATTGTAGGCGAGAAGCGCAAGCTTGACGACGACCCGGTTTTACCGCAGAAGAAATTGTGCACTCCAGCACCGGGTGAAGAGGAGGTCAACTCATACTTTCAACCACAAACAAGAAGGCCATGGAAAGATGTGTACAAGGACCGTTTCAAGGTTGGTACCAACTGGAAGTATGGCCGATGCTCGACAAAGATTTTCAGAGGTCACACCAATGGTGTAATGTGTCTACAATTCGACGAGAACGTCCTGATAACCGGATCCTACGACTGCACAGTAAAGGTATGGGATATCAAGACTGGAACAGAGCTGAGGACACTCGAGGGCCACACTTCGGGCATCCGAACACTGCAGTTTGACGACCAAAAACTCATCACGGGATCCATGGACAACACGACAAAAGTCTGGGACTGGCGTACTGGAAAATGCCTGAGGACGTTCCAAGCGCACACAGGCGGCGTGATCTGCGTCAACTTCGATGCTGGCTACATTGCTTCCGGCTCAATGGATCACACTATCAGGGTCTACGAGGTTCGAAACAGGGCATCTTATCTGCTCAAAGGTCATACCGACTGGGTCAACGCAGTGAAGCTCGATGTCGAATCGCGCACGTTGCTCTCTGCTTCGGATGACTGTACAGTTCGTTTGTGGGATTTGGATACGCGCCGGTGTATCAAGGTGTTTGAAGGACACGTCGGCCAAGTGCAGCAGCTTGTAGCGCTTCCTCCGGAGTTCGAGCTGGACGAGGCCGATCTGCTCTCTGGAGAAAACGAGGATGACACGTCGTCTACTTCTTCTGGACCTTCGCCCGCCCACAAGCACTCACATCACCCAGCAACTGCATCTACCGAAACAGTGGTTCCATTCTGGCCCGACGAGCCTGACCGTTCAGCACCCCCTCGATACATGCTTACAGGCGCTTTGGACAGCACTATCCGTCTATGGGATGTGCACGCGCCTGCTGTATCGCCAGCTGTAGATGCAGCGAACCCGGTACCAAAGCCACCCACTACCAACGCATGCTTACGTACCTACTTTGGACACGTCGAAGGTATTTGGGCGCTTGCAGCAGACCACTTGCGCATGGTTTCTGGATCAGAAGACCGTACAGTCAAGATCTGGGATCCTCGCAGTGGCAAGTGCGAGAGAACGTGGACAGGTCACGCTGGCCCTGTGACATGCATCGGACTCAGCGATAGTCGACTTGTGTCTGGTAGTGAAGATTGCGAAGTGCGAATGCTATTGTTTAATACTGGGGAAGGAAGCGAAGGTTGCGAGGAGCAATGATTCTGAAGATGTTGGTGTTTTTATTTGGAACATGATGACTTTTAGCGAAGGTGTCTGGCGCAATAGGGAGATATCAAACAAGGATGAATGACTTATTGAAGACTGCTCAATGCATGAATGCAAGAATTGAACAACAAGTGATTGTACCAGGTTGATGTGAGTGAGAACAACCATGTGAAAGACGGTTGTCGACATTGTGAGACTTGGCCAATAGGAAACAAGGGGATTGAGACAATAGCAGGTCGAAAGAGACAACGACTGTCACAGCCGCGTATCGGAGTGAATAGAGAGACATGAATGGCAAGGGCCGTGCATGGACCCTCGAAAAAGCGGGCTTGGCATTCAATGACGATCGCAGCCTTGCACTTTCCGTCAGTCGCAGCAAACTCACTCGACGAGCCAACACCGTCCTCTGCGCTTTCCCACCGCAGTCGCCGAGTCTCGCACGCCATCCCCATTCTTTGATCCAACCAGCCGCGCACCTTCTCTATCGAACCCGGGGAGAGAGAGAGAGAGGAACCCACCGACTTTCGCTGGCATCGCCCGACTCTGCAGCCGTCCACGACCGACTGAACAAAGGACATTCGCTCTTGTCTGCCGTCTTTGGCAACTTGCTCTCTCGCCTTGACCACCCACCTTTCACACACCTACTACCCTAACGCCCTCACCCCACTCCCTCTACACCCTTCGACTGCCGCCATGGTGTCCCAGAAGAAACCCTCTGGTGCTGCGCGCAACTCCCGCGGCGGTGGCATCGCAAAGAGAAAGACCAGAACCGATCGCGATGGTGACCTCGTCATGGATCCTACCGCGCGCGCCCGCCCCGGTGGTGGTGTCAGCAAGGGCGGCAAGACGGGCGCACCCAAGTCGCGCGGCGCAAAGCCTGGCACTCGCGGCGCTGGTTTCGAAAAGCAGCTCGCCAGCCATGTCGGAGGCGCTTCATCCGCAGTACGCACGCGACCAAGCAGAGGGCTGGAGGAACTCCGAGTCACGGGTCACAAGAACAGCAAGGCAGCCTCAAACACAGATGGCGGCGTGGGTTCGCTCATCGTCTGGGTTGAAAAGAGAGCCTCGCTGAAGGCCAAGAGAGCCGTCAAAATCAAGAAGGTACACCCATCGACAGTCGCGCATCCCACCCGCTCCCGGTCGCCAGGTTCGGTCCGCCTTCGTTTGCAGCCAATCTCAGAACGACGACCAGAAACCTCGACACTGCTGCTCTGTACCTGACATTGATGTACTGACGTTGTATATAGTCCCGCGCCGAAGGAGATGACCTGCTAATTTCCGTTCCCGGCGAAGACGCTGCCCATGTGCTGCGACTCGATGGCTTTGTCTTTGCCGGAGCAAACATCAAGATCGAACGAGCCTCCGCTCAGGACCTCGACACGGGTGTGTCCAAGGAAAGCACCATCGCCATGCTCAAGGGTGTTCTCGCCAGAAGATACAACGTCGAACTCAAACTGCTCGATCTCAGCGCCCTCGGCGCAGACCCCGACCTCAAGGCTGCTCAAATCTTCGACAGCAGCTCAACCACAAGCAAATTCTTCCCTGCCTTGATGAAGGTGCTGGACCAACAGTTCAAATCCGCCGCAGAGAAGAACGAAGCCATCGTCAGCGTCACTCTCGCCAACAACGAACTCACCAGCGTCAGTCCCGTCACAACTCTCGCCCAAACCTTGTCACAACTCAAGAACCTCGATCTGTCAAACAACGCCTTCAAGGACTTGGCTGCTCTTGAAGCATGGCGACGCAAGTTCCCCAAGCTCGACCACCTCATCGTGTCTGGCAACCCTCTGGAACAGGCCGAGCCCGAATACGTCACAAAGCTCATGGCCTGGTACCCCAAGCTCCGTCTCCTCAACACTCTCCGAGTTCGCTCTGACCAGGACGCCGAGAGCGGTCGTCAAGTTACCGACATCCCTTTCCCCGTCAGGAGCCCCAACTTCCAGGACGAAGGCCAGATCGCCGAAACCTTCTTGCGCACCTTCTTCGCCGGTTACGACGCAGACCGCGCTGCACTGGTACAACACTACTACGACGAGCAGTCTGACTTTTCCTTCTCCGTCAACACCGCCGCTCCTCGCGACCCCGCAAGGGCCAACGACACTGCTCCTCAGGAATGGGACTCCTACATCAAGGGCAGTCGCAACCTGAAAAAGATCACCCAGCTGCCTGCAAGACAGAGCCGCCTTTCCCGCGGTGCTCAAGCCATCCACGAGAGATGGTCTGCCCTTCCTGCCACCCGCCATCCCGATCTTGCTACCCAACCTCAAAAGTGGCTTCTCGAATGTCAATCACAACCCGGCGTCCCTGACCCCACTGGCGCATCACCCGTTGGTGTCGACGGCTTCCTCATCACCGTCCACGGTGAATTCGACGAGATCGATCCCAGCACTGGTCAAGTCAAGAAGACCCGCTCCTTCGACCGCACCTTTATCCTTGGTCCCGGCGGCCCCACTGGCGTCCGCGTTGTTAACGACATGCTGACCATCCGCGCCTACGGAGGTTTCGCCGCCTTCGAGCCCGACCACAACGAACCACAAGTCTTCGCCGAGGCCGGCGTGCCCGTGCTCCCACCAGGACTTACACCCGAAATCGCCGAACAAATGATCGTCGAGCTCCAGAAGCAGACTTCCATGACCGTCCAGTATGCAAAGGACTGTCTTGAGCAGGTGCAGTGGGACTTTGACCGCGCCCTGCAAGCCTTTGCTGCCGTCAGAGCCAACCTGCCTGCCGATGCTTTTGTTCAGGCTGCTTAGGAAGATTCATCGGTCATGGATGAGAAGGAGGATTTTGGTTTGGTGTTTACTATCATGATCTGACAATGGTTGAAGGCAAGATTGCATTGCTGGTGGCTGCCACCCCTTGTCGACCCAACACATGCATTTTCACAACGGAGTTTTTCTTCTCAAGCATTTTCAAAGGAACAAAAAACAACGACACGGGGAGTCGGAGGGAACTGGAGAATTGCGATGCTTTTTTCTTTTCTTTTTGGTTTGCGAAGGCGCTTTTTGGTGTTTTATTGGTTCATGAGGTTCACCCTCACTTATGTTTTTTGATTCATTCTTTTTCTACGGCAAGGTGGCCGCAAAGGGGGGCGATGCAAGTTCAAGCATGTTCATGGCCTGTTTTTACCAAACACAACAAAACTTATGATGTCTATGCGGCATCGGGTACATAGAAGTCTGCAAGCAGAGCACGCAATTAAAGATGATGGAGGTGCTCGCTGCACACATATACACACACACACACACACACACACACACACACACACACATACACACACACACACTTTACTCTCTCCTTGACTACCTTCTCTACCTTGTCTCAATGTTGCAATGCCCAACAAGACTGACCTCGCACTTTGGTGTACTACATCTCCTGAATATAGCTGGGCTTTTGCAAGAAAGTAGGGTTATCCTTGTTGCGTACCCTACTGGCTCTTTACGCGGGTTTGCTTGTTTGTTGTGCTTTTGCTCTTGTGTCTTTCTCTGTACTTTGCGTCTTTCTCTGTACCTTGCAGCCATCTCTGCAGCTCGTCTCTCTGTCTTTGCACCCCTTGCAGCTCTCCCTAGCGTCTCCCATCTCCCCAGCGGGTGATGGCAACATTTGGGATACTTGAAAGGATTTTTTTTTTTTTTCGATAGTACTCACTCGAGAATCTGGGGCGTTGAAGATTGAGGGGTGTGTTGGTCGAAGAGGTACAATGAAGATTTCGGCGATATTGGGCAAAAAAAAAAAAAAAAAACCACTTTGAGCAAGGAAAAAAGCATGAATGGTTTTTGACTGATTTAGAGACAAAAGGAACATGAAGCAAAATCAATCACAGAACCCCTTTTTTTCCAATTTTTCTTCTTTTTTTTGTGTTTTCACGATTTTTTGTGTTTTCGATATCTTCTTCTTCTGGTCAAACACGGAAAAAAGAACACATCCCTCTCTTAATGTTGTGGAATGCCAGCTCAAGCAGAGAAAAAAGCTCCTTGTTGGTGGGAATACATCTCTACCCACACTGTACTGTCCCTTTGCTTATTCCCTTTCCCTTCTGACACGTCTTGGTAATTCCTTTTCGCAATTTCCTCTTTTCGGTAACATGGAAGACGACAGATACAGTAAGAAAGGAAAGTGAACAAAAGCACTGTGCGTCGATTCCTCAGCGGTATTTCCACTGGTCGGCAGGGCTGGATGAGAGTTCCTCGGTACTATTCCAACAACATACGAAAAGGAAAAAAGAAAAGGAGACAACAAGTCTAGTGTGAGACATTTCAACATCAAAAGACTCCATTGCTGACTGTACGCCGACTCAGCTGCGCGCGAGGCACTACGGGGTATTTGGATATGTCTGCTCGAGCGGCAGGGATGGAAAAAGGCTCGAATGTCTTTCATGGACAAGGTACACAGTGTACGCGGAAGGAAGCGGGAAACCTCACAACTCCTCATCTTCATCGATGGGTTGGGTGGATGGAGGTGGCTGGGCGGGTTGGGACTGGGGCACTGATGTGCTTGCGGAGAGAGGCGAAGCACCGATTGCAGAGGGATGGGTGGTAGGTACCGAACTGGGACCTGTGAGGCTGGGCTTGCCCAACGGACTGGCGTCAACAGCTCCCAGGCTCGGACGCTGCTTCTTGAGAGGGCTCTCGGCGTATGCGTCCGAGGGCTCGGCAAGCAGTTTTTGACTGGCCTTGTCGCTGGGCGAAGTCGAGTTGTCGGTGATGTGTGCCGTCGAAGCTCCGACATGAGGAGACTTGCTAGGGGTGGGATTGTTGAACTCGCCCGAGTGCTGGCGCTTGAGCTGTGGAAAAGTCAGTCAGATCAACAGTGTGGACTCGAAAGAAGAACATACCTTGATGTGGCGCACACCCTCGGCCATCTCTTCCTGACGCTGGCGGTCCTCCTCGGTCAAGATCAAGGGGTTGCCATTCTCGTCCTTGATATCGACATCGTCCATGTCGTCGCGGGCACCAGGCTCCTCGTCTTCGTCGTCACTGTCCATGGCATCGGCATTCTTCGAGCCCTTGCGATTGGCGCGTGCGGCAGGGTCGCGGTAGCTTGAGAAGCCTTTGGTGCCTTGGTTCTTCAGAGGACCGAGTTTCGAGAAGTCAGTGCTACGTTTTCTCGTGACGGTCGATGAACTCTTGCGGCTGGGCGCGATGACGCCCATCTTTTCGAGTTGTTCTGTCGAATTGGATTAGCACATGGAAGTAAAGGATCATGCGACGGAGATGAGCAAGAAACGTACTGGGGCTGCGGTAGTAGAAAGTAAAGGTCGCAAAAGGACTGTCCGGGGGGTCGATGCCCGTGACAGTCTGGGTGCTGATGCTCTTAGGATCAAGCGTCTTGGGCTTGTCAAGGCCGGTGGTGTGATCGACATCCTCATCCTCGGCGGCGTCGTTGTTGGTGCCTTCATCATCGTGCACGTCGAATTGCGGCGAGTACTCTCCACGCTTGATCTCGCCAGAAGCAAGAACGCGGAAGAGGACAATCTTGATCTGGCCGGCAGCCTCGCTTTCGGGCATGTCCGAGTCGGAGTCCGAGTCAGACATGTCGTCGTCTTGCATGATGGCCTCGGTGGGGGCGCCGTTGTCTTCGCCGTAGCGCAGGACCGTGTTACGGTCGTAGCGGGGCTTGTCCTGGTCGTCCTCATCGTCACTGTCCTCTCTCTTGATTTCTCTCTTTCTTTCCTCGCGCTGGCGCATCTTTTCAAACTTCTTTCTGCGCTTGTCAATCAGGGCGGCTTTGGCTTCCTTGTCGGTGCTCGTCAGGTCCAGTCCGTTGAGCCAACGCTCCAGGCCGACCTCGCGGAAAAGAAACTCGCGCTCAGCCAGACCACCTCCCTCGATGTCGGGTATGCTGACCCATCTTGAGTTTACCCAAGTCTCTTCACCCTTGCGGAGTAACGTGGCGACCTCCTCTTTTTGTCGGCCGTCAAAGTAGATGTATGCAGCGATGGTCTCGTTGGGTGACGAAGTGCGGGGCTGATAAGGCGGGATGAGGACTTGAGGTTTGCCCGTCTCGGGATCAATGGGCGGGGGCTCGCTTCTGGGCAGGCCTCTAGTCATGCCGGTGGTCTGAGGGCCAACGTAAACGCCTTTGGGGTTGGGGTTGGTGGGGGTGGGGCGCGGAGTCGAGTAGGGGACCTTCAAGCCCTGTGTGAGGAGAGTGATGGAGACGGCAAAGGTCGACTGCTGGGGCTGGCCGGTGGTCGAGTTTGGCGGGATCGAAGGCGGAGGGACGGGGATGTAGGTGTTGATGCGACCAAAGCGCGACAGACTCTGGACGCCATGTTCTGCGAGAGGGCCCTCAGGCGTGTGTATGCTCACGGCGATGCCCTTGAAGCACGGCATGCTGGCTGTGACTGTGGACGTGCAAGCGTAGAGCTGTCTGACCACCCAAAGGGCAGCGTGTGTGCGTGTGTCGGACGGGTGCGTGTACGTGTGTTGAATGGATGCGTGGGTGCGTGTCGACGTGGGTGTGTGTTTGAGCCAAAAGTCGCTCCAAGGGGCGGGGTCGGAGTGAAATGATGGTGCTCGTCACAGGCCCTTTTGCGTCTTGTGACAGTCAGAGGCGACGGCGAGGTGCGAGGTGGATAGTGACGGCCGCGCTGCTGGAAAGCGATGTGCACGAAGAAAACACAGCCTTGTGTGCTTTGTATGCACCACGATGACGAGCCGCCCAATGATTCTGCAATGCTTCGGACAATCCAGAGCTACCAACTCCACCACCACTCCGCCCCGCCAAGACAAAAACTGCATTAATTGACACGGCCTGCCTTATTTTTGTCCCTCCTTTATCGACTTTTCATTTCGCCCATCAAATCTTATCCCTTCATCTATCCTGCGCTCAACTCTTTCTTCTCAAATACAGTCCGCGGTTTCACATTCTCTGCATGTCCAATCTTATGCATTCGTCTGCCTGTTTCAACCCACTCATCTCGACACGCGCTATGACGCGTGTCGCGTCAAACTCTAAAGCCGAGGCTTGACGTCGTCTCCATTCACTCTCTCTTCACCATCCTATCTCATGTACCTGATATACATAGAGTATCGTGTCAGTCTTGGGAACATGGTAAGCAAACATAGACGGTCCTCACTACCTTTTTCGTCTTCAAGAATCCACGAGTCATGAATCCCAACTGTTGCCTAAGTATGGAGCTGTGCTGCCTGACTTGACCAGGAAAACACGCCTATACATGTTTCCTATCAAAACTTCTTATAGTCGTGTCCCCTTGCCTGGTTCTCCAAGCTCCATCCTTTTCTCTCTCTGCAATTAATCCTGGTCCTCTTATCCTTTCTTGCAATCTCCGTCGTTCCTTTCACCTTGCGACTTATCAACACCTTCCTCGACAACCATGACCACATCCATCGGCTCCCGCATCCTCATCCTCTACCTCCTATCAACACTCCCAATCCTCACCTACGCAGCAACAACAACAATAACAAACCCCGCAAGAAACTGCAACACTCTACCACAACTTCTATGTCTGGATTCAGGATTCTGCGTACCCAAAACCATGTCAACGCCATCGCTCAATCCAGAGAGCCACATCGTACCATTTATTTCTGACGAGAAGGCATCTTTGACACCAAAACTGGGAGGAAGAATCTTGGATGGGAACATCGTGTTTGCTGTCAGACTCGCAGATTCCGCAGACCCATCTTCCACAAAGACAGATTGAAGACATTTTGCACAAAGTTAGAGTAGCCAAGGGCATGGAGTGGCATGAACATTGTCAACATGACTACCAAGAGGACAACACAAGAACACGCAAAACCAATGTGTGAGGCAAAAAAGAGCATTGTCTATCGAGCCTGCACACTCGAGCTTCAGGGAAAACTGCCTGCGATGTATGAAACTTTGCTCGTTGAGATCGTAAATCTTCGTTATATAACTTGTAACCACCCTCGCCCTCAAAATCGTGATTGTTGAACTCCGCGCTTGCCCAGGAAAAATCAGTTGTTGAAATCATAAACGGGTATCTTTAGTGTTGAAAATGAATGTCATCGAGAACCACAGTATACTTCTGCCGTTCCACCGTCCCTTGGTCCAGAGGCTTTGGGCCCGCGGGTGTAAGCAAAAGAATTTTCTACACCATCTTGCCATCATCCTTGTTGGAAGCGTGCGGAGGCGTTTGGTCCGAGGACGAGCTGATCGAACCCCGGCTCTGCACATCCCAGTAATCGCCATCGATGACGATTTCGGACGTGTCGCCGACGAGGAAAAGGTACCAGTACACGAAGGCCACGAATACGCTGCCGCCGATGATGTTGCCCAGGGCGGCGGGGATCATGCTCTTCCAGATGTAGTAGCCGACTGTGATGTCCGGGTGGTGCAGGAAGATCTGTGGGTTTGAGTGTTAGTATGACATATCGCGGATGGTGGATGGGAGCAAGCAACTTACGGCCATGGGGATGTAAAACATGTTTGCGACAACATGGTCCAGTCCCAGCAGCACAAAGACGGCCACGGGTGTCCAAATCGCGCAGACCTTGGAGAAGAACTCTCTGGCACAGCAGGCCAAGAAGCAAGCCAAACACACCAACCAATTGGCACCGATAGCCTTTAGGAAGATCTGATGCCACATGGGTGTGACAGCCTTAGTCGTTGCAATGTTGAGGAGCTCCTTGCGGTACACAGGAGCCGACAAGACACCGCCGTATCCAATGATGATGATAGTGACAAACAGCGCACCAGCGAGGTTTCCGAAAAAGGTGAGTAGCCAATGCCTCAGCATCAGCAGAACAGAGGTACGGCGGTGCAAGGCTGCCAAACTGGTGTACATGAAACTGCCAGTGCAGAGGTCGGCTCCAGTCATGACGATAACCACCAAACCAAAGGGAAAGACCAGGGCTCCGAGCATGCGGACGACACCAGGAGCATTCTCATTCAGCCAGGCAGAAGTGTTGATGACGGAGTAACAAGCTCCTCCGAACGAAAGCAAGCATCCAGCCATGAAACTGCTGATGATGGTCTTGTCGATGCGCATATGTGCCTTGTAGGCACCCGTGCGAGAGGAAATCTCGATTGCTTCCTTTGTATATGTGTGAGGATGACTTCAAACCCCCTGCTTTCGAGTCACGGCAAAGCTTACCTTGGGCGTGTAGGCATTGTGCACCACGGGCAGCGGCTGCTGTTGACGAGGAATCTCCGTCGCTGCAGGCGGAAGCGATTGGTCTGGAAACATGGAATGCATGATGCCGAGCACAAAACAACCAAAAGCTTATGTCTATACCCAGGAAGGGAAAAAAACAGAAAAATAGACCAGGAACGATATATGCTCAAACGAGAGAAAGTCGAGAACCGGGTCTTTAAATATGCCTCGAAAGCAAACCACTGACGGATGTAGGGAAAGGATGAGAGTTTATGAGTCGATGAGGAAAAAATGCTTGCATCCTCTCATTCGCCAACCTTATCAGTATACCGCGGCACGACATTGATATTCCCGTAAGAAGGCGCCCGGTAAGGGCGCAGTGGATGAACCGTCAGGAAAGCCCACCAATAATCTCGTAAATCCACGTGTCAGAGGGCGAAAAAAAAGGGCTGGATTGAAGCTTGTTGCCATAGATTGCCAAGGGACAACGTGGATGATCTAGATTTTAGGTTTCGTGAGATGAGGGGTAAGTATAGGTACCATACCGCAAAAAGATACATGTGGTGAGCGACGAGGCTGAAATCAGGTCCATCCTTGAGATGCTTATGATGCTTGACTAAGGACGTTCTTGCTTGGCCATGTTGCTTGTCTTAACGTCTTGCAGGATATGGGCATCAAACATCATCAAGACTCACTAGAAACATAAGAGCGACAATCACGAATCAACATGTCGCTAAAAGGACAACGGAAAAGGAATCCGCCAACTGCAAATCCCTTCCTCGCTAGGACTCCCGTCTCCACAAAAATAGTCCTTTTGGTTTTGGGGGCCAGATCTGGAGATCGCTACTCACAATCCACGAGGGCTTCCCGTGTACTGGGTAG
The DNA here is from genome assembly GCA_019677095.1 of Aureobasidium sp. SLJ-2021a. NCBI lineage: Eukaryota > Fungi > Ascomycota > Dothideomycetes > Dothideales > Saccotheciaceae > Aureobasidium > Aureobasidium sp. SLJ-2021a. The sequence continues at coordinate 102,146 of JAHRBU010000030.1, forward strand.
AGTTCTTGCAAAGCAATCGAGCGGCGCCTAACCCTCCACATACAGCGGATGAAGATGCCGGGGTACCCCGCTCACTCTTCCTGCCTACCCGAGTGGTTCGATAAACTCCCGTTGGGTTGCATAGAGCTAAAGGAAAACACATCTAACAAGTGACGCGTTGATCAGTGATCACAGCACAATGGCAACTTCTCTCTTTAACATCACGGCTGAAGGTTGGCGGTATCAAGCCACAAGGGACACACGGCGCTCGAGGTGAGACGGGGCAAGCGAGCTGTTAATTATCATACTCTGGACAATGGTGTCGGTTCATACTCAGACGTAAGAAGAAAAGAAAATTGTGGATGCCAAAGCTCGCTAAGGTCAAATATACCATGCAGAGCATAGAAGGAAGAGTGAAGGATGGAGAAGAAACAGAACATCCGGTAAACAGCCATTACTGCCCCGATTTCTCGTCCGAAGTGTCCCTGAACTCGCAACGGCCTGGCACAAGATCATCTAACCCTTCACAACGGGGTGGGATCTGGACCCAAATACCACACATGAGCGGCAGTCTCTGTTCCTGTTCCTACGAGGATCCGGAAGTTGCCATGGCAGAGCCTAAACTCTGGAAGCTCGTACCTCTTCCTATCGCTGTCGCACCGCCAAAACCAGTGGCAGGTACAGAGTTACCGGGTACGGGACTACTAATCGGGCCCAGTGAGTGTCTTCCGGATCCAGGCGTGCCGGCATCTGGCTCGAACTTGACTGCGAAGCCACCAGGCATGGATGCCTCGTGACGAGCATGCAAGAATCCGCCACCGTTTTGGGTGTCACCCTCGGTCTCGCAGATAGCTTCAACCTCTTTGATCGTAATTGGGCTATCAAGCATAACTCTTGAGCCTTCAATCTGGCGCAGAAGAGTCTCAACAGAGTGGTAGTTGTCAGGTGTAGGTTCGCGAGCTGACAATGCCTTGCATGCGTTGCATACAGCTATGCGGATCGACAAAGGACGGTTGGCACCCGAGGGACGGTGGCCTAGATTGCCGAAGGGCATGGAAGACCATCCGCTGCTTGCATTAGGATTCCACGATGAGCTGGGTGTAGACAAGCCTGGTGGGGCACCAAACATCGAAGGGGATGTCCAACTACTGTTAGCACCAAAGACGTCCATGCGTGGTTGGTTCTGAGAAAACACAGGTGAGCCGAAGCCACGCGGTCCAGTGATGGCACTAGCTCGACGACTCTCTGGCACTGAGGGTAGTGGATCATCCGTGTCATCAAGCAGTGCACGACTACCAAGATGCTTGCTTAGATCATCCATGTCGGAATTGTTTGGCCTTATGGGTGAGGGCCGCTGGATAGGGGTTGGGCGAGTGATGGGTGCAGGCGAACTGATGGAGTCGAATGTGTTCTTGTCAGACGAGTGAGTACGAGAGTGTGAGGCAATACTATGGCGTGTGAGTCCGAAACCAGGTGGAGCAGTGGGAGATCCGACTGGTGGCATTTGCTGCTGGAACCCAGGAGGACTTTCGAGGGGGTATCCTCGACCTTGTGTCATTACTCCAAGACCGCTCATACCAGGCGGAGGAGTAGGCATGGAGTTGGCTGGATGCATAGGCTGGAAGGGTCCGCTGCCGAATGGTCCATTGGAGAAGCCTGGTAGCGAAGGACGGTGATGCATCATGGGCCCATGAGGAGTACCAAATCCAGGGAAACCTGTCATACTCGTAGGGAAGCCACTGAATCCGTTGTTCTGATGCTGAGGATACATGCTAGGTGGTGGCAGCTGGCTGGCAGGCGAGATGGGCGGGTGTTGTGCGAAAGGCTGTTGGCTCTGTGATTTTTGGAATATCGATCTGGGCATAGACTGGTTGAAGGCGTTCCCTGGAGAGGTTGACTTGGTAGGAGCCATGGCCGGAGCCTGCTGCGACTTGGGTGAAGTGGCGTTTTGACCCTGGAAAGAGCTCTGTCGAGGCTGTGCTGGGGTAGAAGGCTTTGGCAAGGCAGGCGTGGCCACAGGAACATGTGGTGAAGGCATGACGGACAAAGCTTGCTTGGAGAGTAGACCAGGAGGTACAGCGACCATGCCGGCTTGCGAAGGACGTTTGACCATCTGCGGCGTTTGCTGATTCCTGGCCTCTCTGTCGGCTTTCGCCTTTGCATCCCGTTCCCTTCTTTCGCGATCTGCTTGGGCTTTCTTCTCCTTGATTTCCTTCTCGCGCGCCTCTCGTTCTTCGCGTTCCTTCTGACGAGCTTCTTCCTTCTGCTTCTTCTCGAGCGCCTTTTGCTCACGGAGCTTGCGTTCGGCTTCCTGCTGGCGTTCGCGTTCTTCCTGTTGGCGTTTCAAGCGTTCGGCCTCCTTGCGCTGTCGCTCTTCCTCTTGGGCCTTGCGTTCAGCCTCTTTCTTCCTGCGCTGTTCCTCTCTTCTCTGCTTTGCCTCCTCTTGCTTTGCCTGCTCGATGGCCTTTGCAGCGGCTTCTTCTGCCGCCTTCTCGGCATCCTTTCTAGCCTTCTCCTCTGCCTTTGCTTGCTTCTGGGCCTGTTTCTTGTTCTTCTTCTTCTCGGCGTCCCTGGCCTTCTTGGCTTCGCGTTCCTCCTTCTTCTTGTCTTCGTCTTCCAGCTCTTCCAGTAGTTTCTGTTGACGTTCGGCAGCGACCTTTTCTCGGTAGGCGGTCAACACACGTTGTTCGAACATTCGGGCGGCGAAGATTTGGAACATGCGACGGCCCTCTTCCATGCGTTGCTCCTCGGTCATGCCGCCCTGTACCTTGTCAGTGACGCACGTGACCACTTCCCAAGAGTTATCCCGTGTTACCGTCTCGTCCTCTTCCTCTTCGTCCTGGCTGTCCTCGTCATACTCGTCGTCTTCATATTCCTCATCATCGTACTCGTCGTCGTCGAGCGGTGGCTCGTGTCCGTTGGATGTGTACGTGTGCGAGGGTTGTGCCGAAGCGTACTCTGCCTCTTGTTCACGCTGCATTCTACGCTCGGCCAGTTGTTCCATCATCTCGATAAACTTCTTGCCGTCGTTCTTGAGCAGATCATCGGCTACGGTTAGGATGCCCCCTGAAATCACTTCAGCCATTTGGAGATAGCAAACTAACGGCAGAGCAGGCCTACCTTTGACCGTCAGACTGTTACCAAAGTTGAAGAAATCGTTGCCTATTCCTCGCGGTACGTCGTCCTCGGGTTCGTCCTCTTCATCGCTGTACAAATCATCTTCTTCGTCACTGTATTCCTCTTCCTCCTCTTCACTCATACCCTGGCTATCGGCTTCGTCGCCCTCGTCTTCTTGGTCGTCATCTTCGTCGTCCAAGACCTCTTGAACGGGACTCGTTCGGTGGTGGGGTTGTTGATGGTGAGTGCTTAGCGGTAACGGTACGGCGGAGTTTTGGTGGAAGTGCGAGGGTGGTAAACTGCGCGGAGGTGGTAGCATGCCGTGTGCCGGTTCGCCGCCTTGGTGATGGGCGTACTGTTCAAGTTCGTCGTAGTATGCATCATAGAGCACCTCTAGCTCCTCCTCGATGGCGATTCTCTTACGACCACACACGGTGCACGAGCACGAGTGCTTCTGTTGTTCCTTCATCTTACGCAGAACAGCCTCTTTCTCAATCTTGAGCAGCGATTTGCGCTCTTCCTCGCTCAGCGTCAGCCAAAACTGCTTGATGCGCTCGCGCTCTTCTTGGGTCGATGTGTTCCAGATGCGATCTTGTCTTGAAGAGCGCTCGCCAGGCCTCAGGGCAGCTGTCGACATGGGCAGAGAGTGCGGTATGTGGGACTGCTGCATGGCAGGGCGCAAATGGTCCGGGTAGGGCGAGTGGTGAGAGCTGCCGCGCTTCTTCTTCTTGTTGCGCTTCTTGCGCGATGGTTCCACAGAGTCGTCGTTGCTTAGATATGAGTTTAGGCCGTTGCTCAGCGGTGGTCGCGCCGAATAGCTGATTTGCACATCGTCTTCGTCTTCGTCCGACAAGGCCTCTGGGAGCGACGGAGGCTGACCGGGATGGGAGTGGTGATCGGAAAAGGCTTCATCAGAGCCGTGATTGAGCTTTGCCTGCTGCTTTGCCCTCCTCTTTTGCTTCTTACGGTTTCCGGAGCTGAGGGGGTGGGATTGGTCGTGGCTCGGGGATAGGCCGTTGGAGGCATAGGTCTGCGCCATGTTGTGAGTGAGGGTGAAAGCCGGACTTGCAACAAGCGCTCCGGGAGATGTAGCGACTGCGCAAGGCTTGGTTGAACGAGTGTGCTGTCAGTGGGTAGTAGAGATCGGCGTTGGCAATGGGTGGGCTGGCGGGGGTCGGGTGTTGGTCAAGGCCGCGCGCTTGAAAGCCCGGTAGAGAGGGACGAATGGTGGATTTCAGGGCGAACGCGGCGAGCCAACGAGCATTCGATGATTGATTCTACAAGAGCAATGCGATTCTCTGCCAAACGTGCGTCTATCTCGAATGAGCCTATTGCTGCTACCTATCCACCTGCCGTCAGGCCTGTCCGACACCCTTTCGGCAGTAACCGGCCAAGTAGCCCTTGCTTGATATGATTGGTCACGCTTGCCGGAAGGAGCGACCTGGGTTCTGGGCAGCTCGCTCCTTCCTTTGTTGTGCCCCCACGGACTCGTGCGTGTTCCGCCTGGGTGCCGAGCTCCCCAATGTCGTCTACCCTGAGTCTGCTAGCCCTGTCGTGATTCCCTTTCTCAAACACGTTCCAACAATCCGCCTCTGCAGACTAGTTTCCTGTGTGACATCCTGTCAAAAGCCTGTAGTTCTGCGCTCGAGGCGTAATCAAGACTGCATCCTGAAACGCCGAAGCACAGCCCACTCTCTTGTCGACTGCTCAATCTCTCAATCTCTCTTCTGCTCACCAACCGCAATTCTTCTCCCGCCTTAGCCACATCTTCGCCCTAGCCTCTTGTTCCAAGCCGACCACCCATCCATACATACAGCAATCTACCTCTCGACCACCGCGTCATCATCTCTACATTCCCCGACTTTCCTGTATCTAGGCGTGTTTTCACCCAGGCACTCCGCTCGACTGTTGACCGAACGCTTTTCTCCATCCTCGACGTGTGTCTCTGTCCCAGCCAGTCATCGCATCGTATATCAACACCTCTATCGAATTGCCCCAAAGAGATCGCGTCAAAATGCCTCAACAGGAAGAAGGTGTTATGAGAAGGTGTGTTTATACCCGGCCCACAATCGCGAGACACTGTTCTTGCGTCTACCAATTCTCTTGTCCACATTGCTCTTGCTATACTCTCTGTCGCGATACACAACATCAACTACACAAATATCAGATACATTGAGCTCCATCAGTCCCTCGGACTTTGGGACCGATGGAGGGCTGGTTTTGATGTCTTTGTGTATCGCTAAGAGTCATGTGTTCTTTCTCGAAGTATCGAGGACCTGTTCTTGCATATTCACTATGACACAAGGCGGAAGAGATTTCGGAGCAAGGATGGCTGGCGCATATCTGATTTTGTCTTGAATCGTTCCGAGCTGACCTTCATCCTCTATCAGGAAGCTTGTCATCATCGGCGATGGTGCTTGTGGAAAGACCAGTCTACTGAGTGTTTTCACCCTTGGTTACTTTCCTACTGTACGTGTCGCAGATCCTCGTTGAGCCTGACATTTGCTAACTGTGCTGTAGCGATACGTACGAACTTGATCACCCCAATGTTTTCTGCTGGCTTACTGATGTTTTTCTAGGTACCAACTGTGTTTGAAAACTACGTGACCGATTGTCGTGTAGACGGCAAGTCTGTACAACTAGCGCTCTGGGATACCGCTGGACAAGAAGATTACGAACGTCTGCGACCATTGGCTTACTCACAGGCCCACGTCATCCTGATAGGCTTCTCCATCGATACACCGGACTCTCTTGAGAACGTCAAGCACAAGTGGGCCGACGAAGCCACAGAGCGCTGCCCCGGAGTTCCAATCATCCTGGTTGGGCTCAAGAAGGATCTCCGCGACGACCCCGTAGCTCAGGAAGAGATGCGCAAAAGGAGCCAAAAGTTCATCACCAGCAAGGCCGGCGAGGACATGAAGGAACTCATCGGAGCACGAAAGTACCTGGAATGCAGCAGTCTGACAGGTGACGGAGTTGACGATGTGTTCGAGGCGGCAACTCGGGCTGCTCTGCTTGCGGTTGACAAGAAGGATCGTGCGGGCTGCTGTATCATCCTTTAATCGTCTCACGCAGACCCACGGCCTTGTTCTCTCCTATCTATGACCAGCATTGGGACGGCGTTTTCTGTTTGCGGGGTACAAGTGGACTGTCAAGTGGTACCCAGGGCGAACCTATATTCTTCCTTTTTCTGTTGTTTTCTTTGTTTTCGTTGTGGGCGCGGTGTTGAAAAGCCGGGTTGATTCTCTTCCTTTGTTGAAGTCGTGGTGATGTTTTTCCGAGACGTTTTTGGAGGGGGCAATGAGGGTATGTTCTGACCCGAGATCCGCTCATTTTGATACCATCATTTTTCCTTTAGTATATTTTCTGCTTAGATGTTCTAACCAGCCTGCAATTACAGGCTGTCCCAAGAGTCCAGACACTTGGTTGCTTATCATTACATATGTTATGGAAGGCCTTCTCTGCTGACTGTTTTATTGGTATCGATGGTTTATGCATTGAAGGTTGTTGATGACGGTTGTGAAATATTTAGATTTTTCCCCAAGAATACCGGACCCGTCTGAGATGAACGCCAAAGTATGATACAAGATAATAGCACAGGCATGAATGACAACAAGAAAATCTACCTCGTCCAGCCGTGGTTCCAGCCATCAGTGCTCGGGCTGTCGGTCTGGATGCGGGCGTATTCGATGGGGACACCACCCCAGATGTCGTTCTTCATCATGGCCATTCTGTACAACCTTCCGACGCTCTTTCCCTGTGCAGCAGCGTCTCCCTCCTTGACGATGTTTCCGGCCGAGTCCATGAGACGCAGGGCCTCACATGCATCTCTCATGCTCTGGTATTGGCGTTCGAGGTCACGCTCATGCTGTGTGCGCTGCTGGGCCTTGTAAATCTGCCACGCGCGGTGGATGGTCCAGTGTCTGAGGTAACGATCGCGAGAGAATCTGAGGGGTCTAGGTGTAATGGGATGCGACAGAAAGTAACGGATCAATTCTTTTCAGGAAACAAGTCAGTACTGTGTTTTTGGCGCGATTGCGAGTGAGGAGACTCACGGATGCGGGCATCCTTCTTGGGGCCTCCGCGATTCCTTTTCTGGGGTACGGGTGTGCTGCTGAATGGTCTGGATTGTTGGAGGGCGCGGAGGATGGTGCTGGGTTGAGATGTAGCGGGTGAGGCGGTGATTTGCGGAGCGGCGCTGCGGAGGCAACGGAGGGAGAAGAGGCTGTTCATGCCGGCAGGAGAGTGGTATGGGTGGCCGGGGAGTGTGGGTATATGCTACTTGATCGAGAGATGGCGAGACGGGGCTTGGAGGGCGTACAAGACTGGTATAGAGTGGCCGGTGGATTGAGATCCAAAAACCAAAGCTTGGCGTCGTCGGACCGAGTTCCTGTTGGTTTCTGTAGCTCGCAGCTCCGCAGTCAATCTTGGCCGCATTTGGCTGCTTCGGGGTTTCATATCGAGCTTTCCATGTCTAATAATAATTCCATTCCCCAAGGGCCGACCATCAGCCTCCACCGTGACTTCCCTCTTTGCTTGATACCTTGACATATCGCAACAACTGTCAAACAACCATCCCGTCTTTGCAATGAGCCACGACGAAGCTGTCAAGGAGGCTTCGGCCAAGCACACAACTCCCGCCGAACTGGTGGGCAAGTTCCAATATGGCACTGCTGGTGTAAGACGATGCTGAATGCATTTCATCCTGTATGGCACAATGCTGACGATACTGCCAGTTCCGTATGAAGGCGTATGTCTCTCTCCTGCCCGTTGCTCTGTATCCCGACTCACCATGCTCAGCAACATCCTCGACTCGGTCGTCTACCGTGTTGGACTCCTGGCCTCGTTGCGCTCGCGCAAGCTCAATGGCCAGACGATTGGTGTCATGATCACCGCCAGTCACAACCCTCCCGAGGACAATGGTGTCAAGCTCGTCGACCCCATGGTACACTCCATACCCTACCTTCTCTTACCACAGGACCACGTCTGACCGCTCGTCTAGGGTGAGATGCTCGAGGCTTCATGGGAAAAGTACGCTACTCAACTCGCCAACGCCGAGTCCGACGACCACCTCATCCAAGTCTACAACGACCTCGTCAAGACGCTCAAGGTCAACCTCGACGCCCCTGCCAGAGTCATCTTTGCCCGTGACACTCGCGCCTCAGGTTCCCGCCTGGTCGAATGCCTCAACGACGCCCTGACTGCCACCAACGCTGAAGTCACTGACTACCGAATCCTCACCACTCCTCAACTCCACTACCTCGTTCGCTGTGTCAACACAAAGGGTACCCAGGATGAGTACGGCGAGGTCAGCGAGAAGGGCTACTACGAGAAGTTGGCTGCTGCTTTCAAGCAGGCCATGGAACACACAAAGCCTCAGGGCCACTTGACTGTTGACTGCGCAAACGGTGTTGGAGGTCCCAAGCTGCGCGAGTTGCTCAAGTGCCTTCCTTCTCCTGCTGATGGTGGTCTCGATGTCAAGGTCGTCAACGATGACGTCCACAAGCCCGAAAGCTTGAACCACCAGGTGAGTTGCCCTTGAACCTGATATGGTTCGTCAGTACTAACAAGGACAGTGCGGTGCCGACTTTGTCAAAACCAACCAGCGCGCACCTCCTTCGTCCAAGGCTGGTCCCGGAGATCGCTGTTGTTCGCTGGACGGCGATGCTGACCGTATCGTCTTCTACTTCCAAGACGAGAAGAACATCTTCAGACTCCTGGACGGTGACCGTATCGCTACTCTTGCCGCCTCGTTTATTGCCGATCTCGCTCGTCAGTCCGGTCTGATGGATAAGCTTACCGTTGGTGTCGTCCAGACTGCATATGCTAACGGCGCCTCGACGACATACATCCAGAAGAACTTGGGTTTGCAGATAGTCTGCACCCCTACTGGTGTCAAACACTTGCACCACGCCGCCACTCGCTTCGATGTGGGTGTCTACTTTGAGGCCAACGGACACGGCACCGTCGTCTTTTCTCCCTCGGCCCTCAAGGCTATTCACACCCACCAGCCTCAATCACCTGCTCAGGCTGATGCTCTTACGACCCTGATGGCGTTGACCGATCTGATCAACCAGACCGTCGGTGATGCCCTCTCTGACCTTTTGCTCGTTGAAGTCATTCTCGCACACAAGGGTTTCAGCTGCGCCGAGTGGCTGCAGACCTACACCGACCTGCCCAACCGTCTTGTCCGCGTCGAAGTCGCTGATCGCAACCTCTTCACCACCGTCGAAGGCACCGCTGAGCGTCAACTCGCAACACCCGCTGGTGCGCAAAACGATATTGAAAAGGTTGTCGCCAAGTACAAGGACGGCAGAAGTTTCGCCCGTGCTTCTGGTACCGAGGACGCTGTTCGCGTTTATGCCGAGGCCAGCACGCGTGCCGAAGCAGAAGATCTCGCTGCTGCTGTCGCCCAGATTGTGAGAAAGTACGGTGCCAAATAGTGTGATTGGTGCTCAAGGTCGAGGTTAATGAAAAGGGTGAAAAAATGCATGCATTGGATAAGGGGTGTCTATGGCGTTGTTTGATTTTCTCCTTCTGTGTTCAAGAACACTTTCTATCCTTGTGTGGCTCTGATAGAGAACAACAAATCATTCTCCGTGTGCCAAAGTCAGTCAGGTTCATGTAGTGATGAAAATACATCAGGTTCTTGATTGCTTTGTGTTGCCACAGAAGGCATTAGGACACACTTTGACAGGGATGTGAATGGTTGACCGTGACTTCACCCGAATATCTGTTGTGGAGGATTGTCCCAAAACCATGATACCTCCAGGACCCTAGACACATCTGCTTATTGTATTCAGCAGGCACCATGGAGAAAGTCTCTTCGGTAGCGAAAAAAAGGTCCTTTGTGTGAGATGCACGTAGAGAACAGGGTGTCACCACGAACATGCTTAGTAAGCCACACCGATGCCATCTTCCCATCGGCTGCTTACCTGTCTGCTTCCCATCCTACCATGCGCCAGAATGTAGAACGTATGCCGCAACCACAAAACATGCTGTGATGCGTAGCATGATTGCATTCGATCCTTCGGATTCTGATTTCGTGTACTGCGAAGACCGCTTTTGTGTTGCAGCCGCACAAAAGGGTGAAGAATCACAACGAACGTCGGACGATAGCAAGTCCCGGATGGCTTTTGGTTAGCAGCTGCTAGCCATGGGACTTTGTAAGTACCGACAAGGATAAGTTATAACCACGAGGCATCCCTCTGTAGTCAAGGTATTGTATTCTCTCCTACAAAGCCATCTCTAGTATACAGTTCTTTTCGTACATTTTCCTCGAACCGCACTCGCAAAGACACGAGAAGAACGACGGAACAATGTCATCATCATCAACAACAGCCCCAAACGTCCTCATCTCAGGCTTCGGCATCGCAAGCACCGTCTTCGCATCCACACTCTTGCGCGCCTATCCTCATGCCATTATCACAATCGTGGAACGCGACCCTGCCATGCGGCTCACGGGCGCCAGCGTCGACATTCGCTCCTCGGCCGTCGACATTATTAAATGGATGAACCTGGAGCAAGAGATCCGCTCCAAGACGACCAACGAACAAGGCGTCGAGTTTGTGGACGAGCAGGGCAGGTCGTTTGCCACGTTGAAAGCGACGGGGAACGATCAGATCCAAACCATGACTTCTGAATACGAGATTTTCAGGGGAGACCTTGCGAGGATCTTTTTCAAGGGCGTGGAGGGGAAAGTGCATGTTGTTTACGGGGAAAGTGTTGCGGCATACGAGCAGCAAAAAGACAAAGTCACTGTCACTTTTGCAAACGGCAAGGCAACCGCCTCCTACGATATACTCGTCGCAGCAGATGGTTTGGGGTCAAAGATCAGAGGCATGATGCTAGGCACCTCTTCAGCAACACACATCCACGACGAAGGCGTCTACGCCTCCTTTTTCGTCATCGAAAGGGACCTCCTCTGTGGCTCCAAACTCGCGAAATGGTACAACACCACGGGCGGCCGCGCCATCTTCCTCCGCCCGGACCCAGACCCCAAAGGCCGCACCAGAGGCCATTTTATGAACACGACATGGGCGTCCGACACGCTTTCACGCTCCAAAATCAACACGGCACTCCGCGACGGCAATGATGCTTACATGCAACTGGTCGAGGAAACCTTTGCAGACGTGCCCTTTCACCAAACCCACGAGATTCTCGCTGCCATGCGCGCAACGCCCGACTTTTACTGTGCGAAATTCGCCCAGGTGCGCTCGCCGAGGATTCAAGATGGACGGGTGGTCCTGCTCGGCGACGCGGCCTACGCGACCCCCGGCATCGGGACCTCGCTCGCGATCATGGACGCCCACATCCTCGCCGGCGAACTCTTGCTCCACGGCCGCGATGTTTGTGCCGCGACAAAAGGCTACGAGGACATCATGCTGCCGTTTGCGAGGAGCCAACAAGGTAGTTTGGGCGATTATGCCATGCAGTTGTTGAATCCGCAGAGTGCGTGGGGTTTGTGGGTGAGGAATTGTATCCTGTGGGTTGCTACTGCGATGGGGGTTGATCGGTTTGCCGTGTGGGTTGCTGGGAAGTTGGGGGTCAAGGAGCCGAAGATTGAGATGCGTGTGTATCCTTGGCCGGAGGTGGAGGTGTGATGGTGCAATCAGAGGAGAAAGGGTTTGGAAGATAGATTGGGGGGGTTCTTGGTATGGGATATGTGATATTCAGATGGGATGTAATGGATTGCCTTTGATGTACGATTATGAGATTTCGCCATACCGTGTTTCCAAGCAGTGGTATGCGTATACACAGACAACATGTGCATCAGTCGCCTTGTGATATTTTAGAATATCTCTTCTAGTCTTTTGGGGAAAAAGTGATTGCACGTATAGCTCAGTCAACCCGTGTGATCATCACAGGTTTCTGCAAAAAGCACATAGACCCCAAAAATGGTGGAAGAAAAGATTTGGGACGAGGAAGAGGCAGCTTGAAGAGTGGACCAGTCCTTTCCAGAGAGATATCCCAACAGCAGAGAACAGAAACCCCACAACCAAACACCGATATGTACAAACGATATATCCAAGAAACAAACATACAAAAAAAGATTGTACATGTGACATTACGCCATGTTGAAAGATGCAAAAACGACGAGGAAGAGAAAAAAAAGGCTCATCACATCAAACCTCGGGCACCACAATCTCATAAAACAGCAAATAAACCTCCCTCTGCATACCCAACACATCGCTAGTCTTTGACTCTTTGATCTTGTCATCGCTGATCCTCCACCATCGGTTATGTTGATTCCGCTGTTTGCGCTTCAACCTGCTCAAGTCGAGACTTTTGCCCGCTTTCGAGGACGTGCGTGCGGGTTGCTGATACGCGGTAGAGTCAGGGGTTGCTTTCGAGGGACTGGGGGTTTGGTGGGGTAAAGGGGTTTCGGCGCCGCTGCTGCTGCTGAGGGTGCTTTTTGCGTCGTTGGTGGTGTCGGTGTGCTTGCGGTGGCGCAGGGAGAAGCGCTTTTTTGTCGACGAGGCGCGCGAGGATGTGCTGTTGCCGCTGCTGGAGGGTGAGTGTGTGAGGCCGGGGGTGGAGGGCTCGAGCATTGGGCTGGGCATGCCGCTGGCTCGGGGTGTTCCTTGAGCGGAGTACATGCCTTGTGTGCCCATGCTCAGTTTTGCGCTGTACGGTTCGGCAAGGTACTGTCGTCGGAAACTCTCATAGTGACCGCTGTTGTGGCCTCCCTTGTGCGTCACGACACCCAAAAGACGGTACGAATGTTGATCTAATAGTCCTCCCAAAGGTAGCGTCTCTGGGAAACTGACTTTGGCCATGTTCTTGCTGCTGCTGGAATTGGGGTCCCAGACACTTCGTGATAGATGGATGGCGAGAACTTTGGGGAAGCTGCTGATGCGCATGTGGCGCGAGATGCGGCGTTTGGGTGCTTGAGATGGGTCGGGCAGCTTGATGTTTTTGGGTAAAGCTTCCGGATCCGTGGCAATTGCCTTTTCGATGGCGGATAGTTCGTGAGTGAGTAGGTTGCGTGTCTGATCATCCGAGGCGCGTGCTAGTTCCTTGGTCTTGACTTGTATGGCATGTTCCAAACGGCATTTCTCGCATTTGTAGTCATCAATGTGTTCAACTTTCAGCATACCGTCGAAGCATGCATTTAGTGTTGTCGAGGAGTGGTGCGGTACATTAAGAGTGAGGGTGACGAAGCCAGATACCGAAGGCTTGGGCTTGAAATGGCAGGTCATGCACTCAATCTGGGCCTCGATCTTTCCTTCAAAAGGAAAGCCGGGATCGTCTTGCAAATCTTCGTCCTCTGCCTGTGGTAGTTGATGGACGCTCTGGCGGATTTGCTCAATTTCCGATCTTGCTTGCAAGCCGCGAGCCGACTCTTGAGGTCGGAGTGGGTTGGGTCGTCCCTTTTGTCCGTTCTCTTTGACTTCGCCATCAGGTTCCGGTGCTTTGAGGGTGGTGGTACTAGGACTCTTGAGCGACCTGGCCTTTCTCCTGGCATTCACACCGGCGTGGTATTCCTCGCTCAACCTCTCGGTGACGATTTGTAGAAATTCTTGAGCATCTTGCTGCTGTCGACTGATGCGCGTCTTGAAGGCAGTCTCCATGACACTGACGAAGGTGCGAGCCGAGATGGCCTTCTTGTAGATGGGACGCTCGTTAAGCGCATCCAGGATGTCCTTGAGTCCGGCCGTGACAAGACCCTGCTGCAAGCCCAAGACCTTCCAGCTCGGCTCTTTCGTCTCGTTCATCTTGACAATGTCCTTGCTCTCGTTGGGCGAGATTTCGTCTTCGTGTTGCTCGACAATCGAGTATATCTCTTTCCCGTCCAGCTTCCGTCGGTGCAGTTCTCGGATCAGGTAGATGCGCAGTTCGGGCAGACCGGCCAGGGTTTGTAGGACTGAATTGATGAAGCAGTCGTTGGCCGGGTTGACGAGACCGACAACGCCTCTCTTGCGGGTAGAGCGCGAGGATTGCGCGGCTTCATCGTCGAGCATAAAGGTGGGACCAAAGACATAGACGAGGGTGATGGCAGCCAGCGATGCGCCGGCGGCATAGGTCGCGATGGTGAGGGGCTTGTCGGGCATGGTTGGTGCGAGACGGGTCTAAAATTCTGAAAAAGCAATGCGGATGCCTGGATGGTGATGGTATGCGGGGGAAGGAGTGGACGCTCTGAGGGTAGGGCTGGGCGAGTGGTCGAGTCAGGGTCGTTTCATATCAAGTCATGGTGCTGTGTGAAGAGGGTGCTCGCCATGGTCTAGACGGGGGAACAAAAGCTAGAGGAAGTTGTTGCTGTCGAGGCCGAGGGCGGCAGAGGTGGCAGGGACGGATAAAAAGGCATGTGGGGGAGAGGGTCCGTCATGTCCACGTCCCGCTGCTTCGTGCTCGTGCGCTTCGCGTGCGCGTGCCCATCCACGCCGTGTCGTTCCGTCCATCGCCGGCTACCGGCTACTCCATCTCCCGACATCTCTTGATATATCATCACAATCAGCAACAACTCTATCAACCTGTCCATCGAGACTGCCTTGTCATCTGTCCAGTCGCAAGCTACGCAGTCTTGACTTGCACACAACACGTACGGTATGTACCTCTATCCAGCACCTGCACCACTCTCGCACCCAGCCATCGTGATGACCAAGTAAAAACATGTTTCAAGACGAGACGGAGATTCACAGTGAATGACAACTGCTTCCATTCCTGACACTGGCTTCTTTTACACTACCGCTTCTCTTGCTCTTTTGTCAGGTCTTCTGGCTGACCACGACTATAAACAGCTACCGAGTCATGACACAACAACTTTCATTATATAGCGACCATCATGTCTACAACAGACAGCTTCCACCTCCATAGCTCAACCAATAACACCACCCATCACTCCCTAAACTCCTCCAACTTCCTCTTCTGCCTCCCATCGTCATCGAAATTGCTCTCGTCCAACCACCCCTCAAACGCCTTCTTCCTACCCTCCCACTCGCCATCCAACATGGAAAACCAAGTCGTGTCCCTATTCCTCCCATGCTTATCAATCAACGCCTGTCTAAACGTCCCTTCCTCCACAAACCCATACCGCACCGCCGCCCGTCTACTCGGCCCATTCAAACTGTGGCACTTCCACTCATACCTCCGATAACCAAGCGAAAACGCATACCCGGCCATCAAATACATGGCCTCGGTCGCAGCCACCGACCTCTGCAGCGCAGACGAAAACATCAAGTGCCCGACCTCGATGACGCGGTTCTTGGGCTCGATGCGCAGGAACGAACACCAGCCCACTGCTTCCTTGGTGTCGCCACAGTGCTTGAGGATAGTGTAGAAGGTGGGGTCTGTAGAGGCGGCTTTGTTGACCATGTCGTCGTGCAGAGCCGACACTGAAGCTGGACAGGGGTCGTAGGGCATGTAGTCCCAGAGGCGTTCGTTGGCTGTGCCGCCGATGAGGGGGAAGAGTGCTTCGGCGTGGGTTGGTGAGAGAGGCTCCAGGGTGACGTGTTTTCCTGACATGGTGATTTCTTTCGAGGGCCATGGGGCTGGGTTTGTGTTGGTGACTTTTTCGCCCAGTGGGCGGTCGGGTGTGTTGCTCATGTTGCTGTGCGAGTGAATTGATCTGTGGTGGGTTGAGAAGTGTAGATGTGGTTATGTTGTTTCTTTGGCTGTCGATTTTATACATGTGTTTGATTGTCTATGAGTCAGATGTTTTTATACGGAGCACGGGAATCCTCTTAGTCGCCCGGATTGCGCCATCTTCTCCTTTGGGTATGTGCACGCGAATAGTTTTAAGCGTGTTGTAGCACTTTGTGCCCGGTCGACGATATCCTTTGGGATGTTGAAGAATCGAGAGTGTGGTTCAGCTGTGGTTGGTTGGAAAAAGGAAGGATGCAAGGATGTCACAAAGCATCTGAGGGTGTCGTGGGAGCTTCATTAAAGGAAGGCCTGAGACTTGCATGGAATCCAAGTCTTGAACTAGTCATTTACAATTCATCAAAGGAGTTCAATCGTACAAGTCACAGCTCTACAACCGACTCTGTGTCTGCGAAGAAGCCTTGCCATCCACAATCGTCCTGGCCGCCGCAGCATAATCACACACATCAGACGAGTCCCTGGCAATCTTCACCCACCTAATCTTGCCTTGCCCATCAATAGCAAACCCGCCAGAAGTCTGCCATCGATAAGATCCCGCGCCCGTAGGCCTCAAATCAATACCATCCGACTCTTTCAACGACTTTAACGCGCCCAAAATATCGCTGTTCACCACGCCGGTCCAGCCTAGTGATCCAACACCCCATGCTGCATAAAACTTGCGCTCGGGGTCTGAGACAATGGTATAGCGATTCGAGTCTGGGAAAGCTTTCACGCCACTACAGCACCGTAAGCGACCCATCCGCAAAAGGCTGCCGTGATCAACACAACGCCTTCCAAGACACTTACCCAACATCCTCAAACCACTGTTTTGAAGTGGCCTCATCGCTGTGTTGTATAATCACCACATGCAGCTTCTCGTGCTTGCGACTCTCGGCCCCTAGCAACTGCACCTCTTTCTCTGCGAACGGGCACCCGCAATGCCGTACAAAGGCCACCAGAGTGGGTGTGCCGTTGCCGTGTGTCAAGTCGACCGGGCCCACTGGCCCTGGGGCCGCATCGCCAATCTCTGGGAGCGCGGCCACGGATGGCGATGGCTGTGGGAGGATCGATTTGATGGCGGGAATGTACGAGGCGATGTAGCTCGCCATGGTTGCGATGTGTAGCGCTGTGGTCGATATGTTGCGTCTCCTTGCAATGTTTTGATGCGGTGATCCTTCTCTTTTTTTGCTTTGCTTGAGCGGAGTGGATTTCGCAGATGGTGTGTCTGTTTCTTGAAAGATGGTCTGATCGAGGGCGATTGTGACCCCACCTTGGGATTAGAAATGCAGATGGTTAAGGTTGTTTATCGACGTCATGTTCCTTGTGACGCAGTGTCACACGCCAGAGGCATTTTGGACGAGGTTGGCGAGGGCGACATATGAAGTAGAGCAACAGTTGCTTCGACTGCGATGATTGCGCATGAGCCATGGAGCTGAAGAGCGCGGCGTGAAGGACATGCGGGGATTCTACAGAAGCGGCCTGAGAAAAGCTCTTAAGCGATCAACCATTGGCGGTGGACTTGCACATGCATTGCGAGAAATGTCACAAATGCGACGAGTTCTTCGATGCAGGAGAAGGAGAGAAAGGGGTGATGTGCAAGGTGGCCTAAATTAACCCTTGTCCGCGTCTGTGTCACCATGTGCCCGGCGCTTACCGTCTTGCATGTCAACAAGATAAGAGAGCACTATCCACAATCACAAATGTGACACGTTCTTCTCCAGCCTCCGGTTAAGACACCAGAGTCGAAACTGATGAAAAAGTAGATCATTCGCGTCAGCCTGCGAAAGTGCAAGACAGGCGACACTGTGCCAGGAGACATAGAGAGCAAGCCCCAGAGATCTCCCAGCTAGTTCCAAAGAATGGGTTCAACATAAAAAGTCTTAGTGGTCAAACATAAGAAGAACAGATACTACACTTGATCTAAGCCAATCGGCAAGAGAACTTGAGGAGGAAAGAAAGAGAGCGAGAGACTGGAGGCTTATATAGCCAGCCTTGGTGGATGTGAGTCATGCGACCGTAGGCAGCAGCGTCGTCAGGCTCCAGCGGACAGCGAAGGAAGCCTTCTGGGGCATGTGATTGGAACTTGGCCAATAAATAAACCGAAGCAAGCAAGGATGAAAATACAAAAGAACTTCTTGCTGCTCACCAACAGCAGAGCGCTTGCAAGACGACTCTTGTCCAAACGACCACTGTTCAAGCTTATGCGAGGCGACGACGCCGTCTGCAGTACCTACCAGAAAACATGCGTTCAATCAATGCGCCAAAACAGGCTACGACACTTCCCATGCAATCAATGCAATTTCAGGACGCCTCAGCGGACTATCTTGCTCTCACGACGGAGAGTTTTGGATCAGAACACGGTGAGATAGGTGTCGCAGGCAGCAGCCCAACATGGCACAAGGCGCTGTTGAGGAGAGCAAGTCACTCGATCATAGCCAAAGAGATCAGATTTCAAGCAGGCAGGCCTGATAGAAATCTTGTAGATGCGCCGTGATGATGATGCAGTGGAAAACTTGATTCCGGCAACAAGCAAGCAACAGCGCGGACCAAGAACCTGTGGCGACAAGCCCCTGACGACTGCGTTAGTGGAGGGCGGCGGCAGGAAGCCATCACATCCGACCGCTCTCCTCTTCAAAAAGTCAAGAAACAGACTGCATCAAGCGCTGCTGGAGAGCGAGTTGTTGTCGCTGACGGTGGCTGGCGTTGGTTGTGTACAAGTATTGGTGTGGATGGCATGATTGGTGTCTCATTCACATGCTGGCCGACAAGAAGCGTGCGGCTAAGCGTGCCGAGGGTGGTGAGTCATAATGGTTGGCGTCTGTCGCAAACGACGGAGGCAAGAAGATTTGTGCTCGACAGCTTTCTGTAGAGATGGCATTCCGTCAAGGTGGCAGTCGAGTGTTGGCTAGGTGTTGCAGTGCTGAGAGGAAAAGAACGACAGCCAGGTTGGTGGAAATTGATGGAAGGATCTGGTCGAGAAGTCTGGAGTGGAGCAAAAGATTTGCAGGCGTGAGGCAGTCAAGGTTTTAGCGCTGAGCCAAAGTGGGGCTTGGCGCCGTGTGGCTGTGGGTATAAATACCTCGGGCATCCCCTTCATTTTCGCAACTTTCCCGCGCCTTCACGCTTTGCTCGACCCTTTACGCAACGGCGCCCCTCCACACCGTCCCCGCAACACATCGCAACTCGCCGCATTAAAATCAACAATCGCTGCGTCCATTACGCGTTATTGTCCAATTTTCTGCTGCGATTTTCTTTGTCCTTCGGCCGACATTGTTGTGAAAGGGAAATCCATTTGCGGTCCGCTCTCACTTCCGGATTGGGAAAGCGTCTCTTGGCACTCGACTCAGACAATACTCCAAACCATTCGAGTTCACTTGCTGGCCATCATCGCCTTTCCTCTCTCTACCACAGCGCATCCTCCAGGCAGCATCTGTAGGGGACACATTTGGTTGTTTCTCTCCCGCTAACGGTACGAGACGATCCATCTCACTTCCGAGCGCATTTGACGCCGGCGCTGTTTCCTTCTCCTCACTCGTCGCATCCGTCGTCGCAGCCGCTCTTCACCTTCACACACCAGGTCGTCACTGGCTGCGCGCATCACCTTTCCTCTCTCATCTCGTCTCCTGTCGCATAACTATCCAAGATAAACTTCAAGAATTCCAATCCTGACATCAGTTCGCTTCAGACTGCCTTACCACACTCCATCGTCGTACACACAGCTCACCGCAATCATGGAGACTGTCATTACGCACCCCTCGACCGCCGCTCAGGCCAAGAACTTCACTGCACCCGGCTCTTTGTCCTTCCCAGGTGGCGCCGGTGACCTCACCCCACCTTCATCTGAGAAAGATGGACAGCAGACCTCGCAGGCAAACGGCGCATACGGGTACGGCAACACTTCTCAGCCTCAGGGCCAGCAGCAGCAGCAGCCTGCTCAGCAAGCAGTCGCCGCTCCACAGGGCGCCGGGGTGACTCCCGCGACTCCTGCTGCTACGCCTGGCGCTGGTCAGGGTGTCAGTGGCATTGTGCCTACATTGCAGTGAGTATCTTCGTGTTGCAACGTTTTGTTGTTGGCATGTTGTTGACATTTCGCGCTCTCAAAGGAACATTGTCGCCACGGTGAACCTTGACTGCAGACTCGATCTGAAGACGATTGCCCTCCACGCTCGTAATGCAGAGTACAACCCCAAGCGTTTCGCCGCTGTCATCATGCGTATTCGCGAGCCCAAGACCACTGCCCTGATCTTCGCCTCTGGCAAGATGGTCGTCACTGGTGCCAAGTCTGAAGACGACTCGAAGCTGGCTTCTCGCAAGTACGCTCGTATCATCCAGAAGCTCGGCTTCAATGCCAAGTTCACCGACTTCAAGATCCAGAACATTGTCGGCTCCTGCGACATCAAGTTCCCTATCCGTCTGGAAGGTCTTGCCGCCCGCCATCACATGTTCAGCTCTTACGAGCCTGAGCTGTTCCCCGGTCTCATCTACAGAATGATGAAGCCCAAGATCGTGCGTGCCTTGCCTAAGTGACAGTGTCCTTTGCCTCTTACTAACATCTCTCAGGTGCTTCTCATTTTCGTCTCTGGTAAGATCGTCCTCACCGGCGCCAAGGTCCGCGAAGAAATTTACCAAGCCTTCGAGATGATCTACCCTGTCTTGTCCGACTTCCGCAAGGCCTAAGCCAACCTGACATCATTGCACCAAAGCCAGGAGCTATAATCGGAGCAAACAAACAACCCTGCTAAACAACCACAACTTCTACTGGCACTTGTAACAACAGCCTCCATCCTCGGATGTATTATCACCACTACGAGGTCTTGCCAACCTCAACGGACACGTCTTGAGCATCACTACCTGCTTCTCGACACACCCCTCTCTTCCCTTTTCTGCAATTGCATGGCGCGGTGTTCCGGTTTCTTTCAAAGCTTTGAGCATGAAGGCTTTTTCTTTTTCGGATGGCGATTCTCAAAATCTCTCTTCGGGTCGGTACCTCAACAAACAGGGTCGAATGTCTTTGACATGCTCTTCGGTCTTCTCTTTCTCTTCCAATACCACACGACCAAGGCACGAAAGCGTCGACCACTTTTTATTGGCGTTGTTATACCTTTTCTTTTTTAGTCTCACTTTGGAGGGCCGCTCTCTTGACGCGGTCACAAGAAACAGTTATGAAAAAAACATGACGGAGAGAAGAATGGACACACAGGCGAAGGAAAGATTGAAGCGAAGACGTGATGACTGATGGCATGGGCATCTTGCTCGTGTGCTGGGGAATGCAAAGGAAATGATGGGCCACCTTGCTGCAGCTCGGCGCGTACCACTCACCTAATTGCCGTTACTCTCGAAGCATAGCTTATGTGGCAGAGGTACATAGCTTCCTCGTCATCACAAAAACATCATGAAACTCATCCAGTATCTGATTTGATGCATCCTTGTGACATTGCTTGCTTCATGACTTCTCCCACGTGTGACATGTTTCCCTTGCTCAAAGTTGCCTTGTTCCATTTATCTTTGTATGCTCATCCATCTCTTGTGCTTGGCCATGCTACCTCTTCTGTCTCGAGTCTGGCTCAAGCTTGATGTAGCCAACACCATCTCTTTGTACATGTAAAACAGAATATTCGAGCTGGTCTCGGAATAGATAGCACACTATATCCGTGTACTCTTTATATATCGTTTCCACATTCGCTGTTGCAGCAGTCATCTTCTACAACCAATAGACATCCACTCCCACCCCTTGATCTTTCTAGAGTCTAGCCTTGTTCTCACCCTTCTTCAACTCCTCGTCCAACACCATGCCCTTGACACCGCCTCTCCAATCCTTGGTCCAGACCTGATCTTCGAGATCGCGGTCGGGCCACGCCCACTTGTCCTTGAACTCTGCCGGCGGGTTGCCCATCAAGCACTCCACAATCTTGTCGCCGACCACGGGGAGGAACTTGTAAGCGTGGCCGCTGCCGCCGGTGGCCACGAAGAGGTTTCTGTAGCGCGGGTGGTAGGAGAGGAGCCAGTCGCCGCGAGGCGTGTCCGTGTACCAGCAGATGCGCGTGGAGATGAAGGGGCGGGCGCCGAGGGAAGGGTACACGGTGGAGAGGAAAGAGCGGAGGGCCTTTTTGCCTTCGTCGGGGATCTCGAGCCCGGGGTGGGAGATGTGGGTGCGGGGGAGCGAGACGGTGATGTTGGTTGCGGACGGGTCTTCGGGGTGGGGGATGCTGGTGGGGTTGCAGTAGCCGTAGCCGTGGCGGGCGACTTTGAGGACGTTGTTGATGGGGGGGATGATGAAGAGGCCGCTGCTTTCGTTCAGCAGGGTTGGTCTGCCTCCCAGGGCTTTTTGCTCGGCGTCGCTGATCTGGATGTAGGCGATGATTTGGCCGGTTGCGCTGCAGCGGCCGCGAAGGTCCAGGAGGGCGGGTGTCCAGGCTCCGGTGGCTAGGACGACAAGGTCTGCTGTCAAGACCCTTCCGTCATCTGTCTCGCAACCGGTGACGGCATCGTTGCTGAATTGCAGGCGAGAGACTGAGGCGTGAAGGAAGTGTACGCGATTCGTTTCTTCGACTCTGGCGCGCAGCACACGCATGCCCTTCTCGGCGTCCGCCCACCCAGACCTCCAGTTCACGTAGCCAAAGTCGCCCACTGAAGAGCCACCCTTGCCCGTCGCTGCCGCAGCCGCAACAGCTGTCTCCTGCGCAGCATTCGTGTGGTCCCTGAAGATATTCCTGATATCGCCTTGTGTCTCCATCTCTTCAATCTCACCACCCTCGCTCTTTTTGCCTGGCTTGAGTCCGCAACGCTCGACATTGGCCATACTGTCTCTCATGTATTTCCTTCCCAAGTCGCCGTTGCCATTGTCGGATTCGTCCTTGTTGACCACGACCGCGAGGCCAGGCTCGTGGTATACATCCTGTTGGCCCCACCACTCGTTTCTCCAGCGTGCCTGGGCCTCGATGGCGAGACGGGCGTAGGGAAGGTCTGCATAGTCGGGTCGGACAATGCGACTGCTGTCTATGCTTGCACCATCGGGAGCAGGAAAAGCACTACGGTCCACGAGGGTGATGGACGTATTGGCGAACTTTGGGTTTTGCGAGAGACTGTATGCGGTACTGAGGCCAAAGACTCCAGAGCCCAAGATCAAGACGGACTTGGGTACTTCCTGGGAAGGTGCTGCCATGATTTCCCTCTTTCCTTCTCTTTTGTGCTTGGGAATATGTGAGGAAGGTAAAAATCGAGTACGCAGATGGCAAGTTGGGGAAGGAATCGAGCGATGAGAAAGAAGAAGGATGAGTCAGTTGTGCTCTACCCTTGAACAGAAGACCTACAATTGCAAGTCTACAAAATTTCTCTCTCGCCCCGAAAGATGTTGCCCAGACAGATAAACATGCTCTTTCCATCATCGCACCTCCGCGCTTCCCGCCGGTAACCGTCCTCTGGCCGAGACCGGGGTGGAGGTTTCACGTGTTGTGGCCATTGCTCGGGTGGGTCGTCGGTCTTGACCTTCCTTGCACAAGAGCCGGTCGAGGAAGGTCGTCATACGGATTGTTTGGAGGTGGAGAGAGAGTCATGGTGCTCGACTGTCAAAGTGTGCTGGAAGAAACCTGCACTGTTGAGGTTATGCGCATCAGCTCCCTTGTGTTACTCGATTGTGTAATAAAGCGACTTGGCATAAGAAGAGGAGAAGCAGCAGGCGCGTTGCTCCTGAAGCGGTTAGCGTGCTTTCCCAAGAATCCATGGAATTGCACTTTTGATATTCGACCTCGGCGATACCTTTGTATCTCTCCTCCTAAGTCACAGCGCACTCTACTAAGACCGCCATGAGCTCAATACTACGGGCATTGGTCGGTGTGCCAATGCGGATCTCGACTCCCTCCTTTTCCCGATTCTTCTCCATCTACCACGCCGTACAAGACGGGGAAGGGTATCACGCCAAGTTAGAACAGGAAGAGAATAGGCGGCGCCTAGCCAAGAGGAGGGCGAACTATCACAACGAAAAACGCCAGGACCCAGAGGCTCACAGGCGCTATCTGGACAAAGGTCTTACACGTTTTCATAAAGCGTGCCAGAACCCAGACTACACGGCAAAGAGATTGGAATTCCAAAGACGCCGCAAAGAAGCAATCAAAGGGGATGAACGGGCAAAGCTCACCTATCGCTTGTACAGATGGTGTTCCAGACATGCATGGGTACGGGAAAAACTACCGTGGAAGTCACATCGGCCAGTCTACTACGACAACAAAGTTGAGCATTACTGCGATGGCTGCAGTTGGACAGAAAAGGGAGGAAAGAGATTGTGGTGGACGAATCATCACCCATCATCGAATACAGCAGCTGAGAGTTGGTTATGCACCAACTGTTATATCCCAAAGACCGATTGGGAGCAAGCCTTGCCTAGAGGCTATGAGGGTCTCACCACTCTCAAGGAAATTATCAAAACAAGAGACGCACTTGGCCATGGCGGATGACTTCCTCCATAACGACAACAACATGCACGGTTCAGCAGACGGAAGATGACAGGCCCACTGGTGAGCGTAGAGTCAAGCAGATTCTTCCAACACAGACGGTTTACCATCTGCTTACTGCAGCAACACATGGTAAAAGGCGATTGCTTCACACTCTTGGTCGTCAAGATGCTCAATGGCTCTACATTTCCCGATACCCGCGGGATCTCTGTTCATCACGAAACACTCTATATCCACCCAAACTGGGCTTTGCACTCAAGTTTCGCAACCCTCCGGACCTCCTTACGCCTGGCCCGCTAGGAAGTGCAACGTCACATCATGCTCGACCAAAATCTCCACCTTAATTGCGAGAAGTAATCCAGTACGTTCTGTGGTGGCTTTGTCACACGCAAAACACCCCCATCCGATCTCTGTCAAAAAATTCAGACGGTGACTTCGCGGCTCTCGTGGACATCCCCGACCTATCGATGACTTCGAAAACATCATGCATCTTCCTTTCTCGCATTTGTGGACCAGAGTTGAATGAGTCATGCTTGAGACCGGCGAGCCGGCTAGTAAACCCTGGTTCTTTTCATCTCCGAACAGCAGGATCTGTTCTATGCCTTGCTGATAGTGCTGTAATGCTGGTGAGGGACACGAAAAGGCCGGTTGCTTGTTCTGGTGTATCTGCTGTTCGATGCTCGCGAGCGACGTTATCAGATCGCCCAACTTGGAAGCGATAGTTTTTTATCTTAGTAGGAGCGTCCTTGACCTCCTGGACGAACAGCTCGACTTTGCGAACGACCTCGGCATTGAAGTGCAAACCCGAAGACACCGATAGCTGACACGATGATACCCAACTCCGTTTCCTACCGAAGAAAATTGCAGACCATCGTGAGGGAAAGCACAGGGGCTCCATGTTAAAGATTAAGCTGAGACAGCAAAGAGATGGAAGCATGCAAAGAGGTAAGACAAGATAAACAGGTGAGATCAGGTAAAGAGGTTAAGCAGGCAAGACGATGTTTGGACATGCTTCTCTTCCAGCACTAGCATGTGACGAACAAAAGGCGTATAGCTGCAAGAGGCCGAGCTTCCAGACGGGGTGTGTTATTCAGCTTGACCTTCGGCGAATATCATCGTGGATAGCAATAATGAGAGTCTGTGTCTGTATCGAGAGGAGACGACCTTGAAGCGGGATCAACCTTCTAGATACAGAAGTGGCTGCAGTATGCCGGATCTGCAGCGACGGATTGGCATATTGCTGGCCATACTCCTGAGCGTGTAAAGTATGCATCCTGCAACGCGATGACAGTAGAACAAGATGAGTTCGACTTCTTGTACAAATGGCCTTGATTGAGAGAAAGCAGAAGAGGAAGAGGTCGGGAAAGCAGCAGAGGTCAAAGCTTCTCCAAGAAGCTCTCTCACATGCTTTGCGACCAAAAATCCTTCAAGTCAAGACACAAAGAGACTCGACAATCCACCATCATGCCTCGAGGTGTGCCACGAGCCATACCAAAGAAACCAGGTCCATACCATGCCCTAACCCCGGTCCTTGAGTACAGGGCCCCGCCCCCTCGCACGCCGATAGCTCCCTCAACCAAACCCGCCGCTGCCGCCGCTGCAAACGCACAATCCAGAGCCAAGCTCCAGCGAGGAGCCCGAGGAGTCGGCATCTATGTCATGGGAGCTTGTGCCTTTGGCATGGCTTTCTACATGTCCAGGCTCGCCGTATCGCTCTACAAATCGCAACACGTACAAGCCGACCACTCGCCCTCTGCACAACGCGACGTCGCCAACGTCTACGACACAACAGCGGGGGGCTTTGATGCAGAAGTCAACTTTTCCGAAAAGGTTGGAGGTGTGATAAGAGCGCGGAAAGAAATGTCTGCCATGGTCAAGGGCCATGTGTTGGAGGTCAGCTGCGGCACGGCGAGGAACCTGGGTTACTACAGCTTCGACAAGATCAAGAGCTTGACTCTGATTGACCTCAGTCCGCAGATGGTCCAAGAGGCTCGCAAGAAGTGGAACATCTTGAACCCTGGCAAGGCTGCTGAGAATGTACCCATCAGGTTCCTTCAAGGTGATTGCATTGGCGACATGCCTGAACCACCAACCACACGGGGGGATTTAAAGAAGAGCGGTACCACCTTCACGCCAGGTCTGACCAAAGGTTACGACACGATAGTACAGACCATGGGTCTCTGTAGCACAGCACAGCCAGTCGAGCTACTCAAGAACTTGTCCAAACATCTCGATCAATCCAACCCGGACGCCAGGATCTTACTCCTCGAACACGGTCGCAGCTACGTCGGATGGTTGAACAAGCTCTTGGACATGAACGCACCCCAGCACGCCGACAAGCACGGCTGCTGGTGGAACAGAGACATCGGTCAACTCATCGAAGAGAGCGGCCTCGAGGTCGTCAAAGAACGTAGAAAACAGTTTGGAACCGTTTGGATCTTTGAGCTTAAACCGAAAACGGTGACACAAAGCGTCAAAGAGAAAGCAGAGCAAGTTGGTGAGAAACTCCAGGACCAAATCCAAACTTCAACGACTCATCAAGGTTGGCTTTCTTGGATGTCCAAGTGAGGGGAAGCTGACACTCAAACTCATGAGTCGACCACCAAAGTCGTCGAGTGCTCAGCTGTGGAAAATGCACACAGTTCATCAGAATCGTAGAGTGAGTCTCGACGTGCGTTGAGAAGCCGAGTACACTCATTCTCGATGGCCTCGTCTCTGCTTCGACTCCGCTCTCTGCATTCTCACAGCTGGAGAGCCGACGAGTCGCATGCTTGGAAACAGACATGCCCTCGATACACGTAAGATCAGATGCGTTTGAAGCCGAGTCTCAAAGTTAAGCTTGCCTCGTAGAGTTGGCTTTGGATCAGACACAACTCTGTGGTGTTTAGCCGACGCTGCATCGATGATATCCGTTCAACTGCCTAAAGCAGCACTCCCAAGGGAAAACGTTGTCCACACAACGGCGTCCAAAAACTGTTGTCTTTAACCAGCGAAAAGAGGTGGTCTCACGAAGGAAGAAGCAAATACTGGAGGATTGGGCTCGAATCTGCCTCGCCCATCACCCGGCCGAGCTCATAGCGCCATCACTTTTCGCAAGAATCGAGACCAGGATCATGTAGCATGCTTGATGACCAGACAGCCACCTCGAAGGTTCAATCGTAGCTGAGCGCAGAGGATTGCGGGGAAAGCTCTGCTTGAGAGGACGCAAGCATCGCAGGAGCAAAAGATCAAAAGTGCGCCTTCTTCAAAGTCACTCACCAAGAGGGTGGCATGTCGTGATTTCCCCTCCCCAATAAAGTCAATGCCATCCCAAAGTTCACAAGTCCAGACCTTCCTCGACACCCCTTCTTCGTACATATGGCCATTGGCTTATCGGCACGCATGGCAGCGATGCAGATACATGGATCGGCGCGGACCGTAAACGTCAACCAGATTTCCTTTTCTGAGACACTCGGCCCACGGATGTGCATGCTTAGAGACCAGCTCGCTGTCGCAGAAACAAAGCAGGCAAGGGGAGGCTGCAGCATGCAGATACTGAGATACGCCAACTCTTCCAAATGCATCTGCACAATCTCCGCCTGTGGACTTCTTTAACAAGGCTGATGCAGATGTCATGCGCGTTAGCGGCAGGAGAGTAAGGTTACACTTTCCTGTTTTGCTGCAGAAGAGAGAAAAGAAGCAAACATCAGTCCCGCGATTTAGTTGCATGTACCCGATTGCGGAGACCGAGCAAAGCGTCTAGAAACGGAATAAGGGATCACGATTCGAGGGTGCAAGAAACAAAACACGGGGTACGGCGGGCTTTGGTGGAGAAGAAAGGGAATCGCGGCCTCAGGAAAGAAGCAAAAGCAGAAAGGTGCAAGGCGTGACTCGTGAGAAGCTGGGAGCTGGTAGCATGATGAAGGATTTTGTGTTTGAGCCGGATCGCCGGGGCAGAGGGTTACCGCGACGGTCCCCGTGAGATGGTAGCTAGGTGATTATTCACCCACTGATATCTCCCAACGTGCTGCAATGGAGATGAGATGGATGGAGTGGACGGGGGATTGATAAGAGACGGCACTGGAGCTGCGGTGAGGGAGATGAAGTCGATCAGACAAACAGGTGATACCCGGTGCTCCGTGACGCTTCATGGGAGACGGTATGGAGGAGAATCCGAGCTTCATGTTGACGCGAGGTATGATGCATGACTCGACGTCAGAGACACGAGAGGTACAGCTTTTGGAGCATCAGGGGTACCGCGGCATGAAGGTGCTTTTTCTCGAAAGTCATGATGATTGGTCGATCAGTTGGATAAGAATGGCTCCGCGTCGCAAGCTGCAGACGCAGGCATGGCTGGTGCGACGTAGAGTCGATCAGCGTGTCATTGGCTGGAGCGGGCTGCAGCTGTTGGGTGCTGTTTCACGTCTCGGATTTCACATGGAGAAAAAAAAGTGGCAGCTATGGGAGCTGCGAGAAAGAGCTCGGAGAGAGGCAGCTCTGTTTGCAAGCAAAGGACAAGTGTCGCAAACAAACAATGGAACGAATGAAACACAGACCGATAGCAACGATGGGCTGAGTGGAGAGAAATAACGTTGGTGCTTCTGAAGGTAGCGGCCGAGAGTCGCGATGGTCGGAGTGTGTGGACTTTTTGTGTGGTGGTCGGTGGAAGGTGCGTCCTCTTGCCTTGGGTCACGTATTCGCCAAGTCCCTTGCTGCTGCCTGTGGACAAGATCGAGGGACCATCGCTCTGCTGTTTCCTCCCCCTGAACTTGGTTTTTCCAACCCCTCGCGCTTCGCACAAAGATACAGCATTTTCTGGTCGTGGAATTATCAGAACAATTTGTGCAGAATTACGGCTTCCTAGCAACCGCACACGAGCAAACGACTTTTTTTTCTGGCTAGAGCTCTCCCAAAGCTTCTAGCACGCACATCCGTTCGCCGCCGACGCAACCGCCTGGTGGAAAGGACGAGCCGAGCCCCCCTTGGGAAAAGCATCCGAGCTTTGGAACCCCTAACACCAAGAGACACAGCATCCCAACCATCTTCCATCGCCTCACCAAGCAACAATCGCCAGCATCATTCGAGCCATCCTCATTCCAAACTGCTACTCCACGAACCCATCGACCAACATTCTTGCACGACTTTTTGGAAGATAAGCAAGGCTGACCATCCATTCCCCGATCGACCAATCACCGCCCAGCCCAAGCTTCCAATCCGCTTGCTCGCCCACATTTTCCCAGCCGACGCCGCGAGGAAACAGAAACGCCGACGCGCCCAAACAATCAACTTTTGTGTACACTCCGCACAACACACTCCTCGGCCCAGCTCAATCCACCCAACATGCCATACAACACTAGAAGAAAGTCGCTTTCCCTCTCCGAGCTCGGTATCATCGTCCCCAAACGCTCGCGAGCTTCTTCGCAATCGCACCCCTCGCCGCCAGCTACGGTCATCGATGACGAGCCCGTCACCAAGAAGCCCAAGAGGTCGCACGACTCGCTGTCCCCCCCTCCGGCATCGACGAGCCCGCCAAAGACAAAAACCTTGTCCATCCGTACCGAGCCACCATCACGATTGGCCGAACACACTCCTCCGCCATCTCCTGGGACCCAGACCGTGCATACAATCGATACCGAAGGCATCAGCGATGATGTCGTCGTCGCAACCATCAAGCAGCTGGAAAAGACGGCCAACAGGCCGCATCTGGTAAAGGAATTGGCTGCAGTCTTGTGCCACTGCATAGGCGCGGTCGAGAAGTAAGCATAAGCAGCCTTCTGCTCTAGTGTTACACGCTGACTTTCGCTATAGGTCTGCCAATCCTGCCAACCTGATCTCATCGCGTCTCACCAGCTACCTCAACCGCACTTGGCCCGCCGTCAGCCCTTGTCCGCTGGCCAAGTACCAGTCTCAAGTCCACCCCCGCCCGCTGTACTATTTTTTGACCACTCAACCGCACCAACCCATTCCTGAACTCTCGCAATCCCACGACATTCCCACCGCCCGTCGCATCATTACCCCCGCTCTTTCATCGACCGCCGACGATGAAGACGAGAAATACAGCAGGTCACGCGCCTCGCTCTCTCCCGAAGTCGATTTGTCTAGCCCCGAACTCGACGAGCCACCGCACGGCGATATCGGCTCCACATTCCACCCTCGTCACTCGCTCTCGCGCGATCACCCTCCCACCACCTCCAACTTGGCTCACAACCGCCGTGCCGATAGCCCTCCTCTTGAGCGTGAGGAACGCGACTTCAAGCAGACGGCAAATGCCTTGCAAGAGCTTCGTCGCGCAAGCCAGGAGGTCATTACCAAGCCCATCAAGGTTGAGGCTTCCGAGACCATTGCCATGTCGGTCGAGTCGGACGACAGCGACGTTCAGGCCCCCGACGACCTCTTTGACGGTCAGGACCACCTCTCCTCATCCGTGAGCACTCTCTACGATCTGAGCAGCCCGCTATTGAGACCTCAAGGTTTCTATGATCTCAAGACACAGCAGGCTCAGGGATGGAACACTGAAAAGAGAGTCTCGATTGACGCAATGTCCCTGGACGATCAGGATGACGACACTATGGACATGTGGAACGACTTCCGCAGCCCCGAGAACATCGATCTCGACGAGCTCGAATGCCTCTTGGACGCCTACTGAACGCCCAACACCACCTCTCAACCCATCTCGTATCCTTGCCACTTTCTTCACTGTCATCTTGTTTGAGCTCGGAAAAAGCGTTTTGCATATTTGTTTGCCGGACCGTACCCAAAAAGATTTGTTGGCTCTTTTCTGCTTTAGGAAGCATTTTCAGCTCCCACACCTTCTTACGACCCTTTTCATTTTGAAATCATTTCTCCCTCCTGAGGGATCGTGGGCCATGCTGGCGCGAGCCACACTACCCTTCACGGCCCTACCCTTGTATTACTAGACACGACCCCCTCCGATTCTCATCCTTCACAGCATCTTGACGAGAAAAAAGAAGCCGAACGAAAACATTTGTACTTGTATATAAACATAACACCTTCTTGACGATAAACATAACCCTTTTCATCCCCTCCACAATCATATCCGTTTGTCCGTTTTACTGTGCCGCTCAAGCTTGTCGATGTCTAGGTGGTAGTTGTCTTGCTCGGGGTCGAAGTCATATCTGGTTTCGAGGCACGCCTCTGGGTACACCTTTCGATTCTCTGTTTGACAAAGTCGAGTTGGTACGGAGTGTGACCCTGCTCTCCATCCTCATGATGAATGGTCCAACGACGGCTAAGTAATTCAGGTCCATAGCTCCACGTGAATGGTCTACAAAGAGTACCCTTCTTTTTCAAGTAAGAATGTTGTTCTGTGATGGCTATTCATCGCTTTGTTGCAATCCCTATCATCATTTCAACAACCACTGTTTTTGGCACGCAAGTCTCATGTAAACATCTACGGAATCATGGACGTATCGAGCAACCACCAATTGAGATATGGTAAAGCGCCAGTGGCACTCTATACTGCTTCTGTATCCCTTCTACCTAGAATGAACGGTTTGTGTTTTTCAAAACATGGTCTATTTTTCAAGATACGGTGCACAGGAGCGGACATACCATAACCTCGGGACAGGGTCGTCGAGTGGATCACCATTCTTTTTCGTCCTCGCCTTCTTATAAACAATCTTGTCGCACCAACTTGTCCTTTCATGTCTCCGTGTACAGTTCAAGTATTCGAGAAGTGAGAATCTAGTTGACTGTACATCAGACTTTGTTGAACAGAAAGGTATGCTGTTATATGAATCCTTCCCGCAAAGGCAGCACGAGTAGAGAGACTCAATCTTGAATCTTGCGGCCGCAGGCTGCTATTTAGCCACGAACTCGGCCTCGTCTTTCCAGTGGGCCCGAAGCCACATCACTTGCCACGTCGAGTACAATTTATTCATGTAGCAACGTTCTGCTTCCTCTTATAAACATTCACTCGTTCTATGACAAGGATCGTTGACGTTTGCTCGAGAATCCAACAAAGACAACACATACACTCAAACGTCGGCAACAATGCAGATCCCGACCTTTTTTCTGCGCACGAACACACGACTCTTGATCTTCCAGGCTCTTGTGGCATGGCTCTGTATCCGCTGCCACTACCTCCCCATCCCTTCGGGTGTGGGTTTCGCCCTCACCTCAGCCCTGGGCCAATACGTCCATACGGCCAAAGACATTCTCGACACCAGATACGGCTTCATCCTACCCTGGGAAGCAACATTCTTCCTGCCAGCAGCTCTGGACGCATACATTACGGACAGTATGCCTGAACTGGCCATTTTACTCGGAACATCGCCTTGTGACGAGAGAGTTGAGAAAAGGGATCCGGAAACCTACATCTGCGTCCCGCAAATCGCTCATCGCTGCTACGAGTACGCAGACGTGTATTTCCATAGGTCAACCAAAAGAACGACCAGAGCAAGTTTGCAAATCATGGAGGCCTGCTGGCAGAAATACCACACGGATGCCAAAACGGCGAGGAAGCATTGCGACAGGTGTCATGAGCATGAACCGACATTTCTTATCCAGCTGGCCGGATGTACGAAGGCGATGGAGTATTTGGAGAACAAGATGGAGGTTTGTTGGAGGTCATCGCCGATCAGGCATTGTATCACGGAATATGGTGCGCAGGACGCTGTCGCAGATCTCCGCCAAAGAAACATGCATCTGGTCGAGAAGGAAAAGAAAAGTGAAGAGGAGAAACTGACGGCTGGACATGATGTCGAAGCAGCAAAACCGTGACCCGGCGCTCAGATGTTCAAACCCTCACCATGATGCAATGGCAGCTTCTGCGTTATCGTTTAAGATTAATGCTGTTGTTTGTATACACGCTATAAAAAAAATGCTAAAACAATGATCGAAACCAAGTAAACGCCTTTCCATCCTTTTTTGCTTATGCTTCTCCCTTCTGTACAATCTGGTTCCTCCACCACCACCAACTATGTTGCATGATCTTACGATTCGAGCACCCCTTCAATCTCAATCTTCAATTCTTCAATCAAGCCCTCTGCTTGTTCTACATCCATCATGTCTTCCCATCCAAACACACCAATGCCAAGCGCACCATCAGCGACAGTCGCTTCGATATCCAGTGATCGCTGTGAGAGGTCAGTGAACACGTCTGACGTTCTTGGTTCCTGAGAACTTACCTTGTATGTCTTCTTCAGTGCTCCATGCTGCAACTCTTGTGGTACGACAAAGCTCTCTCCAGCAGCATCGGATACTTGACTTCGCTTTTCAGTCCGATGTTCTTCTGCCTTCTCGTCCATCACAACTGCTTGCTTTCCGGCGGATTCGTCATTATCCGGAACCTTGACAAAATTGACAAACGTGTCCACTGTGAGTCCCGTCCATGCCTCAATCTCCCACAGTCCAACGCTGCTGTTCTCAGGTGTACCGATAGTCTGCAGATCGTTTTGAATTTGTTTCGCGAGCTCGGCAAGAGAGGTTCTTGTGGGAGAGCGGACGCGAAGAGGAACGAGATTCAGTGTCGGTGCTGCTAGATTAGACAAATCTTCTAGGTGCGAGCGGTTGGCTAGATAGATGCCTATTATCACGTCCTCGGCTGTAGGATCAGTGTTGTAGCTGTACGCTCTGGCGTAAGCCGCGAAGAAGACTGACTGAAGACTTATTCCTTGCTTTCTGAGTTTGTTCTCGAAACCGGGCATATCGGACATGGCACAAGGGTTGTAGACCTCGACGTGGCGGGCGGACGCCGAGGTGTCAGACTCCAGCTGTGAGTTTTGTACGCCTTGAAGGTAGTCGACCCAGAAACTCTTTCTTGCTGCTATTCCAACTGTGCCCAACGACTGGACAATAAAGTCGGCGAACTCGACGGAAGACTGTTGCGTCGCGACGGAGCCTTGCAAATAACTACCTAGTTCTTGACTGAACAGTGATAAGCTCACAGCATCATACAGTGCGTGATGAACCTTCAGACAAAGCTTGTAGCTATCGCCTGCTTTGCGCACTGTCAGACGGACAAATGGTTGCTTGGTAGCTGACGACAGCTTGTCTTCGTCATCCAAGTCCACGAAAGAAGCATGAGCATCGCGCAACACGAGTTGCAAGAAAGGTATCTCGTTGTCTTGAGTCGCGACAAAGACTGTGCGTAACACTGCATTGCTGGCCACGAGCTTCTGCCATGCTTGCTTGATACTGTCCATAGTGGTCGACACAGTGGTAACGTACTCGAATTCTCCGTAGAACAGTCGCCCATCAGTGGCTTGCCATGCACCCAACATGTATACTTGACCAGCAGTCGCAGGCAGGATTTGCTCGACGTGCTGATCCTCGCAGCCAAACCTGTCAGGTGTGAAACTTTTCTGTGCCATGAGTTTGGCAATGATCTTATCAGCAGTGTCAACCTTAGCCGGTGTCTTCTTGTCCGTCTGCTTGTTTTGTGCCACTAATGCAATCTTCGATATCGAGCCAGCGCGTACGATCTCACTGACAGTAACCCTTAAGGCCTTCTGGCGCAGCAGAGCCGAGATCTTGATAGCATTGATCGAGTCGACACCCAAATTCTGGATAGAAGCAGTTTTCGAGATTTCACTTTCTGGCGTCTTGGTGACCTTTGCAATTGCTTCTCGTACCGCAGTCTCGGTATTTGACCAAGCGTCTTCATCTTCGAGTACCTCATCACTGGCATCTTCTGTCTGATTCGCAGCTTCCTCTTGCTTCTGGAACGCGGGCAGTCCACAAACACTGACTTTTTGATCAAGGAATGTCAGAGTCGGCTCATGCGGCTGTTCTACAATCGCTTGCAAGACACCGTCGAGTGTGTCAAGAAGGTTGCTCACAGCTCCTTCATCAAAAGCGCTGCTCTTGCCAGCAACACGCCAGATCAACGAGCTTTCAACAACCTCAGCCTCAACAGCTACAGGATACTCGACCTCAGAAGCGCCATTGACAGACTCATAGAGCGTTTGAGCTTCACCTTCGGCAATGTCTGGTCGCCTCTGGAAGGTGAAAAGCGAGTCGAAGAAAGCATCATTTTGACCTGTGGCTGATGGTGATTGTATTTGTCCATGACATGCAGCTTGTATTTGACGCAGTGGAAAGTGTTGATGGTTGGAGATGTCGGAGATAGTTGTTTGTATGCTTTGCAACACGTCCTTCCTGGACCCATGCAGAACAGAACGCATGATGACTGTGTTCATCATGGGGAACATGACTTCTTCAGCGAGTTCACTATCACGACCAGCCAAGACAACTCCGAACATGACATCTAGTGATTGTACCGTGTGGGCGAGTACAAAAGCCCATGCTGTTTGGCAGACGGCTTGCAGAGTTACTCCTTGCTGCTTGCAGAATGATGAAAGATCGTTGGCGGCAACATGACTTGTCTTCTCTGCGCGGTGAGTGACTGTTCCTGAGCTTTCGATGCTTTCAGTCTGTGGAAGCCGAGTCTTCTTCGCGTCAGTCAGGAAACTGCGCCAGAACATGACGGACTCCTCATTGCCACCATAGAAAGTGTCTTTGAGGATCTCAGCATAGAATGGGCGAGATTGGAATGTGTTATCGTAAGCATTCCGGACGTCTTGGTGGAGCAGTGAAAGACTGTGGCCATCGTAGAGAGCATGAGCAATCGAGAACACAAGGTACTTGTCTTTAGGTGTGGATGCCCAAGTCAATCGCAACTGCGGTTCGGACAAAGCAGCTGACGCTACACTGGAGCTGATGTGCGCCAGATGCTCCTCAACAGCATCTTCACTCGACAACTTGATGAATTCCAATCTTGTAGTGTCAGATCTGTGGATTATCTGGGCAAATGTGGCATTCAAGTCTGGATCTTCAATCTCGAGGAAACCAGTCCTGAGAATTGGAGAAGCTTCAATCACTGTTTGCCATGCCTGCTCAAGTCTTCCAAGGTCAACGTTCTCGGAGAGCTTCAGAACATCGTGGTTGAAGTAGGCTTTGTACGACGATCGGAGCATTTCTGAGACCAAAGCTTCCTGCATTGGACTGGCCGGAAGAACACGTTCAACAGAGCGATTGCCCTTCATTCGGCCTTGTGCATACGAAGCAAGCTTGCTCTCGAGGGCTTGGAAAACACCTTCTGGCTTCGTCTTCGGTGTGTCAATCGTGTTCTTCGCCAGTGTTGAAACCATCTGTGTGATTGTTTGTGATCGCATGATCGTGCTGACAGGCAGAGTCACATCCTGTTTCTTGAGACGCGACGAGAGCTTTACAGCATCCACACTGTCCAGTCCGACTTCGAAGATGGAAGTGTCTTCATCAATTTCGGCTTCTTCTATGCCAGCGAGGGTCGCCATCTCTAAGCGGATGGCGGAGGCTTCGGGACTCCATTGGTAGTCGGTTGTGTCCTTGGTTTGGGCTTTGCGGTTGTTGCCATCTGTAATCCTAGCAAGCTGTTCGAAAGTATGGCCAATACTGGCACCAACATCGTCTTCAGGAGAGTTGAGCATTGCTAAGAAGGCTTGATAAAAGTCATCGATCAATTCTCGAGCCTTCACCTGATCGCAGATTGAGGCTTTGGCAGCAACAGTAATCTTCATCTCTCCACCAGCTGCCTCCTCCGCCTCAAACGAGAGCGGGTAATCAGCTTCAAAGTGGCCATCACCCAGAGGCTGAAGAATCGAGATGTTGGTCTCGGTATTGTCAAGTGTACCTTGATAAACGAACAGTGCATCAAAAAGCGGCTCTGAGCGGCCTTTGTTACACCACTTCATGATATCGCGAAGAGGCGTATGTTGATATGGCAGAGCTGCTGTGTTGAAGTCATGGCATCTCTGAATGAGAGTCTGCCACGAGTCTCCCGGCTCGCATCTCAGATAGAAGGGGATGGTATTGAACAGCGGTCCGATCACCTTCTCGATGCCGTCAAAGTCGATAGAGCGACCAGAGACGACTGTACCAATAGCACCTTGGTAATGCTTCCGCAGAGTAGCTATCCAACTTGCTTGAACCAAGGCTTGGACTGTCACTCCGAGGGAGCGACGAAGCTCATCTGCTTGCGTTAGGACCCCCAGGCTGGTTGTGCAAAGGATATCTTGACCCGCTTCGTTCTCAACAAGTGGAGGCATCGATACAGGTTCAGCGTCTTGGAGATGATCTAGCCAGAACTGCTTTGTACCTTGCACATTGCGCAACGGACCAAAGGCTAGGCAGTCAACAAAAGACTTTCCGAAATCGGCTTCTTGTGAGTTGTAGAGCTTGTAGACGTTGTTCATCAACATGTCGAACGAGTTGCCATCGTAAAGTGCGTGATGCAGGTCGACAGATACAAAGCTTTCTGAATCAGAGCGCACAACCACAACCTCAAAAGGTACGGTCAAATGAGAAGTGTTGTAAGATCGCCATTTCTGTCTGCGCTTGGCAAAGACGCTGTCCACAGATGCAAGATCATAGACTTCGAGTGTCCACCATGGAAGATGGCCTGTTTTTCTCACAGCTTGTACATATCCGTCGTCAGTTTCAATGAAGAAGGTACGCAGAATCTGTGTTCTTTCCAGAGCCTGATTAAACGCTTTCTCTAACCTCTGCAAATCCACTCCTTGAGCGTTGTATTTGAAGCTGTTGAAGTAGAGTGAAGATGCGCTTGCCAGAGATCTGGAGATGATACCCTGCTGTAAGGGTGTACATGGTGCAATAGCTTCGATATCCTCCACTTTGCAACGCAGGACACGGGTGACTGTGCCCATATGCCTTTGTCGACAGGCAGAGATGACTTGCTTAGCATCAGCAACTTCGCCTTCTGATCGATTTGTCGAAGCAGCAAGCGCTTTCGTCAATTTGCTGATAGTCGGGTTCTTGAGAACAGTCGCTACTTGTGCATTAGAAAAGCCACTGGTCTTGAGCTTCCTAGAGAATTGAATGGCTGAGATGGAATTAAGCCCCAGACTGAAGATGTTGGATGAAGGCGTGAGGTCACTGTCATCGATCTTGAGCAGCTTAGCGAGGATTCGAACAATCTTCTGCTCTTCACCACTTAGAGATTCTTGACTGCCTGCTTGCGAGGCATAATTTTGTATGGCAGTCGTAGGCAAATCAGCATAGAGTTGACGGAGAAGCTT
This sequence comes from Aureobasidium sp. SLJ-2021a, assembly GCA_019677095.1. Classification (NCBI taxonomy): domain Eukaryota; kingdom Fungi; phylum Ascomycota; class Dothideomycetes; order Dothideales; family Saccotheciaceae; genus Aureobasidium; species Aureobasidium sp. SLJ-2021a. Next base: position 140,289 of record JAHRBU010000030.1, read on the forward strand.
CTCCTCCACTTTGTTGTTCACAGACAATGGAATGCGCTGGATCGGTAGGAAGTGTGTAGGCACCATATATCCAGGCAAGTGCTCTTCGCAAGCTGTGCGTGCCGCTTGAATAAGGTGCTTGGTTGAATCTGCTGCACACAACTCTGGTTTGCCTTGTTTCCTAGATTCATTGATGCCGATGAAAGCGATAAGCTGGTCTTTCTGCTGTTTCGGGTGTTTAGCGACCACACAGACAGTATCTTGGATATTTTGACAGCGCTTGATCACTGCTTCGATCTCATCAATCTCGAGTCTTTGTCCTCTGAGCTTGACTTGATTGTCTTTGCGTCCCAAGAAGTCAATTGAGCCGTCATGGAACAGACGAACGAGATCGCCCGTTCGGTAGACTCGCTCGCCGAAGACATCCAGGTAAGGGAAACAATCCGCAGTGAGCTCGGGACGGTTCAGATAACCCTTGCCGACAAGTTTCCCAGAAATGCAGAGTTCACCGATAGCACCACGTAATACAGGTGTTTGGGAGCCGGGTGCCAATACATAACAGCCGACATTGTCAAACTGCCAGCCAATGTTGGAGGGCTTACCTTCTTTCGGGACACAAGGGAAAACGGTCACACCGATTGTGCATTCCGTAGGCCCGTAAAAGTTGAAAAGACAGCCAACGTCTCCCCATGTGTTGATCTGATCTTGCTTGAGTGATTCTCCACCAGTGATAAAGACACCCTTATGCAGACTGGGCACTAAGGCAGGATCGAGAAGTCTGCCGAGGGATGGCGTAAGATCAAGATGAGTGATCTGCATGGTATCAAGGAAGCCCGCAATATCTTCCAAGATCAGGTCACGAGGAGCGCATACGAGACGCATGCCGACAATCCATGTCCAGAACTGTTCCAGGACGGAGACATCGAAATGATACGAGGCGAACTGGAGCCAGCGAGATTCGTCTGTCCACCTCCCCTTGAACAGGCGTTTGAAAGACATGACCAGTTGAACGGCATTGTCATGAGTAATCTCACATCCTTTAGGTGTTCCTGTAGTTCCCGAAGTATATAGGACGTAACTGACAGACGAGGGAGACAGACCTGTTACTGAAACCGACGAAGTTGACAGTCTCTCCCTATTCTCCAAGTTGATCAGGTCAATGACATCGCACTGAGTCAGCTCATTTAGCTCCGAACAGATTGAATCAGACGTCAGTAGAACTTGTGCGTTTGAGTCTTGTAAAATGAAGGCTTTACGGGCTGCTGGTGCTGTAGGATCGATGGCACAGAAGGCACAGCCCGCTTTGAGAATACCGTAGAATGCGAAGGATGCTTCTGGACACTTGTCGAATGAAGTTGCAACGATGTCGCCAGGCTTTGCACCACGATCGATCAAGAGATGCGCAATTTTGTTTGCTTCTTCTTCCAGCTGGCTGTAAGTCCAGTGTCGACTTGAGACTTGTCCGTCTTCCAGATTGTCTACGAACTCCATGGCCACCCGGTCAGCATAGTACTCGACAGATGTCTTAGTCATCTCATGTAGATATTGGAATTCTGTCGGAATGACAGGATCCTTTGGAGGAATAATAGACAGGATCGATGTATCGACTGTGTCTTCAAACTCAAGGAGGCTGGCGATGAGGGCTTCCATCTGCTGCAACATGATCTTTCCTTGCTCGTAAGGTACTCGAGCAGGATCAACCGTCAATCGGAGACCAAGTTGATTGTGACTGAGTGCTTCCATTTCGACGGAGACAGCAAGTTCAACTGCTGCTTTGTCGCGTGTGATCTTCCAGGAGGACGTGGAAACATCGTCGTTCAGAGGTCTTTGGTACACAAAGATTGAGTCGAATAGCGCCTCATTTGGCAGTTCAGCATACTTCTGAATGCTTGTCAGAGGCGTGAACTGATACTTCTGGATGCTGGCATTGTAAGACATGAGATCTTGAAGGAACTGGGCGTCGTCTACCGCAGTATTGCACGAGACCGGAAGAGTCGTGATGCATGGGAAAGCAGTATCTGATGTTGCAGGGGTCGTGCGACCAGAGAAGACCACGCCAAAAGTCACTTGTAGCTCTCCAGTGTATGCGCTCAACAGTCTGGCCCAGGCTGCTTGACCGACTGATTGCATTGAAACACCGAGTTTCTGACAACGGGCCTCTAACTCGCTCCGCTGAAGCTCAAGGACTAGCTCAACGTTGGCTGCTTCTGTATTCGAGACTCTGACGGGTGTCATGTTAGGGAAGCGAGTGATCGGTGCACCGCTGAGTTTCTGTGACCAGAAGGTTTGTTCTGCTTCCAAATCAACTTGGCTGCTCGAAAGAATGTGACTCAAAGCACTGTCGATTGATTGTCTTGTGGCGACATAGCCACTAGAAAGAGCAGACTGAAGATCGATCATGATTAGGCGCAGACTCTCTGCATCGAAGATGGCATGGTGTGCAGAGAATTGCAAAGATTGTGTGCCATCGATCTCGAGTAAGCTCCACCTCCAAGGAGGTATATGAAGGCTTTCCTTGACAGACTTCGAAGCTGTTCGTTCGTAGTACGTATAGATCGAGTGCTCCGGTATTGAAATCGGAATCTCGAGGTCGTTGGCGTCGAACTCAGTGTAAGTCAACATCACGAAAGGATGCTCAAGATCATCAGTACCGACAAATCCAGTTCGCAGTATCTCGTGTTGCTCCAGAACCTTCGACCATGCAAGCCGGAGATTGTCAGGTTCGAGTAGTGCCTCCGTAGCGTAGAAAGTGTGATTGAAATACTGATGACCATAAGAGTGCATGTATTCACTTAGCATGCCAGACTGCACCGGAGTGCAAGGTCGTACTGCAGCGACCTTTTCAGTCGCGATTTGGTTATTTCCCAGGACGACGTGACGGTAGCGCTTGTCAAACGCATCAAAGTCAAACCCGGGTGTGTTCAGGACAGGAGTCTGTGATCGAGTCTGAACAGCTGATGCCAACTCGGAGCACGATGGACTCTCCATCACATCACTGGCATGTACCGATAGTCCGTCTTTCCGAAGCCGATTAGCAAGTTGGATTGCACTGATGCTGTCCAAGCCAAGCCTGTAGATTGTAGTGTTCCGCCTAATGTGGTCCTCAGGTGCAGAAGACACTGCAGAGTACGCCGCGCGAATTTGCAACTCAAGGGGCGACCAGGACTCGTCACCAGAAGGTCCAGAGGTTTTCGGTCGCCTCTTTTGAGCAACCTCGACGGATTGCATATACTTTGCATCTGGCTTCAAAACGCCGGCTACCAGGTCTTTTTCAAAATCAATAAAATCAGAAACGTCGCTAGATGGGTATTGTATGCAAGATGCAAATGCAGATAAACACGCTTGATGAAGGTTGGAAACAACTTCATCGTCAAGATAACTCCTGGGTTGTATCAGCAATAGTCATTGGGTGGAACAAAGTACGTAAACACACCGGTTGAAATGCAAAGAAAGGGTATATGATTCGTCTGTGGGCAAGAGTTCAACAATGCAAGGGAACTATGTCATGTTAGCCAACGTCCGATGCTGAGATACTGTGTATGACACTCACATCCATAACTCCTGATTCACCTTCCAAGCTCCAGATCGCTGAGTCAAGGCCTGTCGAATCTTGCTGCAGAAGAACGAGAGAATCGAATAAGCGCTGTCCGTTCGTACCAACCTGTGCCTGGATGCGGCGGAGAGGTGTGAGCTGAAATGGCAGACTATCGATATTGGCTTGTTGCAGTGCTTTAATAAGGCTTAGATTGCTTCGGTGCTTTGACAAGTCAATACGAACGGGGATGGTATTGAAGCATGGGGCGACCAGAGACTCAATGCCGCCGACGGGAACGCTACGTCCACTGACCACGTTGCCGAAGCAAACATCCGAGTGGCATTGAGAAGCAGACAGTGTCTTCATCCACATTGCTTGAGCCAGACTAAGCATGGTTGTTGAGTGCTTTGACAGGAAGCTCTCCACTACCTTAGGCGAGTAATCAAGACCTCCGGTGATCGTGCCAAAGCTGTCTCCCAGTAAACAAGCTTCCTTCTTGTCAAACGGCTTTGGTATAAATTCTCGAAGCTGGTTACTGAAGAACTCATCCGCTTGTTCAACACTCGCAGAGACCATTGAATCGAGAAAAGGCTTGAAGGAGACAGGTGCAGGAAGTGACTTGTCTTTGTACGTTTGTTCGACTTCATGCAAAAGATTAGACATCGCATTAGCGTCATAGAGAGCGTGGTGCATATCGAGCAACAGGTAGGCAGTGGACTCAGACCTATAGACTTGAATTTTCCAAGGTGGCGAGTGTTCAGGAAGTTGGGTTTTATCAGCCTGTACGGACTCAAGCAGAATCGAAGGATTATCAGGGACGTTGTCACGTTCTTCCCATGGCAAGGTCCATTTTGATAGTACAGCCTGCACAAAGGGGAACCTCGAGTTTTCGGTTGGGAGAAAAGTTGTCCTCAGGATATCATGCCTCTGCAACATGAGGTCCCAGCACGCTTTCAGCTTGTCGACAGAACCATGCAGATTAAACAATGTTTTGTTCCTGTACGCTGAAGACCCTGACGTATTCTGAGCGGAGAGCATTGCCTCCTGCAATGGCGTGCATGGAAGGACCTGTTGCACAGTCTGGCCGTGCTCACTGAGCTGTGACACTACACTCTCACGTAGATCCGAGCCAACAGCTGCTTCACAATCCGCCGCAACTTGTTCATTGGTTGACTCTGAGCTTCTAGGCTGTGTGTCTTGTAGTTGCGAAGCCAGTTTAGCGACAGTGGGCCTTTTCAAAATCCGCGACACGTCAATCCCATAGTCGTATTCAGTTCTCAGCTTGGTCGCAAAACGAATTGCGGACACGGAGTCTAGTCCCAATGCAAAGAAAGAGGTTGAGCGTTCGATCGAAGTGTGGGGCATTTGCAGAGTGTCTGCAAGTGCCGAGAGGATCTGTTGCTCTGTCGCAGAGAGCTCATTGGTGTCGCCGTCGTTGTTGAAACCCTGAGAATATGCATTCAAATCCTCTAAACTGAGCGCTGAGCCATCGCTAGCTAGGCGTCTTTTGTCAATCTTGCCTTGAGAGGTTTGAGGGATGGCCGACACCGGCACCAATGCATCTGGTATCATGTAAACGGGCAGATGGTCGGCGAGGTGTGCAAAGATGGTTTTCAAGATCTCTTCTAGCAAATCATCTGGCTGAAGAATCGAGTATGAGTCCTTGCAATGGCCGCTTGGGATCCAGAAGGCCATCAAACGTTCTTTGTCCACGGTTTTGACGATTTCGATTGCGCAGTCCTGCACACCTGGGACTTGAAGCAGACAACCAGAAATTTCCCCAAGCTCAATCCTTTGGCCGCGAATCTTTCTTTGATCATCAGTGCGGCCCTGGATCAAGATGGTCCCGTCAGGCAACAATCGACCGAGATCTCCACTGCGATAGATGCGGCCATGAGTTGGATGATTGATGATCTTGTTGTTCGTGAGATCAGGCATGTTTTGATAGCCACGGAAGACCTGCTGTCCACCGAAGCAGAGTTCACCCAGACCACCAAGAGGGACGAGTTGAAAGTCAGAATCCTGTGTCAACACGAATGCAGACGTGTTCTCGAAAGGTGGGCCGATGTTGTTGATGGCATGATCTGAATCTACTGCTGGATTCACCGTACAGATATTGGTCGTCTCCGATGGACCGTAGCCTTGGTAGAGGCCTTTGCCAGCCCAGGCACTGTGCACATGGTGAGTGACGGCTTCTCCAGCAGTGACAAGGAATTTCACTCTTGGAATGTGAGCTGGATTGGTCAATGCAGCTACAGTCGGTGTCAAAGAGAGATGTGTGATCTCAAGTTCGTTGATTGCATTCTCGAGGTCCCGGAACAAAACGTCCTTGGACGCCGAGCACAAGCACATGCCGGTATACCAGGTGAAAAAGATCTCGAAAACGCTGACGTCGAAAGCTTGATTGCAGGCTTGTAGTAGTCTAGATCCCTCGGGAACAGGGTAGATCTTACTCAGGACTTCGAGATTACTGAGGATGTTCTCTTGAGTCACCAGAACTCCCTTAGGCTTACCCGTAGTACCGCTGGTAAAGACCGCATACGCGATATTTGTGGGCTCGAAAGCGAGCTGAGGGTTTGTAGACGATTGGCTGGAGAAGTCGGTTGTAGTGACGTTGGTTATGTGGCAACTGCTCAAATCGGCAATGATAGATGCCGTTGACGAGTCAGTCAAGGAGAACTTCACATCCGCGTCCGCAAGGATTTGGCGGATTCGGGCGGAAGGTGTTTCGGGGACTAGAGGCAAGTACCCACAACCTGCTTTGACAGCAGCAAGAATGGAAACATAGAGAGCGACAGATTTCTCCATGCAGACGCAGATAAGTTCATCGGGCTTAGCGCCTTGAGAGACGAGATAGTTAGCTAGCTGGTTCGCTTGAGTATTGAGTTCGCCATATGTCAAACTCTCAATCGTCGAGTCTCCTTTCTGAATATCGTGTGCGAAGACCAGAGCTAGGTTATTAGAGCTGTCTAGAGCATGCTTTTCGACGAGGGATCCGAGTCCAGCTTTGTAACTAAAGGATCGAGGGTCTGGGTTTGCGACCGACATGACCGAGGTGGGAAGCTGACTACTGAGCTCGCTCATGAGGGTTTCAGGCCGTGCTACCGTAATCTTGACCAAGGCGTCGAGCTGCTGTAACAGGACCTTGACATGTTGCGATGGTAGGATACTCGATTGATATGTCGCCTTCGCTTTCACGCCTTTCTGCGTGGGTTCAAGTTCCAAGGTCAGGTTGAACTCCAGATGATCATGAGCTTCCACCAGATTCAAGAGTGATTGAGCTCGTACGTTTGGTCGAGCAGTTTCCTGCCACACGAAGATACTATCGAAAAGAGATTCGCCTGGCATCATTCCGCAGGCCTTTTTGACATCTGCGAGAGATGTCATACTGTGTCGCATAACTTCTCGATTGTCGTCTTGAAGGCGACGCAGGACATCGCTAAACCTCCTGCTCTCCATAGTATTAATTCGTGAAGGAAGAGTTGACAAGAGAGCCCCGACCATGTTTTCGATGTCGAAGATGGGTAGCGTTCTTCCGGAGAAGACTGTACCGAAGACTGCATCTTCTGTACCCATGTAGGATCCAAGGAGGATGGCATATGCAGCTTGGAAGAACACATGAGTGCTACAGGAATATGTCTGGGCCACTTGGCGTAATGTCTCCATATCCATCTCGATGGTATGCTCCATGCTTTGAAGAGGGTGCAGGGGCATCGTTCTCGTCGACAAATTTGGCAGGCGACCGGAAGTAGCATCGGAGAGGTGTTCTCGCCAGAAGTCGAGATGTGATGTCTGGTCTTCGCTTTTCTTGAGGCTGAAGAACTTGTTTGCCGCTTCGAATGAAGGTCTTTCTGGTATTTCTCTGTCTTGTAGCAGGTTTTCTAGGTCCTCAAGAATGACTTCCACAGACCATTGGTCGTACAAAGCGTGGTGTATGTTCACTAAGAGTTCCGCCCCAGTATCAGAGCTCTTATATTGGAAACGAAGTGGTCGCAGAAGCGTAACTTGGTTTGTGACAGACCATCCGGCTGTCCATGACTCAACATGTGCGAATTGAGAGGCGGCCATGGTCTTCCATATTATCTGTGCATAAGAGCAGTGTGAAACTCCAGATGTAGAAAAGCCAGACCTCAAGGCAGTATGCTTCTCGGCTAACGCAAACAAGGCTTGACGCATTTTTTCGACAGAGATGTCAGAAGCCACTGTAAAGCGGAGGTCGTTGCAGTACGCCTGAGGTCGCCTTGCTGTTTCCACCAGCATAGCATCTTGGAGTGGCGTACATGGTAGAACTTCTTGTATGTCGCTCACGACCGCTTCAGACTCCAGGTCTTTTTCAACACTTGCTCTAAGCTCATGGACAGTGCTTTGCCATTCCGCGTTTTCATTGTCGTTGACGTTACTGGTAGTAGCCTGAGCCTGAAGGATTTCATCAAGACCGAGGACATTAGTCGCTGAAAGCAGCTCAAGAGCTCCAACACCAGCAAATCCTTGCTTGCGTAGTTCAGAAGCAGCTTGAATTGCTCTTAACGAGTCCAGTCCAGCGGCGCTGAGATCTGTATTGTAATCAATCGGAACACCTAGTAAATCCTGGAGGATGCGTGCTAAGTTAACAGCATTCGCGGATACGTCAGAAGGCTCCGCTATGCTTTGTGTAGGGTTTGAGCTGTAATCATTCTCCAACTTCTTCTTGTCGACCTTGCCTGAAGGCAGGTAAGGAAAGTCCTCGAGCAAAACAATGTCGCTTGGTATCATGTATGCGGGGAGCCACTTTTGACAAGCGGATTTGATGTCCTTGGAAGAAACCTTGCTAGAGTCGCCAATGCAGAAGAGGACCAAAAGACCAGAGATGACACTTGCAATCACTGCATGACACCCACCAGCCTTTGATGCAGCATGTTCAATCTCTCCTAGTTCGACGCGTTGACCCCTAAGCTTGACCTGGCCACTCGAGATGCGCCCATAACATTCCAATTCGCCATCATGATGAAGGCGAGCCTTGTCACCTGTGCGATAAAGACTACCGAACTTTGGGTGCGTCACAAAAGCGGCTCGAGTTTGTTCTTCTCGGTTGAGATAGCCATCTGCTAGTTGGTGTCCGCCAACAACGAGCTCTCCTATCTCACCTATCGGCAAGATTTCGATTTCGCTAGCCTGTTCCGCAGACTCTGCTGGCTTGACGATGAAACAAGAGACTGTGTCTAGAGGGATACCAATAGTGCCAGCTGGTAGATCAACCCCAAAGTCTGGTTGTAAAGTACAATGTATGGCAGCCTCGGTGGGACCATACATGCCATACAGGATACCTGGCTTGTCAACCGAGCCTCCGAATTGCTGGATAACCTGATTGTTGAGCATTTCGCCGATCGTAAGGAGTGTCCGCAAAGTAGGAACGTTCTCCCTCGTACGTACCAGACTCGCAGCGACTGATGGCGTGAGCTCGGCGGCGTCTATGTCAAGTGAGGTGATGGTTCCAGGAAGATCGCCGAGCAGACGGCTGCGTTCGACAGAAACAAGTGTAGATCCACGATACCAAGGAAAGAAGATCTCAAACACACTGACATCGAATGTTGGACTGGCGAATTGTAGAAATCTTGAGAAACTTGGGATGAATCGATCATGTGCCAGAAGAGACTGCGTCACTGCTCGATGCGACAGACAAACCGCCTTCGGAAGTCCAGTACTACCCGAGGTATACATGATGTAGGCAAGAGAGGATGTATCCGGACATTCCATTTCATCTTTGGACGCCCCTAAGGTTTCCTTGTCGGAGTCGGACTCCGAATGTCCATCATCCACTGCAACAACAAGTATCCCTTCTAGGTCTGGAAGTTTTGGCCGCATAGCAGTGGTTGTCAGGAGAACACTAGCGGAGGTATCTTTCAATATGAACTTGAGTCTTTCTTCCGGGACATCCAGATTCAGAGGACAAAATGCTGCTCCGGACTTTAGGATCGCAAGTTGCGATATATACAAGGAAGTGCATTGTGGGATATAGATAGGCACAATTCCAAGGCTCTTCCGTGAGGCGTGACGGCTGATTTTGTTCAACCGCGAGGCTAGGTGTTCTGACCTCCCATGCAAGTCCGAGTAGGATAACGTGCTCGTTTCGCCGTCTGCATCGAAGTATTCCAGAGCGGTTCCGGGAGTCTCAGGTCCTGATATAAGCTCGTGAAGCAGCTCGGGACCTTCCAACCGGGTTGGTATAGGATTGAGTATAGAAAGAGTTTCGTCCATCTTGAGTGTCGTTTCGTCGGTTGAAAGAGTTCGTGCCGGCATATTATTGATTAGGTGTGTAAGTCGTGATGAGCAAGTCTACGGTAGAAGCAAGAAACCAAGACTCGAATGTGTTTGTCATACAAGGGCAAGACCAAAAGGGCAAACAACTAATCCAGTGAGAGCTGTGAAGTGTGGCCAACACCACAAATTTGTTGCAACTAACTCAACTTTGCTTCAAGTCTTGTTTCAACGGCGACATGCTACCCATGTGTTAGACCATGTCGACTCGTGCAGTCACACGAAATCTACACGAGGAAAAGTCGGCCGGTGATCGAGAAACTGACGACTTCAATCAAGACCAGATTAAGCCCGGCACTAGCGAGCTTAGGGCAGCGCTCGTGCGCTGTTACAGAGGGAAAGGACATGCCGAGGTCGGCGGGAAGCACTCGAAGCTGGAGCTCGCACTTACGGAACATCGATGACAACTCTCGCTGCCAGTTGAGTATGGAAGTCACAACGACGTGGTTGTTACTCCCGAATTTGCTGCATCGAGCGAGTAACTTTCCGCCGGCAAGCGGCATGTAAACAACAAGGCTACGCGGAGCAAGTCCTCTATCACCTGCAAAGGGTGAGGATCTTCGCATCATAGCGACGCGACGGGAAGTAGCCTTCTACAATCGAACCCTGGACCTCGCCTCGCGTCCGCATCGTCTATCCTACACCGACAAGAGAAGTCCACAAGAGTACTGTCCCGGTGATGGGATGCCAATTGCTTGGAGAAAATTTTATCTGATTCCCAGCTCGTTCATCTGATATGATAATCTCAGGATCATAACGATCGTCGCTAGCCACTGACGACAGAGTCAGCCCGTGCGGATCTGATACCGTGTCTTGGCTGCTCACCGTCACAAAAACCACGTTTCGAGATGCAAAAGATGCTTTGGAGCTTCCATGGGTCCAATCATTGACAGGTGTCAGAATGTCACTGTCACTATCACTGTCGATTCGTATGCTCAGCCGCCGTCTTAGTTACGCGTCGCAAAAGTTTTCCCGACCTGCCGAAGCTGTATGCGATCATCGGACAGCATCATGAGTAAGTACAGGAGGGTGTGCCTATGGGACCTCGGGTACCAAGTTTCAACACCGCATATTGTCTGCCCAACAAGGTCCCTCTTCAGCATGTGTTGCGCAAGATTCTACTGACCATGCCACGTCTTGGCTGTATGTTCTCAGGTGTTTTCAATCTACGAAAAAGGGCTTGAAGTTTAAGGTAGCTCTTCCACGGAAAAAGGAATTTGAGTACCAGGAAAACCTCTTCAACTTTCAAGTTCTGTCCGAAGACACCATTCTGTCCGCGTCATTTGTAGAAGCTGTCCACACTCAAAGGGTCCTTCAAATTTTCAACATGTCTGCTGCCGATGGCAGACGGGCAGTTTCATCAGATTATGGACGTTCGCGACCCTCAATGGCCAATATCGAAGCAGAACGCAACTTTGAGACCACAACTCTGAATTCTGCTCAACCACGATCATGGCACACCGAATTTGTCTTCGTATCCCGGAAATGGATTCGACAACTTCTTGGTAAGAATCCGTTCAAGAGCTCATATCTGGATCTATTCAAGCTTGTCAACGATGCACAGTCTAAGGCCATTCTATATTCTGGTATACTGCTGGCGATAGCAGCTGGTACTCCACTGCCCATCATCGGTTACATCTTTGGGCAGATTATCACTTCATTTCCACCACCAGAAGACGTCCTACGTGACAGATTGTATCAACTGGTTGGTGTTGCTTGTGGTTACTTTATTGTAACGACTGGCTATGCGATCGCATGGGGATTGACCGGAGAGAGAATCTCACGTTGTTTTCGAGAAACACTTGTTGAGCGCCTGCTTGGCCTCGAGCAAGCATACTTTGATATAAACGACCCGGACATCACGAATCTTCTGACCGAAAAGATCGAATCGATCCAGATAGGAACATCCGAAAAAGTTGGCATCTTCATTCAATCAATCAGCTACTTCGTTGCGGCCTTTGTCGTTGGTTTCATCTTGAACGCGAAACTCACCGGTATCTTGTTCGCGGCCGTCATACCTCTTATGGCTTTGATCGTCGTTGTCGGCTCCTCCAGGATTGCAAAGTATACAAAAGCAGCTACTCAGTATACTGAGGCTGCCGGAAGGATTGCTGAGAGCGCTATTCATGCTGTCAAGGTTGTGCAGGCTTTTGGGATGGCCGAGAATCTCAGCAAAGAACACTACCGTCTTCTCAAACTATCTGCAAGATACGCCATCCGAAAGTCCGTCTCTGCTGCGCTTATGCTTGGCTTGGTCTACTTTACGGCTTACAGTGCTAATGCGCTTGCCTTTTGGGAAGGCTCACGACTGGCTGCGGAATCAGGCTCAAACAATGCTGGAACCGTTTATGCTGTGGTCTTCTTGATTATAGACGCATCATTTGTTGTTGGACAATTCGGGCCGTTTCTTGGTTGCTTTGCTACTGCTGCAGCCGCTGGCGAAAGTGTCTATGAGATTCTCAACCATCCACAATCGGATATTAACGTCTACTCCGAGAGTGGACAAGAAGCTACCGAGGATGACATGAAAGCCGATCTGATCTTCCGCAATGTCACATTTGTGTATCCCGCGAGGACGTCAGCTCGTGCCCTGGACGAACTGAACCTCACTCTCAAAGCTGGAAAGATGAACGCCATAGTCGGTACGAGTGGTTGCGGCAAAAGCACTCTCGTGTCTTTGCTCTTGAGATTGTACGACATATCATCTGGCCAGTTGACGATCGGAGATCATGATATCAAAACCTTCAACGTGAGGAGTCTGAGGAAATACACAGCATTGGTGGATCAAGACTCTGTCTTGTTTTCTGGCTCGGTCCTTGAGAACATCAGTTATGGACTTGGTGAACATTCGTTATCAGAGGAAGTCGTCTTGGACAAATGTACCGAGGCTGCCAAAGCCGCCAATCTGGACTTTGTCGACTTCTTGCCACAGGGTATCCATACCCGTGTCGGCAGTGGCGGTTACACACAGCTCTCGGGCGGGCAAACTCAGAGGATCTGCTTGGCCAGAGCTCTAGTCAAGGAGCCTTCCTTACTTCTGCTCGATGAGCCGACTGCAGCTCTCGACGCGAACAGCGAAGGGCTGATCATGGATGCTGTGAAAGCTGTGGCTGCATCAGGCACAACAGTAATAATGGTAGCGCATCGGCTCTCCACCGTGTCGGACTCGCCCAACATTGTGCTCATGGGTGCGGGCAAGGTCATTGAGCAAGGCAACCATGACGAACTAATGCAACTGGGAGGTGCCTACAACAACCTCATTCAGGCTCAACAACTCAATGAATCGGATGAATCGTCTGGAGAAGTGTCTCCAGCAACCACCAGTCAGACCAAAGCACGAAAAGTATCCAAGTCCGAGGACACACCTATCTCTAGTGACTCCGAGACAGTATCTCCACAGGTGAAGAAGGAAGACAAGCCAGCAAAGAAGGCCGGGTTCTGGAAGCTCCTTTTGAGATGTCTTCGTTTGGCCAAATCCGACTCTCCTATAGTCGCTTTGGGTCTCGCTGCCTCGATTGTATCAGGTGGTATCATCCTTGGCGAGGCCATCGTCTTCGGCAACCTGATCTCGGTGCTGAACGATCTGGAAAGTCCAGATTTTCGAGACCGAGCAAACTTCTTCTCGCTCATGTTCTTCATACTAGCACTGATTGCATTCTTTTCCTATGCCGGTAACGGATGTTGCTTCGGTGTCGTCTCTTCACACTTTGTGGCCAAAATTCAGCATATCTCTCTTGCCAGTATCTTGCGACAGGATATGCAATGGTTCTCTGGCCAGTCAGTCTCCACGCTGATGAGTAGTCTCAACTCAGACGCTGGTCAGCTTGCCTGCTTGTCCGGAGTGGCCATCGGCACCATCTTCACAGTGTGCGTCTCTATCACTGGTGGCATCATCCTTGCCCATGTGGTAGCTTGGAAGATCGCTGTTGTCCTGCTGGCTGCTGTTCCCGTCATGATCATGGCTGGCTACGTCAGGCTACGCGTGCTCGCCCTGGCGGAGAACAGACACAGATCTGCATACAATGATGCTGCTTCTATTGCTGCCGAGGCTTGTAGAGGTATCCGGACCATTGCTTCTCTTGGCAGGGAGCGCGGGGTGTCTAAAACATTCAATGCAGCGGTCAAAGAGCCGTATGAGAAGGGCATCCGGTTTACCTTGATATCGAACACGTTGCTTGCATTGAGTTTCTCAATCACTTACTTTGTGTATGCCCTTGCCTACTGGTGGGGAGCCCGGCAAGTGAGAAATGGAACGTATAGTCAGCTGTACTTCTTTATTGTTCTGCCCGCTCTTCTTTTCTCTGCGCAGAGCGCTGGGCAAATCTTCAGTTTGTCACCGGAGATGTCACGAGCTGGAGTGGCTGCTCGAAACGTGTTTGGGCTACATGATCAGAAGCCGTCCATTGTGGATGTTGATGCAAGGGAGCCTGGACTACGACCAAGCTTGACCATGTCCATGTCAACTCTGACAGACAAGCCAAACCCTACGTCTGGAGGCTGGATCGAGTTCAAGAACGTCAGTCTGTGCTATCCGTCGAAACCTCAGCATCCGGCATTGCAAAACATCAACATCTCGATCAAACCAGGAGAGTTTATTGCACTTGTCGGCCCTAGCGGAGCAGGCAAGTCCACTATTCTCTCGCTTCTGCAACGCTTCTACGATCCCACAGCTGGCAGTGTACAACTTGACGGGCAGGACATCCGCGAGGTCGCCGTGTCGCAACACAGAGGTCGATTGGGACTAGTACCCCAGGAGCCAGACCTCTTCCCCGGGTCCATTTCCTACAACATCGGCTTGGGGGCAGCACCAGGTCAGTCGGTGACGCGAGCCGATATTGAAGAAATCTGTGCAAAGTGTGGGATCCACGAGTTCATCATGAGTCTGCCAGAGGGCTACAGCACAGAGTGCGGTACCAACGGGTCGAAACTCTCGGGGGGACAAAAGCAGCGTATTGCCGTGGCCAGAGCATTGATCAGGTCACCGGAAGTACTTCTTCTCGACGAGTATACCTCTGCTCTGGATGCGCATTCCGAGCAACAGATCAAAGAAGCCGTTGACGGGGCCAGTGTGGGCAGGACTACGATTGTGGTTGCACATCGGCTGTCTACGGTGCAAAACGCAGACCGCATCTTTGTGTTTGACGATGGACGTGTTGTGGAGGTTGGGAGCCATGCTGAGCTTGTCGCTCAAGGAGGCTTGTATGCAGGTATGGTCAAGGCACAGACACTCGCATAGTTGCAGTGGTGTTTAGTTTATTGTTTTTGTTCTTTTCTGTACTACTTTCTGCATGCTTGGTTTGAATTAGCGAGGAGTTCTTTGGGAGGATCAAAAGTTGTTCTGGATTAGGCAGGTGTTCATTTGGATAAAGAAAAAATGACTGCATGTCGCCAGCGAGACTCGAAATAACACGTGCAACTCATGAACGAGTTTGGGAGATACATAGGCTGTTCCATCAAAAGGGCTAGACAAAACATGCTTTCTGCACCGTTTCCTTCGCAAGGGCGTGTGATACGGGCAAAGGGAAACTTGTCACGTTTGCTCTGGTCCCCAACAGAAACAGGAGATGCGCGAGTTCTGGCCGTGATGGCGTGGTGCGAGAGGGATCACAGTCTGTGCGTGTGTGGAAGCGGATCTGATAACTTTACTTCGGGCGCCACCGGTTCGTGTTGAGACGAGGGACAGCGCGGTACGGGGCTCCGATGACGGGCAGGCCTGATTGTGCTTTGTGACGAGGACTGATGTGCCAGTATTGGAGAGACTAAGGTGCTGGTACATACTACTTGTTTGGCTGCATTTTGGTCAAGGGATGGCAGAGTACAGTACAAGCATCAAGACTCTTCTTCCTTGACTGCCGAAAGCTCAGTGACAACGCACGACTTTTCCCATCTCGTGTCAACGTGGACGGGCACGGAATCGCTTGACGCGCCCTGCAGACTGCAGCTAGAGAAGAAAAAAAAAAAAGGCCCGTGGTTTGGAGGGGTGGTTCTGCCCCGCTGCTTAGCCTCGAAGCTCGCGAATCGATCCTTGATGCAGTCGTGGATGATCTGATTAGACTAGTTTTCATCAGATTAGATGCAGAATTTTCATCTGGCCGTTGCCCACTCAGACGCATGGCCAAGGCACCAAGGGGTGGACCATGATGGTCTTGCTCGTGGCAGAAGCTTTCAAGCACTGACGGCGCCAAAAGCCAACATGACATGACCCTGGGCAACTTGGCCTGCTCGACCGAGCTTGCGACGAGCAGGCAGAGAATCAGGCGATAGGTAGATAGATGCGATTGACCGCTGTCCGGCGACATGTTTCTTTCCCCCTCGTGATTCTTTTGTCTCTTCTCTTTCCTTGTGCCCGGTGCAGCGATCTTGTCGTCATACAACGGATTCAAGGTTGAAAGATTTGTGGATAGAGTTCATTGTACACGCAGCAGACACAACACGCGTAAGTCCTCATGCACAGTTGTCTTGGAGCAGCAGCTACGTTGTCTGTCTTGCCGGATTGCAAAGAGAGCGGGACTCTTGAAGGCATCTCGTTTATGCATATCCAAGCCAGCAGACGACGCAAGACGACAAGCACTACATGTCCCGACTGACACTCGCTGAAGAAGCAACGATAGACTCGACAATGGCACCGCACGCCGACCTCCCGGAAATGGCACTCGAGAGCGTGCCAGAGCGCAATGGCTCCAAGTTCAAGACACACGTCCAACCCACACGGCCAGACGTCGTGCACGATGTCGTCTGCGTAGGCTTCGGTCCTGCCTCGCTGGCCATCGCAGTAGCCCTCCACGACTCGACCAAGCAGACGGGCAAGCAGCAACCGCAACTCAAGACGCAGCCCAAGGTCGCCTTCCTCGAGAGACAAGAGAAGTTTGCATGGCACGCGGGCATGCAGATCCCCGGCGCGAAGATGCAAATTTCCTTCATCAAGGACATGGCCACGATGCGCAACCCTCGCAGCGAGTTCACCTTCCTCAACTACCTGCACGAAAACAACCGTCTGGTGCAGTTCACCAACCTCAGCACCTTCCTGCCCCGCCGCATCGAATACGAGGACTACCTGCGCTGGTGCGCCGGCTGGTTCCAGCACTTGGTTTCGTACGGACAAGAGGTGGTTGGCATCTCGCCCGACACCCAGGCCAAGAGTGCAGAGGGTGTGACGACGTGGACAATCACGTCTCGCGACATTCACACAAACGAGATCAGCCACCGCCGTACGAAACGCGTCGTCGTTGCCGTGGGAGGCCACCCCAAGATCCCCAAGGCCTTCCCCCAACACCACCCTCGCATCATCCACTCGTCCCAATACTGGACCCTCTCTTCCCGCATCTTCCTCGACCGCAACGCTCCCCTCAAGATCGCCGTCATCGGTTCCGGGCAATCCGCTGCCGAAATCTTCAACAACCTGCCTACCCAATTCCCAAACTCCAAGGCCTACCTCCTGATCAGAGGCGCCGCTCTGAGACCCTCGGACGACTCGCCCTTTGTCAACGAGGTCTTCGACCCCGAACGCACCGACGACACCTTCAACCAAGACCCCGCCATCCGCGCCGCTGCCATCAAGATGGACAAGGCCACCAACTACGGCGTCGTGCGTCTCGAGCTGCTGGAGCACATGTACGACGCCCTCTACACCCAACGCCTCGTCCACGGCGACGACGAAGCAAACTGGCCCCAGCGCCTGCTCAACCACCGCGAAGTCGAGGACGTGACCGAGTTGCCCAACCACCGCGTGCGTCTGCACATCAGAAACGACACTGCCAAATACAGACGCTGCAAGGCCTCTACAAACGAGTCTTTGGATGTGGATCTGGTCATGATTGCTAGCGGATACAGAAGAGATCACCACGAGCAGTTGTTGGAGAAGGTCAGACCCATGATGCCTGGTGGTGACAAGCCTGGTCAGAAGTGGACCGTCAACCGCGAGTACAAGGTTCAGTTTGAGCAGGGCACTGTAGCCAAGGATTCTGGCGTCTGGCTGCAGGGTTGCAACGAAGGTACCCACGGTGTAAGTTGTGCTTTTTCTTTCGATTCCGAGATCTTTACTGACATCTTTTTCACAGTTGAGCGACTCTCTCCTCTCCGTCCTCGCCATCCGCGGCGGTGAAATGGTCCAGTCCATGTTCGGCGGCCAGTAAATCTCCATCTCGACATGATACCCCACTCTCTCAATGTCTTCTTGCTCTCCTTTACGGATGACAGTCACATGTGAAAAGAATAGAAACATTAAACCAAAACAACAAAACACATGAAAAAAGTGTCAACAGCGATGGCATTTTGTTTACAATGTACAAAAGACTTTTTTTGGCTACGAAGATTTCTACTTTTATTAGATGCATATACACTTCCCATTACTCGTCATCTTTAATTGCCTCCCTCACTTTGATTCCTATGGTCTCTTTCTTCGGCATACGAAAGCCCAGGTCCTGAACCACGATTCTCTTCGAACCATCCACACCATTACACGCACCGTACGAAACTCAACTCATCCCTCGCAAACACAAAGAAAGTAAAGAAAGTGCACCACGACACCTCTAGCCCTATATCCTTAAACTTCTCCTTTCGCCGCTTGCTAAAAACATTTTCTGTTCTTGCCAGCCAAAGCTCTTATCGAGACGGCAACACCATCACCATCACGCATAAACACAAACACATGGAGCCTACATGATGACTACTACAATCTAACCACCTCTACACTCTCGATCCACCAAGCCCTCCTGCGCCTTTACTACCAACCTAGCACCACCATACACCTCTAAACCACACCATGCAACCACGCCCCTGGAAGCAAAAAGACAAAGTCGATACCCTCCGCTACTAGATCTCTGGGTAAGGTTAATCTAGATCCCCCCTTCCACATCCCTCAAGTGCCATGCCCAATCCTCCCTCTCCAACAGCAAACCCCGCCACTTGTTGACCCAAAACTAGAACGGGGCAATCAATTTGTACAGAAGAAAAAGGGGAAGTGCTGGTATTATGCTGCATATTGTTTTTGATGGGAGAGAAGGCAGTTATCAAGTATAATCATACAAAGATCTCGATGTTGTGGTCACGGTATGGGATGGGATAGTGAGGAATTGGTACATGCATAGCATATGTTTGCTCACTTTACCTTTTGTTTTCATCAGAGGCTGGGTGAGATGTGTCCGTATTCTGAAGTACTGCAGTGGTTGGGTTTGAGAGGAAAGGAGGAGCTATACACCCTACTCTCTCGACCTTGCACTCTTGACGAGACACATTGCCTTTTAAGTGACTGTTTCTTCTTAACGTACATCGAACCCCCAAACTTCAAACAAACCCTTTGAACACAGCAAGGTAAGACAAAAAAAGGCAAAAAAGTAAAGTGCACAGTCTCTATAAGGCGAACGGCTACAAAATTGCCCAACCCCAAACCTTGCACTCCAAGAAAAGAATGCTGTCTACACCATACATGCTACACCAAACATCAACCAAAGAAGAGAAAAAGAGAAAAGTGTATACACAGAAAAAAAAAGAAAAAAAAGGAAAAAGAAGCTCGTCCTTGCCCATTTCACGAGTGGAGTGTAAAAGAGTCTACGCAACCAACTTCTCAGCAGCTTGTCTTAATATCCTCGCCGCGCGCAAGAGTTGTCCTTGCGCATCCAGCCATCTGCCCTCTTGCATGGCATCCCTCACGGCGGGGAAGTAAGCAGCCGCATACCCGTCCCAGAGTTGTGGGCCGAAGAGGACGTGTTTGTACTGTTCTCTACCCGGAACCTATGTTTGCATCAACGTCAGTATTTGCCACTTCGAATTCTAGGGAGGAAAGGGGAGAAAGACTACTTACACCATAAGGACCTGCCTCTCCAGTCTCCGGCAGATCGAGAAGATCGGTTTCGAAGTCCGCAACACGCGAGTTATGTTCGATGCGCCTGAGAGCGTACGCATTTGTTTCAAAGCCACCACTGCCCGCAAGCACCTTGCTAGCCCACTTTTCGTCAAACTCGTGGAACTCCTTTGCTTTGGCCACAAACACCTCGACCGCTTCTCTCAAAGGCTGCACGCTAAACGGCGTGGTGTCGAGCTTGGTTTTTAGCTTTTCGGCAGTGTGTTTGGCGTCTTTTTCCAAGCCGTCGATGATGGGGTTCATGGCGGCGGCGTAGTCGTTGAGGTCAAGGGGGATGATGGGCCGGTCGGCGATTTCCAGGATCAAGAGTGCCCATACCGTGGCGAGTGTTTTGTGGTATTGGAAGTCGGGGTCTCCGTATTTGGTCATCCACTCGTAAGTCTCGTAGCAAGAGTGATATGGGTATCCTTTTTCGCCTTCGTCACTCTCAAAGCCAAAGTCGAGGGATGAGGTGCCGGACATGTACTGGAAAGGCACGTAATCGGATCCTGCACCCAGACCATCGATTTGCTGATTCCTCTCGTCGTAGAGTTGACGTAGAGTAACGTTCTTGTACGGATCGGTGACACGGTCCAAGACGTGCATGAGAGCCTTCTTGTACAAGGGTGATCCAGCCACTCTGAAGTTCGGGCCAGAAACACCTACATCGACATTGAGGTATCCAACGCCATTTTTACGCAGGTAATCCATGTTGTCTTCGACGAACTCTGTAGAACCGACGAAATTGTACTCTTCCGCGTCCCACGAGACGAATTCAATTGAGCGGAGTGGTCGCCAACCGAGTTTTATAAGGTCGCCGAAAATGGTAACAACCTCCATGAGGACGGCTTGGGAACTGCCTGAATCGACACTGCCGAAACACCAGGAATCGCGATGGGACCCCACGATCAATTTTTTGCCTGGTGTCTCCATGCCTTGAACTAGACCGTGCACGTTCCAGATGCGTTGTTTGGCGGTAACAAAGTTGTTGTTGACGAGACGGACTTCTGGGGAGTTGACATCGCCAGTCCACCATTCAACATCAGGCACACCACCTTTCCAATCATCAGAGGGCACCTTTTGACCGTGTCCTTTGAGAGCCATCAGAAGATGCTGAGCGTCTCTCCAAGCCAAAGGAAGACTGGGTATTTGAGGTAGTCCAGTAATATTACCATTGATGTCCGGACGTTTGGTGTCCTCATGCGAGGCATGACCAGGCGTCAAGGGGTCTCCAACGACCAAACTAGAAAAAGCGACAGATCCTCGTTGGACAGAGTCGCGCGGTCTCCAAGGACCATCCGGCATGACGGGACCTTTCAAGAAACCATCCTCCTTGGGATCCGAGTAGATGAGACATCCAGCAGCTCCAGCCATTTCAGCAGCCTTGACCTTCATTCCACGATCTTCCTCTGTATGATAATATCGCACCAGAACAATAGCTCCCTTCAGATCGACACCCATGTCTTTTAGACGTTGAAAGTCGTCACGCGAGCCGCCATTGGCATAGACCAGGTGACCAGTGACATTTCCATTCTTGGAATAACCGTGCCAGTTGAGCGTTTGTTGTTTCTCCCTTCCTGAATCTTTAAAGACCGACTCTTCCTCGAGCAAAGCAGTCCACCTCCTGTCTGGCGGAGAAACAATCTCGACATTGCGACCATCCGGTTCGGGATAGTTCATGTAGACAAAGTATTCATGCATTCTGACATCATCCAAATGTTGAGCACGCCAATTATCCTGAACCCACTCGGCCAGGAAAAAGTCGCCTTCGGTGCCTGCGACATGGTCGTACGAGGTAATATACTCGAGGTATTCGGCAATGCGATCCGGTGATAGAGAAGCCTGCTCTTGGACTCTGGCGCGCACGCTTTCCGGGTCGTAATGTTGTGCCATGTGACCAGCATTGGGTATGATATCGAGGGCAAAGAGGACGTATATCAGGGCGGCGATTGTAAAGAGACCGCACAGGCGAGCAATGACTGGCAGGCTGAGACGAAACTCTTCGGGTATTGTAGGGAGGCGCTGGCAGAGGGACGAGAAGTTTGGCATTGACAGGCGGCGGAACGAGGGCAGATTGCTCCAAGTATGCGACAGTTTGCCGAACAGTTGACCTCGCCGCCGGCTTGTGGCTGAATCGGGCTCGAGTATTTCCATCTCTTCCATGTCTCGGCGCACGGCGGCTTCTTCGTCGTCGTCATCGCTTTCGCCATTCACCTCTGGCAGGTACAGATCGCTGTCTTCGCTCGGTCGTGGTGACTCGGCGGTGGGTGCTCGGTATGCGCCATTGCGGGCTGGTTGGTTGGCTTGTCTCCCTAATAGACCTTGTCGTTCCGTGTCGTCGCTCGCCTCGTCGACAGTATTCGAAGATGAGGGTCGCGAGGATGTGGCCTCTTCGTACGAAGGAATAGGGAGATGGGCATATTTCTTGTAGGGATCCTCGCCGCTCATGGCGTCGGCGATTCAGGTGACTTTTGGAAGAGGCGGACTTGCAAAGGAGCGTGTGCAGGCTGCGGGAAAAAGTCGTGTATTGTTATGAGATCATTCTGTTGATTGCAATCCGATGCTCTCACCCCGGCTCTTTCGTCGTGCGAGTGCAGTTGGGCATTGGACACTTGGTTTGTCTCGTGGATTGGCACCTCATCACTTATCGGCCTTGGGGCCAAGATGGGGAAGGGGGTGCGTCAGCTTCCGTCAAGTGTCCACTTGAACGTATCATGCTTCGTATTAGTCCGTATTCATTCTAACTACCATTCTCACTTCTTCTTGCTCACAATCCCACTCGCACAAACAACCACTTTGCTCAACACCTTGACTCCCAACCCGAGTAACCATACTATCGCCTCGAATGAGAATCCAAGCAGAAACAGTATCCCCCGCGTCACGCTTGGCAGCTTCTCCTTCTCGTCTGCACCTCCCTTCTTCTTGCTTCGCCGCCAACTACTCTTCTTGGTCTTCTGATTTACACTCTCCTTCTTCACTGCTGATGGCGGTGCAGCAAAGCTTTCTGACTTTGCCTTTGTCACAGCTAGGTTGCTTTCGTTGAACGCGGCCGCCAAAACAGCACAAATTGCGCTGTCAATCATGTACTTGCTCTGTAACCTTCTGAATGAAGCCACATCGACTTCCAGCGTCTCTGTGCTCAGATCGAGACAGATGAGTTTTGGAGCCTTAGTTAGTGCCTTTTCTGGATATGCTGGCTGATGCAGAGTAATTCTTGCATTGTTCTTCTTCGCAAAGTCGAATGCGCCATCAATCGAAATGGAAAAGGCTCCTGCACGTGGATGCCGCAACTCATAGCTGTGTTCTTCGACCCCATATGCGCTAACACCTTGGGAGATTTGAACAAGTTGGCAGGATTCGTGCGCTTTGGCTTCAGCCACTGCATCGAATGCTAATTGTGCAGCTTGTGGTGACGATGCTCGAGGATCATACTGTGCGATAGCGTTTGCTCTGTGTGTCGTAGCCGCTGCCTCCAGTGCCTTGAGTGCTGCTTGTTGTGGGAAGATGGTGGTTTCGTTTCTTGCCTTTGCCTGGAGAGTTGCTACGTCCAGCTGAGCAACAGGCACAATGCCTGTTCTGGCAGGATGATGCCGGCGAACTGTAAGCTCGCTTGTAGCATCCGAAAGAGAGACGGAATACAGCGTACGACCTTCCCGTGACCCAAACCGCACTTCAGTCGCTGTAAAGCCAGCTCCAATCTCATCTCGATGCATGCTCAACTTGATCTTGTCGGAATAAAAGACTCCGTTCTGCCCACTGGCTGCATTCCATAGAGCTTGCAGCTGCGAGAGGCCTGCAGCAGGGGTTGGGGAAGTGGGTGACGGCACGTTTGCAAGAGTCTGATGATGATAGTCCGCATGCCGTTCGACACTTGGTCGAGGCATATTTTCCGTTGGGTAGTACCGCTGCTGTGATAACGGCAGACTGGAATCATACTCTGGAAACATCGACTTGATAGGAGGCGACACGACTTTAGGCTGTGTTGAAGAGCCACTGTTTGTTCGCACAAGCGTTGGTCCCGAAAAGTCGGAGCGTGTGTCACTAGAGGTGGTATCGATTGATATCTTGCGGATAGCAACTGCTGGCCTTTTTCCGGTGCTCGCAGCTGCCCCTTTCTGCGGTGGGGAACTTGACATGCTACTGTCAGGAGAAGAAGCTGATACAGGACTCGAAAAAGAAGGTCTTGCGTCTGATTCGGGTGACTGGACAGACGTGCGCTTGGAGACTTGGGGAGTGAGCTGCAGGGCAAGTCCTCGAAGCTTTCCTGGAGGATATGGCTTCGAGTTGAGTACGGGCGAGGGAGTGTTGCGTCTCATTTGAACATCCTCAGCTTTGCTCAGACAAGATTTTGGCGGAATCGAACACACGGGCGAGGGAAAGAGTGATGAGGTTTCGGAAGCCATGATTGGAGAACAATATTGTAGACCTGCTACAACAAGAAAGAATCAAGAAATTAAATGTCACGGACAACTCCCAATGTTTGTCGAACCTACCTTGTGCAACTTATAGCTATTTGCCAGCAAGACGGTCGCGATATGGTAGCCGCTGGGGAATCGATAGCGTCTGCATGTTTCCAGCAATGCATTCCTGAAGACGACTTAGATGCGAAGCACAAGCATCACCATCGGAGACAGTCATCCATTGGACGATTCGAACAAGGTCCAGTGTGATGCGTTACCATTTCTGGCTGTTCGAATTAGCGCCCGGCTCAAGAGTAGCGTAGAAGCGCTGGTGATAAGACTCGTATCTCGGCGCGTAGAGGATATATTGATAGCAAGCCAAGAGTAGCAACCTTGGATGGCAGATGGCTGCCCAGAAAGCTCAGTGACCTGTTGCGAATGCCGGCAGATAGGTGTGCGTATGTAGTGCGACAAAGGCGGTGGTTGTCTTGAGGGAAAAACGAGCCGAGGCAAAGATCTTGGCGGTGCTTCCGTGTCACAATTCGATGGGGTGGCACCTTCCTCCTTTCTTAGACCACGTCCATTATGGCTGTATCGCTTTGAAACAGTCGATTAGAAAACGGAAATACTTCATAGTGGAGCATAAGAGCCTGACCGTCGCCAAGCAGTTACTATGTTGCTCGTTCAATACCAACAAGGCTTCGAGTCTCACTCCAGAAATCCTACGTATCATACTCTGTCGAATCAGAGCGTAGCAGAATGAGAAACTCTTTTTTCATCAGTCCAGGTTTGTCATCATTGGAAGGATATTGCTTACAGAAACCTCTACACACATGGCGTGCTCACGAACGAGAATATCGAGCACTTCATCGACTGTATAGTCAACAATCCTGAGCACTTGACAGCGATCAAGTCACCGATGCTTCAGATTCTAGTCATCATTCTTTGTTGCTGATATCTCCTAATGAACCCATCTATAGTAATCTTTTGTAGGGCTCTTTGTTCTCTTTACTCAAGAAACCATGTTGAACTTTGATCTTTATTGTCTCCTTTGTCAGAAAAAATGCAAGGCACCGGATCCGGCAACCTATGCCTTCGACACACATCAAAGCCACCAAACTGCACTTGAGGCTGCGAACTTCAACTTTGACAAACCCTTCTACCCAAACAACAATGGCGAGAACTAAACGCGCTCCAGTGATCTTTCGCCCAGCTGCCACTTTACGACCAGCTGGGCAAATGCGCCCGTTCACCGCTGGCCCGGATGCAATCGCCCTGGGTACCATGGTCTCGAAATACACGTTGAACGCCCTCGATGCCGAAGGCTACGTCAACTGCACCGTCGAATCAACAAATGGCCAATTCAAAGCAGCATATGGCCGTGGCACCGTACTGAGACACGCAGACGAACAAAAAGGACACAGGAAGAAAGACGAACCGTATCATATCCATCCGTGTCTGCAACGCGCTCAATGGGAAGAAGTTGACGATGATGATGACTGGAATGCTATTTTGCCGTCTGTGGAGCTGGCTTCGCGGTTCCTAGATGATCCTGCAATCGCACCTTTTTTCGCTGGTTTGGCTGGGAAGAACGTTACTAGGTTGGATGATCCCATTCTTGAAAAGACTCACAAAATGAAGTTCCAACGGTGGGATTATGATAATACTGTAACTGCGAAAAAGGAGGATATGGAGGAGGCCTTGTACGTGATGATGGCGTTTAGGGAAAAGATTGTGCTGAGGTTTGATCCTTTAAAAGGGCATGGCAGAACAGGATGGTGAGTATTGTTGAATGAATACATGTTTGACGTGTATCGGCTTTTGACTTATCTTGTTTTCAGGAGTGACGTTGAGAAAAGGTGTGTGGTCAAATTCAATGAGAACTACAAACGCATACTCCGCGAGGACTTTGGGCACGGTGCTCAAAGATGGTCGCAACCCTGGTCACCGGGTACCGATGAAGAGTCAGCAAGACTGCGCACCAGATACCTACTCGCGGTGACCATCGTACACGAGTTCGCACACTGCGCCTGGAAGGTACTTTGTGAGCTCGGAACCGAACCATATCTACGTGACCGTCCATTCAACGAACTTGGCTACGAGCTCGAGAACATGATATTCTCAGGTTGGGTCGAGCCCAGCGGGCAGGAACACCACGTCTCGGCACCTTATGGACTGTACATCGAACGCTATCCAGGCCAGACAAGCACGACAAAATTCCCGCGCGGCAACCCCAAAGACTGGGGAGCTATATGGACCACGGAATACCCTGTGCACATGGATTTCTGCAAAAAGATGTTTACACAAGACTTTTGGGATGGAGAAGTTGCCAGATACGGCTTCTCTCGCTGTCGTCCGGAGAAGAAAAAGGGAGTCAGGTTGCGCCATAAAGATGCTGTGAAGCCTGATCCGCTGGAGGCGGGCGTGAGTCCAAAGTCGCTGGCCCTGCATCAATTGAGGAAAGCTCGTAGGGCGAAGAAGATAAAAGATGCGGTTAGAGCAGACGATGTGGATACTAGCGATGAGGAAGATGAGGATGCGGACGGTTTTGTCATTAGAGGCAGCCACAAGGAGGCTCTTGAAAAATCTCTTGAGGACGCGGAAGAAGATGAGGATAGTGATGTTGATATGGTTGACGCTCCATAGAATATCCTCGAGCGACTCGACAAGGGCAGAACAGCTCAATAGACGAGAAGTTTCCAACAGCCACACAGTACTCCATCAATTATTTTTGACTTTTTGCCAGTTGTGAGGGGGATAATCCTGAATCATGCGTGCGCTTCGAAAAGTTGTTTTCGCAGTGTACAGCCGCCACACGCTGTCGTTATCCGGCCACATCGACGGACAACCAAGGGTCTCGGCAGCTACTCAAAGTCGTTCCAACCTTACGTTCTCCATATGAGACCCCGAAAGAGAGAAAACAAACACATCGTGGTAGTAATCATTTTTTATTGCAGTCGAATCAACACAACCCGCAGGCATAAGATATTGATACAGAGCTAAAAGACGCGTTATCGACATGTCCCGCATTGTGATACGGGATATATTTTGTAACGGCGAAGAATTGCCATCCAACAGCCACAGAAAGCCCAGCTTTCACATCTTCCGTGGCGCAATTGGCTAGCGCGTTCGACTGTTAAGATTTGACTCCATCAAATTGGCTATCGAGAGGTTGACAGTTCAAGCCTGTCCGGGAGAGCTTTCTTTTTGCACTTTTCTGAGCAGAAGGTGTTTTATGGAGGGGTTGTAGTCATTTTCTGCAGTTGTCGCGAATGGCTGCCAGTGGTGATTATGTTGGTTGGTTTTTTTCTTGTCAAAAATCTTTTCGCGGGGTGCTGTCGCTTTCGGGATGTCGCGGTTCGATGGAGAGAAGAGTGAGTTTTTGTTTAATTTTTGTTGCGGCTCTGTCGAGTAGTTTGCTCGTTTATGAGAATAACGATTGTGGGAGAGTTGTCTTGCAATGTTTTGTATCTTCCACTGGTAGGACACCTTTTCCAGTGGGGCTATCAACAGGGATATGTAAGATCCTCAGCTGCTTGACACGGCAAGTTCGAAGTGGCTTCCTCTACGCGACTTCGACCAACTCATCCTCATCATCAATCTCCTGCACCTTTGGCGGCTGCGGCGGTTCCTCGCCCTCGCCCTCCTCATCTCTCGCGATAATCTGCACGACCCTGTCGCAAGCCTCTTGCACATCCGGACTCTCGGTATGCAGATGCAATTCCCTCATCACGGCATACACATTCTTTTCCCGCATGAAATCTCTGCCTTCCCTTGTTGTAGTGAGCAGCAACAGGGTCTCGAGGTGGATGATTTGGATGTCGGTTTCGGGCTCGCGGGTCTTGTCCGGGGGCAGCAGTTGCAGTTCTTCGGGCATGGAGTCCATGTCCTTGTCGTCGTATTCCTCGGGTCCCATGAGCGGCAGCAGGAGGTAAGGGAGTATATTGAGGCCGCCGGAGGTTTCGTCTGTGGACAGCATTTTGGGGTGGGCGTCGGTGTCGAAGGCGGCGTTTTTGATTGTCGAGGCCACGCCCCTTCTGCGGATGGTAGACTTGTGCTCGGTAAAGACGATGAGTTTCGTCAGGGGAACGATGTTTTCGTCTTCTTCGCGCGGAGTCAGGAAATGCTTGCGTCCTTCTTCGTACTTTGAAATATCGGCAAACACGTAGCAGAGATAGTCGAAGTTTGCCTTTTCGTTGTAACTGCCCTCCTGGCCCTTGACGAACAGATCCAGCAACTGATCAATGGCAAACGGCGATGTAGACAGAGGCTTTGGAATATCGCGTTTGAGAGTCAGGAGTGTTTTGAGATGATCGTGTTTTGTGAGGTTTGCAAGCAGCATGGCCATTTCGTCTGCATTTTCCTCCTTTGCGTTTGTGATGCGCGAGTAGAGCGTCTCGAGGAATTGATCGTCTTCGGCGAGGTACTTCAGGACTTCTTCGTCCGAGGAGATGTTTACGAGGATGGTGAGGACGTTTTTGGCGATGGGGGCGTAGTCGCGGACGAGCAGTTTCATGTCTTTGACGGGTGTGAGGTCTTGGTACTTGAAGAGGGAGGGCTGGGCTGTGGAAAAGCCGACGAGGTTCTCGGCCGCTGGGTATCACTGTCAGAGATGATTTCTTGCTGCTGGCGTGTTCGAGGTTGGCAGGCATACCGATCTGGCGAATCTGAGTGTTTCCATGGTGGAGGAACTCGACGAGCTGCAGGGATGGTCAGTGGGGGATTGAGGATTGAGAATGACAAGTTGCGCACCTCTTCAAGTTCGGTAGGCATCTTGATTGTGCTGTGATCTGGTTGACTTGGGTGGATTGAATGCGACAACTTTTTTTCTGTGTCCAATGACGAACTTCCCCGTCGAAGGCTCCCGAATCCTTATCTCTTATCACCATGTCTTGGCATATTTCTCCTCCCCCGTCACAACCTTGGAGCCTCTGGACAGGGGCTCTCGAAACATTCAACATTGTCAACACTCTCATGCTTCCGACTCTTGGGAAGAGGGTTGGCAGGACAAGACAATTGTCTTGCTCGCTCTGATATACCGCTGCTACATAGCCTATGCAAAGCTTGCGATACCATGGATACTGTTCAAGACAGTGTAGAAACAATCTGAGTGTTCGGAAAAGACGGTCAGAGTGGTGTGAGCCCGATAGCCCTCCCACAGGAGATCCTGGTCTTTTCTCTTGTTTGCCCGAAGGCAACTCACAAGGGATCCGACGATAGAGAGCGTAGAAAGCGTATTCCACTGCTTCCACAAGAGACAGACAGGGTTCTTCATCATCAACAATCTCCATATCAACTATCCCAGCGACAGCAAGTCACCAACCCCTTGATCGAATCCAGAAAACAGAACATGTTCCCTTGTTTTTTTGTCTTTGTTGGGTTTCGATTTCCAATCGCGAGAAGAGAGATCCAATTTCATCAACTTTCATGAAGCCGTCAATCGCGAAGAACTTCCTTCTTTTGTCACAATCTGGGCCTGAAAGAAAGAATGTGAGAGTCTTGTTCAATCTGGGCATAGAACCGACTTGTCGAGGTATAATGTCATTTTTTGTGCTGGGTTTTGAGTTTGGTCGTGTTGAAATCAACAGATTCGAGAGATGTCGGATCCAGAAGACGGATCTGGAGATGAGATGTCATGGCAACGGTTCATCAGACGACGCGAGGAGAAGAACGAGTGCTGCAAGAAGGCCTCAAGCGTTAGCGACACAAAAGAAAAAGGCAAGCAAGTGTCAGGGAGAGAGGCAACAGACAAGAAATCTCAAACTTGCCCCTTCAACTCTGTCAAATCATCAATGTGATTCGCCATTGCGACGAAAAGGTCAAAGAACATTCGCCCACCACTCTCCATCTCCACTTGCATGGTTCCACTACGCTTGAAGGTGTTGCGGCTGCGGATGATCAAAGCAAGGTAATGCGCACGCAGTCGAGAATCAGTCTCTGGCGTATTGTCGTAGGCAAATCTTGCACTGCGAAGGATCGTAGCAACCTCAATACCCGATTGCAATCCCTGCTTACGCAGAGACAGCTTCTTGAGTTCTTCAAGGCCGAATCGCTCAGCAAGGCAGTAGATGGCCGTGTCCCTCAAGATCAAGCCATTGACTCTCGAACTGAAGGTGGTGACTGTAGTGGCATTACCTCTGCCCTGGAATTTGAGGGAGAGAGAAGAACACTCGTCCACGGATTCAAGAACCCAGGTGTTTCTTCTGCGGTCATGGAGTAGACGCGGGAAGTAATCGCCTTTGTACATGAACTCGAGGACGGCGGAGAAGATTTCTGCTTCTTCGTCGGGGAGGAAGATGCGGCGGGATGAGGACGAGGTCGAAGCGTAGAGTGCGTCCTTGGCTGCCGATTGGAAAAAGGGCGAGGTTTTGAGCACGTCCTCATGGGCAGCGAACAGGCGTTGGTCCTTGCCTACCACTATGGTGACTATGGCACTGTTGAGCCTTGGAGAGGCTTGACTGTACAAACGTGAGTCAATGGACTGGGTTGGAATATGGTTCGGAAGACACGGGAGAAGTTGGAGATGGAAACAAAGAAAGCAAGACACATACACAGCACTCGGCGGACTGGACGGCTGGGCAAGCTGCTCCATCAACTTCAGCTTCGCATCATCACGGAAGGATCTCTTGACAGGCTTCGTAGCCTTGCCGGCACGATCCTTGTAACCAAAAGATCTCTTCAGCATGTTGGGAAGAATTGTCACGACGAGAAGACGAGCAGAGGTGGAGGAAGGATTATAAACGAGTGAAGATTGACGCGCGTAGCATGGGAGAGCTATCGAGGAAACAGGCGCGCACTCGGACAAGCTTTCGCAGGCAGTAGCACTATCTCTTTCTTGCGAAAAAGAAGCGTTACGTGTGCGAGCAGCTTGGAGGGGTGGATTGTCGGCGACCTTTTGGCGTGCGTGGGAGGGAAAAGAGAAGAATTTGAGACTGAAGATGGGTACTTATCGTCGAGGTTGTCACGCACCCCTGGCGCGAGGCTGGAGGTTGCATGCAGCCGATTGGGCGCGTGTGGTTTTATCAGGCAGCAGCCGCCATTATCATGCAGGTATTGACGAGGAGAGATCTACAATGCGTGTGTGTTGCCTGGTAGACGGGATCACGGCAGAGTCACAGATGCACACGTTGAGAAGTGCAGGTGTGAGAGTGAGGGAGGAAGATGGAAAGAATGGAAGGAAGAAAGGAGAAGGTGAAAGTGACTTTGGTGTTGGTTGGTGAGAGCTGAAAGGCCCCACAATCCAGACCCAATCGAACCCCGCGTCACCGCGCAGCACTGAAACACCTTGATCCATCTTTCTTCCGCCTGCCTTTTCGTTTTTCTTCTTCCTTGCAACTCACATCTAACTTATCATGGCCAACAAGAGAATCGTTACCGTATGACCTGGCAACGTATGCGCGCATTTGTTCACGACTAACGCGGCTCACAGGAACTCGGCCAAGTGTCGAACAACCCCGTGCCTGGCACTCAGGTGCAGCTCGCCGAAGAAGGCAACGTCTTTCTCTGGGAGGTCATCATGCAGGGCCCTGAGGACTCTGTCTACGCCGTGTGTAACTCTGCTCTCTCCTCGAATGCCTCACAATCCTGACATGGTCGCAGAACGGCAAATTCAAGATCGAAGTCTCGCTACCCAAGGAATACCCCTTCAAGCCTCCCACCGTCTCATTCAAGACCAAAATCTACCACCCCAACGTCAGCAACGACGACAAAGGCAGCATGTGCCTGGGCATGCTCCGCTCCGACCAGTGGAAGCCCCCGAACAAGATCCGCGACGTCCTGATCCTCGTCCGCCAGATCCTCGCTGCGCCCCAACCTGATGATGCCGTCGAAAGTAGGATTGCCGACGAGTACAAGAACAACCCGGAAATCTTTGAAAAGAATGCAAAGGAATTTATCGCAAAGTACTGCAAGTAGGACTTGGACCCAGTCAAGTTCTCTGGCTGGAGTTATGGGGTCAGCCAAGGAGTCTGGAGGCATGGCATCAGTCGAGCACCTTGAAGACACAGAATCAGACCGGGACTATGAAGGGCTCAAACTCTATACACCCCAAAAGACGAGGGCATCGATAGAAGTCGTTGTGCATACAGCAAGGCGTTAAGGAAATGGCATACGGACAGGGACAGCAGGGATAAAGCATAGGCGCATCATCGTTCACTGATCTGGGACACAATCGATTTGTTATACTGCTTGAAGTTCGTTTCTGTGCAGGTCCAGCCCGCAATCTTCGTCTCTCGTTCCCTGTCGAGACTAAGGGAAGGCAGCCGTCTCCCATACACAAAGAAGAAGGAACGGTACGCGGAGTTTAGCCGGAGATAGCTGCACCTTCTTGCCTCCCACATCTTCAACTTCTCTCCATCTCGGGTCAACTCAACATTCAAGTCGAGTTGCGAGTTCTTCTTTGTCGAACCGTAATCTTCAAAGCAATCAGAGACGAAGTGGTTATGCAGTGGCTTGAGTATGGGCCGGCTCCTTTCGTACGTGGTCGTCTCAATGCTCCTCCTCTAGTCAACATTCATGCTCAAGCTGTTGTTCTAAGATCGTGTTGACCCATAGTAAGTGGTCGGACTTCTCACTTATACTTTCTTTGTTTGCAAATCGCGACAAGAATTTCTATTCCTTTTGTATCTTGGGTCGTAGATATCTGCTTTGTTCTCACCGCATCCGGCACGTTTCAACCGACTCGAACAAAAACATCGTTCTACCCACACAGAATGATTATCTCGTACCTCGAAGAACTCGTGTCCTCCGCGAAACTTGCACCATGTTGAAAGGTCTGAAAGCTCTGGGGAATGTCGTTGCCAGCATTTTCGATACTAGAATTGATCTGGATGAGACACTACAGGCCATCGGCCTCACGGAACTCAATGACAAGGGCTACATCAATCTACCAGAATCCGACTTTCCAGCAGTTGACCTCGACTTCAACTCTGAGCGCAAAGCGCGGGAACATGTAACTGGTGCCTACATTCGCCAACTGCGTGGGTGGGATCCCATCATTTCTACCATACACCCTATCTTTCTCCCGCGGAGATGGAAAGATGTTTCTCAAGAAGACTACGACCTCATGATGCCTGCACTGAAGCTGGCGAGTAGATTTCTGGATGAGCCTCAGATCTTGACTTACATCAAAGGATATCTGAAGAAACCACTGCCAATGATCAACGACAATGCAGCGATGAACAAAGCAGAGCAGCCATTATACACTTTCCAGAACGAACCCCTACGTGACTGGACCACGGAAGAGATTTGGCATACTCTTTGGAATTTGAAAGATTGCCTGACTTTCCGGTTCTCTCCGACCCTACCATACGGATGCCTAGGATCTTGTGGAGCTGGAGACCCAAGCACAGGCTCAATGATTGTGATCGGGTACGTTGATTAGCACATGGTTTTTTGACAACATCAGATCTGACACCTCTCACAGTGCTCACTCTGCAAAAATAACCCTGAACAACCAATTCTTGGAAGTGTTCCAACGCAAGCTCAAAGCGAGCCAGTTTCAAAAGCCTTGGAAACCCGGCAGCCACGACGAGTCTGCGGTCCTGCGTACGCAGTTCTCATTCGCCCTTACACTTGTTCACGAAGTCATGCATGCCCTCTGGATCACTTCCAACCCTATACACGTGCAGACCTACGTACCACCGAAACCATCACAATGGGTAATGCCCAAGGAACCGTTCTTCCGTGACGGCCGCATGAACGAGTTGGGCGCATGCTGGGAAAATCATGTGTTCGGCGGCATGATTCAAATGTTGGGTAGACCCTCTGGCGCCGTTATGCCCTACAGTCTGGCGTCTGTCCCTTTTCCTGGCACCTGGGACTTTTACCCTTCGATCATCGACCGCGGCAACCCGCGTAGATGGGGCATTGAGTGGCAGACCATGTACCCTGTGGAAATGAAGTACATCCGCAAGATGTTCACCAACGAGATGTGGGACGAGGTACAGAGATATGGTATCAAGAATTTGAGAAGAAAGAGGAAGTTGGGCTATAGGCGTTATATTGATACGAAGAAGTTTCCAGCGCTGGCACCGGGTGAGGCTGCTCTGGGTGTAGCACCCTCGCCGACTAGCAGTGTGGATAGCAAGGAAGATGAAGAGGATCACAATGGTGTTGTGAGACGGGAGCCTCCAACGGCTACGGAAGACAACAGTTTTGTGATTGTCTGCTAGCGTGTCGGTTGTTGAATTTCTTATGGATGATTGTATGTATCTGTTGGTTGAGGGCGTACTCTGCCTTGGTATCCAATTGTGCACCATTGCCACTTCATCCCGTCTGCTGTTAAATTATCAATTGTAGTACAACACACCCCACTAGCATCTCACAATACTCATCATCAAGGTACACAAAGATAAGCAATCGAAGAGAAGCACAAAAGATGATCAGAAGGAGATCGATTTTTGATATCAATGACATAGTGCTGAGGTCACCGACCCCCAGAGATCAACGATCTTGACTACCGCATTAGGAAAGGACATCAACACATCTCCAGGAAAATCTGGGGGATCCGCGGGTCATACAGCAAAACAAGCAACATGATCACCACTGATGGTCCACGATGGGAGGGACATGATGAGCTTAGGAAACCTTTAGTTGTGTACCTGTTTTGAACCAGCGTTAATAAGAGAAGACTTAGACCCTACCCTTCTCCGAGTCTTTCTTACTCTTTGCTCCCAAACTCATACACACCACCCGCATCCTCCAGAATCACCAGAAACAACACCTCTCCATCATCGCAAACAAGCCCCTCGCAACCATGGCCCTCAACTCCCACGACGTACAAAAAGTCGACTCGTTCATAAACCGCGAACCCGAAGTCCGCATCTGCCTCACCCCCATCGCACCACCCGCCGCCCTAGGCCTCGCAGGTTTCGCCGGCAGCACTTGGATAACCGCATCCTGGATCGCCGGGTGGTGGGGCAACGAAACCTCGCCGACCATTTTCTTTCCGTTTGTGGCTTTTTGGGGTGGGTTGAGTCAGTTTATTGCGGGATTGTTTGGGTTTCATGCGAGGGATACGTTGGTCAGTGTGATCAATACTATGTGAGTTTAACTCTTTGGGGATGAGGGGATGGGATGGGATGAAGTGCTGATTTTGAGGTGAATAGGTGGGGTGCTTTTTGGATGAGTGAGGGAGTCATGTTTTTGTTGAATACGACGGGTGCTTTGCCTGCTGGGGATATCCATGCTCATCTTCCGGAACTGGCATCCTGGTTTGTCGTTTTGGCTGCGTTTACTTGGGTTGGTGTGAGTTGTTTCTTTCCACGCCCTCTTATACCTTGTTTGCAGATGCTGACTTTGAGGTTTCCAACGACAGGCAATCGCAGCAACTGCTCGTGACGTTATCCTCGCAACCCTCCTTTTCTCCCTCGCCATTGGCACAACCATCGCCTGCTGTCTGTTTGCCTATGGAAACGGTGTTGGAGTTGGTATCAAAGTGGCCGCATATTTCTGGATGTTTTCCGCTTTGCTCGCTTGGTGGCGTGTTGCGGTGTACTTGATTGAAGAGGCGTATGGGCCCAAGAGTGGTATTGCAAAGTTCTTCCCTGTGTTTAGAACTGCTACCGAGAAGAGCGCTCCAATGGTGGTTCCGGGTTTGGGCGAGCCAGGTGTAAAAAGGGGTATGCCTGGTGTCATATAAGAGGTTGCTCAGGGATATTCTGGCGGCAGGAGTTGTAGGGATAGATCTGAAAAATTAGCATTAATCCATAATTCATATTTTCTGCTTCTGCATCTGAGATACATGCAGCTTCTTGTTCTTGCTGGTCATTTTTGACCTGTCAATTTCGTGGTGATGGCCGATATGAACTTGTTACACAAGCGCTGATCACATCGGCATGCTGCATATGCTGGTTTGAAGGGTTGACCTGTTTGTTTTCTGCTTCATAAACCTGCTGACGTACATGTATAGATATCTGTTGTCTGCGGCAGTTTCAAGACTCTGAATAGCAGTAGGGTCAGCTGCTAACAAGATATCTTTGATCAGTGTCCGTAGACACAGAGGTTAGCGATGTGCATGTCAGAAAGCCTAGCTGGGGATATGCCTGAGAAGCTGTGGATACAGAGATCGTCGTTGTTCGCTGAGCAGCAGAGCGGATAGATGCAGAGATGAAACGACGTGTCTCTGCATGATGAGAGGACTAGATGCAGGTTTTGCATGACCGCTCTGTCGAGCTGGGAAACACCGTTCGGCCTCCTAGATATACCAGGCTCCTCCGTACTTTTCCTTTCTCTCGAGAACTACTCAACTATCAGCAACATCTCACTCCACTTGATCAGCTCACCATGTCGTCCACAAACAACACCAGCACAACTGTACGTCTCCCCATTGTTTATCTAGATTGTGTTGTCAACTGACTCACTTCGTATAGGCCGTACCCGAGTACCGCAAGAACGTCCTCAAGACCATGAACACCCAAGAGGCTCAGAAGAAGGAGGGCATCACACTCCGCATCCCGCAACCCAGCCCACATGGCCATGCCCGCATCTACCAAGACTACCGCTGGACGAACGCCGAACGCGACCGCTACCTCGCCAGCGGCACCCTTCCTTTCAACACCAACACCGTGCCTCCCAACCTCGCACCTGCTCCCATGGGCATGTGGATCTTCGATGGCAGAGGCAGCACCAATACCTCCATGCCTGAGGTTGATGTGGACTCTGTGCCTGACCTTGAGCGCAACAAGGCTATCGTGGTTGTCGACTTTGGCATCCCTGACTTTCTGTGTCTTATCCCGCCTGGCTTTTGTCGTCTGGTGCCTACGACCCCTGGCAAGGCACGTCTTGCGATGGAGCCCTTCACGGCCACTCACCCTAGTGGTGTCCAAGAACATTTCTCTGGACAGTGAAAGGGTCGTTAGTTCCGGTCTGGCCTTTTCAAGCTCATGTGTGTTGAGGGATGGAAGCAGAAAGGAGGAAGACTCGCGACAGTCGCGAGTTCTGGAAGGATCTGGTTGGTAGAGAAGTTCTGAAGTTGATGTAGCAAGCGCCGATGCAAGAAGTTGCGAGGACTTGCCCTCTTATAAATCTCAAGTAGCCCGGTGCTTTCTCCCCAGTCTCAGTCTTTCATGTAATCCTTATGCCTGCTTTCGAGGTGCAGTCTCGTGGGGGAACGGTATGGTCGTTTCCGGACGAGCGCTGGGTCGTTCTTGCCGGCGTTTGCGTGCTGCCTTGTGTTGGCGTTTGCACCTTCCTTGATATTGCTCGCACTTCCCACACTCGATCCACCAGACTTTCCAAATTAACTCATACACACTCCGTCCACCGAACCAAAATGGCGCAGCCTGGCCTTGAAGGATTCAGAAATGTGTACGAAATCCTGGAAGCAGTGTCAGCTGGAGACAAACTCAGGCTCCGTTGCGCTGCACGCAAGATCCGTCTTGTCTTGATGTGTGCCGATGACAGCCTTTAATGGAAGAACATCGCGCTTCTCTGACCGCCATCCTTGATCTCCTGGTTACAGACTGGAACGAGGCTGAGGTATGCTGCCCCCAGTGGTTGACTTTTCAACAAGCACTGACGCTGTGGACAGGATCTTCGCCTCAAGGCAGCTCAGGCCTACCTCAATGTACGCGCCAAGGCAGCCCTCTGTTGCGAAAATGCCGTTGCGCGTGTCGAAAACAAGATACACCACTTCTTGCTCGAAGAACTCAACAGCAAGCAGAAGAGATACAAGCCTTCGGCTACGGTTCTGAAGAGTATCCAAGTCTGCGATGAGCGTCAGGCGAAGCAGAACTTGCAAGAGCTTGGCTTAGGCTTCAGGTTCCCCTTGTTGAAGATGCTTCCCGAGCGTGCCTTCAGTCACCCGCTCTCAAAACAGGTGCTCGAGGGAAGAGCTATGGAGCAGGTAGGCCAAGACCAGCACCGAGCTCGTTATATCACTGACACGGTTCCAGAAGTTCAACGGCTTTGTCGAAGTCGAAGACTCCCATCTGCTGGACTTCCTTTTCGACGGTTACTTTGAAGCGCTCTCAAAACACCACAAGATGGAGACTCTCAACGACTTTGATCCAGACCTCGACGACGCCCCCAGCGCCGCCTTTTCCAGACCGGAGTCCCCGACCATCGCACTTAAGTTGAAGCCCTTGTCGTCTGAGGAAGCTGAGCGGAAGCGAGTCAAGAATAAGAAGCGCAACCAGCGCAAGAGAGCCGCAGAGAAGACCAAGAAGAAGGAGAATGTCGTTCCGGTTTCCGACCCTGAGTCCGACACCAGCACCAAGCCCCAAGTCGAGCTCGAGCCTAGTATGGCCCTTGTCAAGATCAGTTCATCATCTGTTGCCCAGTCAGCTGAGGACTCTACACCCCCGAAGTTCAAGTTCGTTCCTCAGCCCAAGGACTGGGAGTGGATGAGCCATCCTTGCCTGAGCTCGGAATCTTGTACCGATTTCTTCGCGCAGCTTCAGGAAGCAATGCTTCGTGTGCCTACGGGCAATCTGGAAAGACGTGTTTATGGTTCCTAGGCTTGATCACCCCGGAAAGCAACAAAGATATGTCGGAGGGAAACTTTCGCGTAGGGATCAGCGTGCCGCGAAACTGACTGACTCAGTGCTGTATCTGTAGAATACAGCTTCGTAGCTTTACCATGTAATAGGGGCATGCATTGTGCTTCCTCTCGACTCTCCATCAACTCAATCTTGTTGTGCGCTACGACGCTTGTCGCTAGCTTATGTTCATAGCCTGGTACTGGTGCTGAGCTCACATGTGCTGATCATGACATCTCATAGTGATGCCATTCATACCAAATGTTGATAAACGAGAAGCTCGAAAGAGACAGGAGGCATTCAAAAGAAGACAGAAATGACGGTGGACCTGCGGGCTTGGCAAAATGACACAAAGGCACAAAGGCACAAAGGTGCGACTCGAGCAACAAACAACTTCCTTTCAAGTATCAAGCTCATCAGGTCATCTCTTATCCTTGTTCCAAGGCTCGTCTTATGGCTTGCTCGCAGGACCCCAACGATCAGCGAGAGCAGCATTGTGGTCGATGTTGTTGTGGATGCCGATGACTCCTGTAGCTCTGCTGCCGACACTCACATTGCCAATTTTCTGCCTGACATTGGATATCTCGTCGACGTTGCTTATACCCACAACTCCGTAGCCCAGGTCTGCAATGACGACCTTGCCAATATCCTGATTTGTTCGGGTCGCGGTTGATGATTTCGCCACGTACTCGCTCACGGTCGCAAAGTGACTGACTACGATGCGAGCTCGAGAGATGTCGCGGACATCCTCTTCGACTCTTTCTATTTCGTCGATATCGCCAGTTTCTTCCGACTGTGTCTTAGCAACCTGGAGTTGTTGTTCATCCAAGCGCAAGCCCTGGATCACTCCTCTTTGTGCAGCAAGAAGTTCAATGGCCTTTCTTTCTTGCATCATCAACTCGAATCGTCGATCTACGGTGTGTGCATTCTGAATCTGACCCTGCCTTCTGGTTCTCAGTCGAAGGTCAAGTTCTGGTGTACGAGTTACAATGACTTACAAGGCACAACTGCTCAGAGCCATTGTCACAGTCTGCTTGCAACTGTTAAGCTGTGTCGATAGCTGCGATATCTTGCGACTATGCATGGCCACAACGATGCCATCCCGAAGAGAAAGCTTGTTGCTAGATGGCGAATGTCTTGTCCACTGCTTCAGAGTAGATGCGAAGCTTTCGCAGACAGTTTTTAGCGTCTTCAATGCGCTAGACAGTTTGGATTCGTCCAACAGTTCTATCCAGATTGAAGTCTCTATGCCGCCCTGTAGACGCTGTTCTAAGGACAGAATGACAGATCCGACATCATTCAGCTCGGTCCTTATCTGGCGGACTGTTGATGGTGCGCCTTCGATGTCGTCAATCAGATTGATGGTTACGTGTACAGAATGTACAGTAGCGGCAACGACGCCCACGACACCGGCCCCGATGCTCAGTGGATCGACCATTCGATTTGTGGATGCGATCGATTGCTGGTGAGAAGATGGTACACTGAATGCTCGAAGCGCGTTTGGAGTGGCTCCGTGAAGCTAAGGTCAGACGCCGACACAATCTAGGGTCAAGCGACGTATATGTAAGAAAGAAGAGATGGCGCTTGTGGCGTTCATGCAGGTTGCTGATCAGTCACGGGTGAGGAGGTGCCTCGCCACTTCAAAAGGACATTGAGGCCCCGAAGCTGTCGCCCGTATACCTGCGATACAGGGATATTCGCATGATTTTACTCATTGCTGTTTATAATGGACCGCCACCTTCAGTCCATAGGGCAGACGATCGGAGACGTGATTCTGGGCGATGGTTCGATCGCGAATGTTGGCATCATTAACCATAAATCTGTTGAAGAACAGCCGAGTGCACAGCAAGCCTTGTTCTTTCGAGAGATGTACAATCGACCACATGAGATTCCAGACGCATCTCCAGGAACCTGTTCGTGGATTCTTACAAGCCATACATTCAAAGATTGGCAAAACTCTCAATCCGGACTACTTTGGATCAAGGGCAAGCCTGGTGCTGGAAAATCGACCATCATGAAATACACATGGAACCGTCTTGCCCATGAGGATAAATCGGAAACACAAGTCACGGCATATTTCTTCTGCCATGGTCGAGGAGTCGATCTCCAAAGGTCTCCATCAGGCGTCTTTCGCGCCTTGCTGCATCAAATTATACAACAAGTACCTCATGTGAAAACAGATTTTGAAGGAAAGTTCCAAGCTCGTTGCAAAACGCATGGGATACACGGCTCCAAATGGGACTGGACAGATTCCGAACTACGCAACTTCACAAGAGATTATCTTCTAAGATCTTGTCGTGATTCAGAATTGCTCATCTTCGTTGATGCTCTTGACGAATGTGGAGAGGACAGTGCCCGGGAGCTCCTAGATTTTCTTCAGGGTGTTGTCACTGCGTCAGAAGCACAACACTAAAGCTACAGTAGGCTCAAGATCTGTGTTTCGTCGAGACATTATCCACTCGTCCGGACAGATGTGTTGTACGAAATCATCGTGGATAGTGAGAACTCGGCAGATATCCAAACATATGTTGCGCAGAGACTCAAGTTCGTTGGTCAAGATACTCAAGAGTACAGTCAGCTAGTAGCGGCCATCACTTCAAGCGCTGGAGGTATCTTCCAATGGAGCGTCCTGGTGGTTGCGAGGGTAGTTCGGTCTCTTGAAAGCAAGAAGCCTTTGGCACTCATCTCACAAGAGATCGAAGAAACGCCTCGAGAACTGTTTGAGTTGTACCGTCAGATCACACGGTCGCATATGGAGAACACCAATGTTAACGCCCGGGACAAAAAACAGTTTCGTGATCTGTTCCAATGGGTGGCTCTTGCAAAACGGCCACTTTCACTTCTGGAGTTAAGGTCTGCTCTATCCATTACGTCCTCTGATCAGCACAATTCACACTCGTCCTTGGCTTGTGGCGATCGGCACGAGGATTACCATCGGGGTGCAGACATCAAACACTTGTCTTACGGACTCGTGAGTGTAACCGAATCAACAAGCGAGGGCGATCGTCCTCATCTGGTAGTTCAATTTATCCACCATTCAGTCCAGGAGTACTTCGTCAGCGGTGCAGGCCTCACAGATCTTCAAGACCCTGGTTTCGAACTTTCCATACGCGCGGTGGAACTTGACATCGTGAGAGTCTGCTATCAATCTGTTCTCTTATCGGAGCCAGGTCGAGATAATCTCACTCGACACGCACTTCTCGAGTATGCCTTGAGACACACCTTCGACCATGCTCGATCAGCTGAAGAAGGGCAGCCTGTACAGGATGATCTTGCTCATATACTAGATTTTCCTAAACACAACTGTGTAACAAGATTGTTGGATCTTTCAGTTGGATCGGGCCTCCGCCAATGGCTGCAACTTTTGTACGAACACGAAAGCCTCCTTCACGTCGCGGCAGCTTTCGACATACCCAACCTCGTCTGTAGTATACTCTCCCTGGCGCCTGATTTGAGCATTAACTCTCGCCGTTTGCATAAGAAAACCGCACTACATATCGCTGCAGAGGAGGGCAGTTGCAACGTCATAACCAGACTCCTGGATCTCAGCCAGGCCACCACATCCAGACCTGGGCTAGGTTGGTGGAAACGTGGATCGAGGACCCTGAATCTGAACGTCCGAGACTCTTATGGCAGCACCCCATTGGTGTTGGCCGCCGAGAACGGCCAGACCAAAATTGTAGAGCAACTTGCTCAGACTTGCAGAGCAGACTTGAACGCAGCCTTGCATTCGGCGATCTATCGTGGGCACATGGCTACAGTAAAGGTCTTGATAAGTCAGGGAGCAAACATCCGGGCCAGAAAGCACGGAAATCTCACCCCCCTGTCGCTTGCCCTAGAATATGTCTTGTTCGAGATAGAAACCCCCTCGAGAGAAGAAATGTTCGCTTTTTTCTGGTCTTTACTTCCTTAAGCCAACGATGACTTGTACTTGAGGGCCGAGCATGGAGCATCGCCATTGGAGATGGGACTTGCAAGCAGCAGAAGCCCTGAGTTCGCGCAAGGCCTGCTCGATAGAGGTTTCGACCCTAACGCTCCAGACCAGTACAAATGTGCTTGGTTGTCATATCTTGGCCGTTACTCGGATCCCAGGACTCTAGAACTTTTACTGAAACTTCGTGGAACCAATCTGAACCATAAAGACTCTTCTGGGCGGACGGTTCTTGCGCGACTGGGGTGGGGTCGCTCCGTGGAACCCACTTCTCGATACCATAAAGATATCGTATAAGTGAGATTGCTACGATGCGATGGCTTTCTGCTCCTTGGTTTGCAAACACAGCATATACAGAGGCATTCTCAGCTAATACTCGCTTTATCCCCGGAAATCTCTTCCAAGGTTACCTGCGATCATTCCCTGAAACGCAACCCATACGTTGATACTGGGTGCATTATCAACCTTGAATATGGAAACACCCTTCCGCTGTTCGTCAGATGGGGGTGGGTACCTCGCTGCCCGTTGGTATCAAGTCGAAGCCATGTTTCCGCAGGTTTTCGATGCGTCGAGGGACAGCATGAAGAAGTGGAAGTATCTCTGCCTGGACCGGTGGCCATAAACGCCCAGGTCGACGACTGATCATGATACAGTCTCGATGGCCACAATTAGGCTCTCAGTGATCGCTTCTTCTTCTTAGGAAACACTGTGTAACCCAATCGCTTGATGTGTTACGATAGTGCCGACATGGGAAAGAGTTTTAGGAACAGACGCGGTTTGGTAAAGATGAAAATTTGATTCGTAAATCTGGTGTACTGAAATAATTGATCTTTCTTTTTACAGATAGAGGATTAGGTGTCGGGGTGTGTAATTAATGATAGTCTGGTGTTGTTGTTCCCTCCTCAAATCTTTTCGCCCGTCTCTTTCGGAACACTCCATCGAGGATGTGCTTTGTGGATATTAATGATAGTAAGTGTAAAATCTCCCCTTATCTTTGATTATCTTTCCATGTTCCAGGAAAAAAGAATACTCTCAAATGATTTACCATTTGGAGTAGCTGACGTCAAACTCAAACTCGAAAGTCCAGGACTGGTGAGTCTGGTAACGGCCACTGCCGCCGTAAGTGGCGTATCTTCTGTGGTCGAGACCGGCGCCGTACAGCGAGCAGTAGGTACCGAAGGGCTTGTTGTCCTTGTGCAAGAAGTACGAGTTGAACATCTTGCAAGGGGTGAAGCTGCGGTGG
The DNA here is from genome assembly GCA_019677095.1 of Aureobasidium sp. SLJ-2021a. NCBI lineage: Eukaryota > Fungi > Ascomycota > Dothideomycetes > Dothideales > Saccotheciaceae > Aureobasidium > Aureobasidium sp. SLJ-2021a. The sequence goes on from JAHRBU010000030.1 coordinate 183,989, forward strand.
CCGGCCATGATGGCGGCGTTGCGGTTGAAGTTGTTCTGCTCGACGGCGTAGTTGGCGCAGACCTGAGCGTTGAAGGGGCCGGGGATGAACTTGCTGCCCATGTGGTACTTGGGGGCGGAGATGGCCTTGTGGCCGCAGTTCTGGCCGCGCTTCAGGGTGGGCTTCTTGTAAGAGTAGTAGTCATTGTGGCCACCGTGGTTGCGACCGTGGTCATCGTGATCATCGTGGTTGCGACCGTGACCGTTGTTGTTGCGGCCGTGGTCATCGTGGTCGCGATCGTGGTCATCGTGATCGCGGCCGTTACCATTGTGATCATCGTGATCATTGTAGGCGGGAGTAGCGGCAGGCTTGGTGGGCGACACAACGACAGCGGAGGAGACGGCGGAGGTGGTAGCGGGAACATCGGGAACAGCACATGAAGGGACAGCGACGTCGGTCTTGTCGTAGGCGTTAGAACCGGTGATGACGGTCTGGAACTCCTCGCGCCAGTCACCCTTGTTGGTGGCGACCTCGGCAGTAAGAGAAGATCCCCAAAGGGTGCACTTGTAGTTGGTGATGGAAGAGGGGTTAGGGCAGTAGGTCTCCCAAGGGGTGTAGGTGTTGTTGTTGTTGTTGGCAGGGGCAAGGCTGGGGTCACGCTCAATGTAGATGTTGAACGAAGTGCAGAGCTCAGTGTCATCACACTTGGCGGCGCAGTCCTGGGGGTTGTATGCGGTCAAGGTGTAGAGACCAATGTAGGAGTTGGCAGAGACAGCAGCGTCAAGGTCCTTGAAAACCTGAGTGTACTGAGTTCTGTCGGAGCTGGGGACGACAGTAGCGGCAGCAGATGCCATGGAGTGGAAAGCAGCGTTTGACTTGAAAGCGTCAACAGTGTCGGGCTGGACCTGGGGACCGTAACCTCCCTAAAACAGACAATTAGCATGATCTCACAAAGTTCAAATGGAGAGAAAAATTTACAGGTTGAGGTGCACAGGCATCTTCAGGGTTGATGAAACCACAGTAGGTGCCCTCCTCAGGGATGGTAGGGCAGGGGGCGTTGGCATCAACGGTGGTGGAAGCAGCCTGGCTGGTGGTAGGTGCGACCGAGGTGGAGCTGGAGCTGGAGCTGGAGCTCGAGATAGCAATGGAAGTGTATCCGGTGACGGCATCGACAGTGGTGGAACTGGCCGAGCGGGTGGTGTAGCTGTATGCGGGGATGCTGGTAGGAGGAGCCTGGGTGGTGATCAAGGACCAGGTAGCGTGGGTCTCGGTGGGCTTGTCGCAACCCCAACCTTTCTGAGAGCTGCCCTTGTTGCCGCAGTTGTGGAAGATGTCACACTCGGAACCCTTGTAGAAGAAGAAAGGGCTGAAGGCACCGAAAGTACGCTTCTCCAGGTCACGCTTGGCAGCGCTGGTCTCAGTAGAGCTGGCGGTAGCAACAGTGCTCACAGCGACGGTGGTGGCGATGGAAGCCTCATCGACAACAACAACACCGGTAGGACCAGTAGCGACCTCAGGGGCGGTGTCGAGAAGAGAAAAGTCGAGGTCCTGGGGCATGGGAGTGGCAGCAGCCAGACCAGCGGCGGCGGCCAAAGCGAATGCGGTAGAACGCATCTTGAAATGTATACCTGGTTGAATGAGAGAACAGGTAGTTGAGAAAAGAAGCCGGATGATAGTGATGGAGAAGTGTTTCCTCGTGGTGGGAGAGGATGATACTTATACCTAAATCACCTCTAGAAGCTCTACTTACAACTCGGTGAATGTCTCTGGTTCTCGATCCATGTGATGCAACGATATTGGGATCTGATCGTTCTCGTCCGTGGAGCAAAGTCCACCTCGGGGCTGTGTACCGTCCTCACGCGGCATCGTCTCATCACGAACGGGCCTCATACCACTGCCATTGTACTCACAGACTCTCTTGGCGAGTGATTGGGATCTCAAATCGTAAGGTGAGACAATAGTGTCCAGCTTACACCTGCCGTATGGGCGTATGTCGACGAACTTGGCGTGGTAATGATGGATCCCGATGATGTTTCGAGCTAAGACAGTGCACGACGTGCAGAAGGAGCACTATTTTGGCAAGCAAAGCCAAAGGAACGGAACTTTTGCGGATGGCACCTAACCTTTTGCAGGACCTGTCTGTGCCGTCCCAGGAAAATGGCGTTCAGGTACGGCGGCAAGAAAGATCCGGATTGATCCAACTGACTCGACCGTGGCTGGAACCCGCTGATTTTTTGACCGAATATTGTAACTTCAGTCAAAGAACAAACGGTTTTCACGCTGGCTTGCGTTTCAAACTGGAACATTTGTGTACATGTTCCGGGAATGCTGAAGGGTCGAAGCGAAGTAAAACTCGACTCTTGAACAACACTTCTACGATTCAACCACGAAGACCGTTCGTCGACCGTTTGTAGATGGAGAAAGCTCACCTGCAGGATGATGATGATCTATGCATGGTGACCTCGTGTAAGCAGGTACTACGCAAGCAGAAGGGCAGGTTTTGTCGATATTGGAGCAATAGCTTTGCATGGCTTCGCATACAAGAAATGAACAGCACCTAGACTGGTACGTTTCTTGGCTCCTTCAGAAGCAAATCGGGATCGTTCTGGCAAGGCTCGCGTGCTTCTGTTCATCGGTAGGAACTCTCGGATCCCAGCTACGAGTACGGCGCGAGCGGAAGAATTCATTTTTCCTCCTCTCCACAGAGGAGTTGATTTAGGGTGCGGAAGCGCTCGGGCTGCTGGATCTGTGCGCGCCGCCAAGCACATGCTTGTTCACCGTTCTCAACACGTGGGCATGCAGGGACGTTGCAAACGACCAGAGACCCGTTGGCTGGTGATACTCGTCTCGAAGTCGACTTAACCTCCGTTTCTATTCAAGTATCTCTCATGAACGATGATACTTCGGACCTTATACGTCGGCGACCCTGAGATGGTAAAAATGGTATATCTGGTATGTTCTCCATTCGGATGTTTCAAAGTTTAGGCTCGCTGATCCCCCTGGTAGATCATCTCGGCTGCCCGGACTATGAATAGATTGACGCCGAGCTGTCGACAACAACAACAACCAAGTCACGAAGCAGTGGAGATATTCTTGCATACAGGCTCCCAACAACAACCCCATATACTGGCAAGTGAACGCGAACATGTCATGTGTTTCCACAAGCGAAGGCTAAAGAGGGTCTTTCGCGGAATATTACTTAGAAGCGTTTGGGTGGACCGTGGCGTCGGTGGCTTTTTTGCCAAACCAAAGCTTGATGTTTGCCGTACTGGCCGAGCAACCCTGTCTCATACTTTGCTCCCCTCTTCTGACCATGCATCACGGTGGATAGATGTACAGAGTTCAAGGGTATAGGGCGCGACGGACTCTTGCAAATGGGTCCGATACGTACAAAGTACGTCAAGACGCATACACAAACAAATCCTTCGAAAGTGGAGTTGTGTGTCTGTCCGAACTGCGCGGTTGTCAATTTGCACCTACACAGTCTTGTGACGACTGCCGAGATGACCAAATCTTCTCTGAAAGTCAGTTCGTGGGATACACGAAAGGGGCAGTCGCTCCGAGACTCCAGCAGAAGCAAGCAATTCACTCCTCGCTTCGAACCTGTGAGCGAAAGGTGCGATTTCGTGATGACCGAACTTATCGTGGACTCCACTCCGGGACTGCCACACCGGCAGCTGACAGAGATCGCCTCGTAGCGAAAGATCTACACAGCAATCGTGGATGAACTGGGGATATAGTGATGATCTACTTCCGCGACCAGCAGTATGCCGCGCATTGTACTCGGGCAGATACGATTCACTGCAACGAAGCTGACAATTCACAGAAGGTGATATGCATATTAATTCGGAATCCTAGGCAACAGCTTCGCGAACTGTGGTCAACAGGCAAGTACGCACATTACACGAGCAACTTTCGCTCTTTGAACGTCAACAAAAGTTTGGCACAGCGAGATGTCAAATGCTCCATGACAAGGACTTGCATTCTGTGTGATTGTGTTGTCTTTTTAGCCTTCGAATTCATTTCGGGCCGGATATTGACAAGCGTCATTGCCAATCTCGCTCTCTGATGGCATCTGTCAACCTCGCTTCCCAATACTCAAATCCACATGGACTTCATTTCTGCATCCAGCTAATCCAATCTGACAGATCCCTTCGACTTCCAGAACATCCATAAGACTGCGATTGCAACTTTGAGCGAACCAGCGAACCACAGCACGTTTGAGATGTCCTCGTTCTGGGTCAAAAAGCCGCCGACGATCGCACCCAAAACCACCATGATCATGCTTGCAACTCGGCGGTTGCGCTTGACGTTGCGAGTCGGGCCATCAAAGATTTTGTCGTCAAAAGCAAAGTCAAAGTAGGAGCTCGTAAGGACGACGCTGGTGACTTCACCATAACCAAGGATTCTCGACATGGCCATCTGTCCGGCAGACTGGATTGATAACAAACTCAAGGGCAAGAGGACAATGAAGCTGTCGGGCAAGACGTCGCCAGCGTTGTTTGGGACGACACCGGTATCTTCAAGGAGGGCGCAAATGTATATCAACACGGCCTGCATTAACCAACAGTATACCATAGTGCTTCGGCGGAGAGGTCCGAGATATCTCATGAGACGGCTGAAGATGAATGCGCCCATCACAAAGGAGATGATGGACATTCCTGACTTTGCCCAACGCCATGGTGATGACTTGGGCTGACCAGAAACACCAAGACCGAGGTAGAGTGTGTTACCTGTCAATGTTGGTTACGAGGCACGTTTGACATGTATGGCATATCTCACCTGTCTGCATCGACACAAAGCATGACCACACGTTGAATACTGCAGAGTCCAAGAGACCGGTGATGAAGCTGCTGGCGATAAGTACCGAGTCGGCCCATGATTCGGTGAGTTCTGCGTCGAAGTGATCCCGCAACGAGCTCATGTGGCTCTTTCCCTGCTGGTTATCCTCGACGTCCGGCATGTTTGCTGTATGCTCAGGAAACTAAAGGCACGCTGGTCATTGATTTTGCTCAAGACAATTCAGCGTCCGTGCGGCCGTCGTCATCAATGTTGCGCGTATATAAAACAAGCCTCAGATCGCCGGCAGAATATGTCTTGGAAGGAACATCTACTCGATACAAAGGAACACAGCAGACAAACCTCTATTGTTTGAGGAAAGCAGCGTCAAGTATCCTGGCAACAGAGCAATGTTACCGAGTGGTTCAATATAGGTACACCAAACGCCTAACGACTCTTCTGCTCTGCCTTGCACCCTTTCTCATGCCTTCTCGGCATTGCCTACCTTGATGGCCATCCCGAACCAAGAATGATTTCATATGACGCATTGTGTAGGTCTTACCACACTCGAAGCGACGCGAAGCTCTGTAGAAAATTTTACATTGAGAGCTAGATCTCTTCCGAGATATCCATCCCCCGAGGATGTCGACAGGGAAGCAAGGTGAACCTGTCAAGGAACCGGAACTAGACCCCGAGATGCACTCGTGGCTTCCCCGCAGGTTTCATGACGTACCCGAAAACAGGCCAATAGCCGCCGGATCAACCAGGACCTTGTTGACAGCATTGTCAAGTCATCGTTCTGAGAACCATAAAAGACCATTGGCATCTTCAATGCTTGCTGAAGCCTGACACTAATAGACTCCTGAACCCGCATCCGTATCGCTACTACAATGACCAAGTTCCCAAAGAGCGTTCTCGAAGAAAGGCGAGCTGCCAGCTTGAAGCTTCTCGAGGCTCTTGATGCTCAAGAGAAGGTCAATCATGAAGAAGACTCGGTGTCAGTGGTGTATCGATTGAGCCAACGATATCATAATTGACAAGACCACAGTCCCATACCTCGACGCGGCAAGAAAGGCAATGATATCCTTGGACCCCAAAATCCAGACCGCATGCGTCAAGAGCCGGATACCGTGTGTCCTCCAGAGACTGACCATGGCAAGATGCCCAACATGAAATGGCAGGTAACAGTCTGATGTCTACTCCATCATCTTAGCTAATAACAATAAAGGTCCTTTACAGACTCACATGTGCGTCTCGAGGAAGGGGGGTGGGCTAGAGAGACAACTATCCGCGAACTGCCAACCTCCAAAGAGCTAGCAGGCGTAAACATGCGTCTCGGTCCCGGTGTCTACCGCGAACTGCACTGGCACAACGAATCCGAATGGGCCTACATCATCAAAGGCCAATGCCGCATCAGCGTGCTCGACCTCGAAGGCGGCTCCTACATCGACGACCTCGAAGAAGGCGATCTCTGGTACTTTCCCACCGGTTTCCCTCACGGTATCCAAGGCACCGGCAAAGAAGGCGTTGAGTTTCTCCTCATCTTTGACGATGGCAATTTCTCCGAAGACAGCACATTCCTACTCACCGACTACATTGCCCGCACGCCCAAATCAACCCTAGCAAAGAACTTTCGTGTCGATGAAGCAATCTTTGACTCTCTATCCGAAAACGAGAAATACATCTTCCAAGGTACAATCCCTGGCTCTCTATCAGACGACCGCAAAAGCGTCGGCACACCCTCCAAACACCGCTTTACACACCGCATGCTACAACAAACACCCAAAAAGTTTCCAGGCGGCGAGGTACGCATAACAGACACATCCAACTTCCCCATCTCCAAGACCACCGCGGCAGCCCACGTCATCATAAACCCCGGCTGTTTGCGAGAAATGCACTGGCACCCCAACGCAGACGAATGGTCCTTTTTCCTGCGCGGCCGCGCTCGCGTAACCGTCTTCGCCGCCTCGGGCAACGCGCGCACCTTCAACTATCAAGCCGGCGATGTGGGCATCGTTCCCAAGAACAACGCCCACTATGTCGAAAACATCGGCGGCGAGCCAGTGGAAATGCTGGAAATGTTCAGAGCAGACAAGTTCGAGGACTTTAGTACTGAGCAGTGGTTGGCGCAGACGCCTGCTACGACCGTGGCTGAGCATTTGAACTTGGTGGGCGGGAATAGGGAGAAATTTCTCAAGAGCTTGAGTAGGGATAAGAGTGCTGTTAAGGCGCCGGTTAGGAAGACAAGATCGATGGGTGATATGCACAAAGTACTGGAGGAGATGCTGTGATGGTGGTAAAGATTGATATGAGAAGAGAGAATCGAAGGCTTCAAGCAGACCAACATCGCAGAGGAAATCAAAGACAGGGAGATATATGTTACCACCACGGTTCTCACCCAATACTTGCAACCCACACACGAAACCCTCGGAAATGTGCAGAAACATCCGCCAAAAAAAAACCTGTACACACAGCAAACCTTCAAATTCTCACAACATCCCTTTGCCCTTTCTAGAACATCGTCACCTTTTTCCCCACAGCGTGCCCGCTCTCCAGGCAGTCTTGTCTAAATATTTGTAGCAAGACGTGTGCATTTAATACCGTATCCAGAGCATATTGGGGGAATTCCACAACAAACCCTGTAGGTCCGAGTACCGGACTATCCAGTACCGGACTAAAAGAACCCCTGCCTATATCTCCTTGTCTCTTCTCAAGCTCAAAGGACCAGTGCGGTAAGAGTTGCAGGAATTACAGAGCGTCGCTTCTGAGTGCGGTCGTGTGATACAGAGAGCCAGGCAGTAAAACAAAAGGGAGGAGGGGGGTTGTAATGTATTCCCAAATGAAAAATAAAAACCGCTGATACCAAAAAAGACTCCCAAAAACACCATGCCAAATATATATATATATATATATCCACAAAAGAGCAAAAACAACAAGAAGATGAAAAAAGGAGTATATCCAATGAGAAGAGAAAAAAGGCGAGAAAAGATCATCTTCTACCCCCCCTTGGTCTGCCGCCTCGAAAACCTAGTCTTGCTCTTCGCCCTCATGAAACTGCGTCTCCCACTCGCATCCGTATCCCCCCTCCCCCTCATGGCATCCCCATTACTCCCCGCCGTCAACGTCCGCCCACTCCTCGTAGCCACCCGTCCCTCCTCCCTCCTCTTCTCCACGACATCCTGACTCAAACCTCCAAAGCCTCCTCTTTTGCGGAAACAGGTCTCCATGAGTGCATTCGCGTCCAACATACCCCTGGGCAAGGTCTGCACGAGTTGGAAAATCTCCATGGGGTCCGAGACGGCTTTGATGGTGGATTCGGAGGATTTGAAAATGGCGAGGGCGACGCGGAATAGGGTTTTGCTGCCTTCGAAGAAGAGACAGTCCCACACGCGGAGCACGCATTCGATGGGGAGGGTGCCGACGAAGAGCGACATGAACCATGCTGTGGTTGCTAGGCTGACGGTGGGTAAACGGGGCACGCCTCCTGCAGCTGGTGTGCTCGGTTTGTCGTCTAGTTTTGCCCAGATGGAGGGGAGGGATTCTTTGATCGAGGTCATGAGGACTGCAATGTCAATATTTGCTCCTTCTAGTGCTACGCCGTGGGTCCCGGGGAGGTGCTCGGTGGTTACGACATTCAAGAGGATAAAGGCCTTTTCTTCGTCTTCGTTGAGGAATAAGAGTAAAAGACCGGCGATAAAGTTTAGACTCTGACAGTATCCTATGTTTGGGTTGTGCACGGCAAAGGCTTGCAACACTCGTCGTAGTGCCTTGATCATGGATGTCTCGTTCTCAGTCTCACCAATACCGCGACTTTGTTCCGAGGTTGTTGGTCGGTCGTCAGGTTTGAAGCGGTCGTTGTCCGGGAAGGTGCGATTGAGATCGCGTTCAATATGCTCGCGGTCGTTGTCACTCAGAGCACCTTGGTTGACTTGGTTGAGCAGATTCCAATACAAGCCAGGGTCTTCGGCCAATTTCTTGGGCCCACCAGCATACCAGAACCAAGCGGCACCCCGCCAGTCTGGTGGAATGCCTTTACGTACATATCTCTTGATCTTTTCAGATTTGGTAGGGAAGCGTGTAGGGTTCTCAGTGGTGTAGCCGAATTGTTTCATCAGGATGTTCCACTTGGCCCGTCTTCTGTCGAGATGGGCATTGTATTCCTTTTCCCAAGCGTCATAGTCTTGGACGTTGATGTGTAGGGACGTCTTTTTGAAGCCGTAGCGATCGCGGGGTACTGGTTTCGAAGGAGGTAGAGGGATGCTGCTGCTGACGGGCGAGTCGGTAACGGGAGAGGTGATGGGAGATAGGACGGGAGTAGGATCGACGGTAGGCGGTGGGGCAGAGAGAGGTACATCGGGCAAGTCGTGGGCCGTCAAGATCTGCGTCGAGGATCTGCTGTGCGACAAGGACAAGGTCGGCTTGTTGTTCCTGTCGAAAGGGGTGAGATTGGCATCTGCGAGAATGCTCTTGCGATCAACCATGCTGGCCGAATGACTGCGTCTGTGTGAGCCACCTGCCTCGCTCGTAGACGACGGCGACGTGCCAGGCCGCACACCGAGCGTATCGACCGAGCCCTTGGGAGCATGCAAGAAACTGTTTGTGCGAGAGTTGGCCATGCTCAGACGCATCGACTTGCGCATGGATTCGCGCAGGTCCACACTGAGGTTGACGGGCGTGTCAAAGCCAGCAATGTACATGTCCAATAGATCGTCTTCGTAGCTAGACATGTCGTCTTCTTCTTCGTCGTCATCGTCGGCATAGTCGATCTTGACGCAATCCGAGACGGAGCTGTCGGCCGTGGCAATGCTGCTGCGTGCCGTGCCTGTCGTCGAGTCCATGTGGCTGCTCGTCGATGTCATCTGCGAGCGATAGCTGGTGCGTGTTTCGTTGCGGTCCATGTCGGGCACGGCCATCGAGGCCGGGCTGTCTTCCAGGGGCCAGCTGCCCTGGCGCTTCACAGTAGCGTCGGCCATGGACAGTTCACGCGGTCGAGAACGGGGCTCGACGGCGGAAAAGTTGCGTTGACGGCCGGTAGGGCTCTCATCCTCCGTGTCCTCCCACCACTTGTTGCTCTTGACATTGACCCTCGAACTGTGCGGGGGGGCCACGCTGCCGGTCGTGGCAGGGCCCAGGGCCTCCTGGCCGGCGTCGGTGGTGATGAACAGCGGGGCGGGCTTCTGTCTCGTCTTGTTGGTGGGCAGGCTGGGCATCCTCTGTCTCAGCCGCTCGGGCGAGGCCTTGCGCAGCGGGAGATGGGGTTCAGGGCTGCGCACTCTGCGCGGCCATGAAAACTGCGGCGTCGTGGGCTGCGAGGGCGAGACGGGCGAGTCGGGCGGCGGCTGCTCTCGCTGCGCGTGGTAGTCTTGGTTGGCGAGGACGGCATTGATGGACGCCGTGGGCGCCATCGTTCGGCTCATGCTGGCTGGCCAGTCCAAGTACGGTGTCTATACGAATTTCAGGAGAAGGCTTCGACTCATGTTTGTGTTTCGTATAAGCGCTGTCGACCGAAGCTCCGAGCTGACAGCATCAAGTGCTTTTTCTGTTGTTGTTTTTTCTTCTCCTCCGGTTGTTGTGTGTTTGTACAAGTTTGCTGCTGAAGCCGACAAGAAAAGAAAGAAAGCGTGCAAAACAGTCAAAAGCTCTTGCAACCTGCAACACAACAAGAAACTCCAGCACAATACATCCACAGACCATCAAAACACCGGCCTTTCCACCGCAACGCAACTGTGCCTAACCTCTCTCACACCCTCCTACCCGACCCAAATCCAACTGAAACACTTGACGAACCTAAATAGTGACGCTCCCCATTGGCTTCCGCCATCCCAATTTCCACAGAGCACCCCGCCAAGCCCAATCAATAACTGATTTCCCGTCCAACTTCCCAAACACCCGCAACAACCAACACGGCTCTCCCGAGAGCGAGGAGACAACCTTTTTGTGCTTCCAAACAAAAAGGGCGGCTGCTCCCGCAAATCTACCGTAAACCAGAAGAACGCCTTTTCCTCTCCTTGCCATCACCATCAAGATCTTGATCTCTCTTTCCAAGATGCCGATTTGGACACACGCATGCGCATCATACAATTTCGCTCGTATTTCGCAGCTTCGTCTTTTCCATGCATCATCTATATTGCCCCATCCTATTTCGGCTTGACTTGCTGCTATTACTGGGAGACAGATGTCTAGGGCTGCCAAATTCGTCTGCCATGCTTCGTTGCCTTTTGAACCCGTTCATACACCCTCAGTGACATCTCCTGACATCAAACCGTTTTGCATCAAAGAAAAGGGTATCTTCGTTTGCTATACATTCGTAGGAAAAAATATTCTAGGGAAATTGAAAGAAATTGAACTGGACCGTTTTGTCCATCTCGTGTCCTCACGTTTGAAGCCCCTGGCCGTCCAATCATCCCACATGACCTTCATATCACATGCATACAAATGCTCGCCGTGAGGATGAGAAAATCGGACTTAGAAGCAAAACAAAATCATCTCCTACCAGCCAGCACCTCGCCCAGCTCTTTTAGTCGCACGGGTTTGGTCATGAACTGATCCACGCCGGAAGAGAAGGCCTCTTGCTGTGCTTCTGCACTCGCCAATCCCGTCAAGGCAATGACTTTGCTTGCTTCCATGCCATTACTCTGTTCAAACGAGCGTATCCTCCTCGTAGCTTCCAGCCCATCCATTCTCGGCATGGAAATGTCCATGCACACAAAATCAAACTTCGTCACTGCGTCTTTTTGGTGTGAGCAAAACGCTTCCACTGCTTCGACGCCATCTTCGGCTGTCGTGTAGTCGTGCTTTTTTGACTTGCAGTAGCGAACCAGCAACTGGAGGTTGATCTTGTTGTCGTCGACGAGAAGGAGGCGAAGTGGTTTGGGTCCACCTTCTTGTTCTGCCGGTTCTGCCGGTCCTTTGGTTTCTTCGGCTGCTTTGCTCTGGCTTCGTGTTACCCGTGATGGTGTCTGTTCGCACGACTCTGAAGGTTGCTTGTGGTTTTGCTCTTGAGCATGTTCTTTGGCATCGGGGACGGGTATGCTTGGTAGTGTCGTGAGTTCTGTGTCTCTGTATAAGACGACATCTTCCAGCTGTGGAGGTTGTTGCTCTTTGCACGATACAAACGCGCGTGCCAGCTTGCGAGGCCCATAGGGTTGCGCAACAAACTCGATCGTGACTGCTTTTCGAAGTAATTCGTTCTCAACGTACACCTGTCGAAGTTGTGTGTTACTTTCGCAAAGTACTATAATCGGTTTGCCGAGCTTGACTAGCTGTTCTTTGATTTCCGGCAGAGTGTGACATGTCGTAAGCACCACCGCTGCATCTCCAACCTCATCCACTTTACTGACAGTGCTGAACTCCATCTTGAACCAACCCCAGCATTGCTTGTCGAGCGCTTTGCGGAGTGATCGTTGAGATGAAGTTTCCCCATCACTAGTGTTTGGTGGATCGACGAAGACTGCTTTGAGGCCATGAAGCTTTTGTGCCGCTTCGGTCATGACAAAGGCTTCGTCGTTCGCTTCTGGGCTTGGGACTGGATCCATCATGATGACTTCGACGCGGATTTCGGTGCCCTTGTTCAACTCGGATTCTACAGAGATCTCACCACCGAGATTGCTGACAATGTGTCGCACCATGGAGAGACCGAGTCCTGCACCAGGGTTGAGTGGGTCCTCTTGCGCAAAAGGTCTGAACAGATGGTTCTGCAAGTATTCCTTGGACATGCCTCTGCCGGTATCTTTGATGGTCAATATTATACGGCTTCTCTTGCAGCCTTCGCTATCTCTCGGTAGCTCCAAAGAAGCGAGTTTTATGTAGATGAAGCCATCGCTTGTGTACTTCAAGCTGTTACCAGTCTGCAATTGAGGTCAGTGTGTTGTACGGCAATAAACTTGTCAGATCTCTTACTAGATTCATGACTAAGCGCTTCCACGCTCCTCCTTCGGTACAGAGTAGCCAATTCTCATGATCCTTGGCCTCAATGTCAACAATGACTTCCACATTTCGGTTGGGTGTCGAATCGGTATGCTTGGATGCCTGGCTGGAGTTTGACTCTTCACGAGAACTTGCAGAGGAAGTGTAGCCTGCGAAAACAGTTTCCAAAACTTCCTCAGTGATTGTAGGCAAGTGTACTGTGGAGTCGAGACTCAACATGTCGGCCTGTCTCGTTTCTGAATTCTTCTGGCGCTTAGACTTGTTGAGAGTGAAGTTGTTGATTTTGCTGAAGTCGAGAAGATGGTTGATGGTATCCAGGAGTGTGCGTCCACACGTGTCGACAGTCTCAACCAGCCCATGTTGCATTGGGTCGAGGTCCGACGACTCCAAGCATTCTATGCTACCCAAGATACCGTGCAATGGACTACGAAGCTCGTGACTGATGCTGTTGAGCAAATCAGACTTGGCCTTGTCTGCCATGGCGGTGTCAAGTTTGGCAACCTCGGACATGATGGCCATACCAAAAGCCCGCAAGAAGCTCAGCTCAGAGTCCTTGTGCAATAAGCGTATCGCCCTGTTCGACCATATAATACCGCCACAGAACCAACGCATACGATGATCATCCCACATGGGAACAAATGCCAGAGAACGAGCTTCTGGGAACAAGCGCTTCAGGTCTGCAATGTCAATCTGTCTTTGTCGACGCACTTGCTCTCGCGTCTCTTCATCAGAATGTTGCTCCTCCTGGGGCTCGACTTTTTGGCCAAAGTCTTCGGATTCCTCGGGTGTCTTTGAGTTTGTCATGTGCAGCTCGGTTTCCTTGGGGTCGATGTTGAAGATTCTCCCTTGTCCGTAGCGAGTCAAGAAGGAGTGTAAGAAGCCTTCTGTAATGGACAAGCCAAGATCGGTTTCACCCGCGCTTCCCAAGACATGGCACTCCTTGTTGGAGGCAGAATTGCGAGCAAAGTAAGAAGCAGTGTCGTCCTCGGAGGTAGCGGGTACCGACTGTACCAGAGCACCGAAGCTTCCGACAGACGCATCGAGGAAGACGACGCCTTCGACGTCGATTGCGTCCTTGATGATGTGAGCGGCGCGTTGAAAAGTAGACTTGACATCGGTCGATAGCATCTGAGCTTGGAGATTTTCAAAGCTGAGAGCATCATCGGCACCGTTGGTGTCATCTGGATTCAGTGAGGGATTGTTTTGCTCGATATCCTTCACTTCTGGCGGTTTGGAAGTAGAAGCTCCGGGAGTTTTGGGTGGGGTGCCCTGATGTTCGACGTGATTGCTCTTGGGGATAGCCTTGGAGTGCAAGTTCATGTCAACGTGGCCCTTGCCCTCTACGAAAGACCCCAAGCCCACGACCATTTGAGAGGTACGACGATGCTCTTCTTTTGATCTGACCATGTCGAGATGAGACATGATGGTGTCGGACATGTGTTGGAGGAAGACCTGGTCTGGTTCCGAGAGGCTGTCTCTTTGCTTGTCGTCCAGAACTGTGATGACGCCAATAACAGGGCCATAGGGGCTTCGGATGGCGGTGCCAGCGTAGAAGCACACTCGATCGGGCAGGTGGACGTGTGATTTGTGAGTTTTGTACCAGTCGTCTTCTAGGATGTTGGGCACTACGACGACAGCATCGTGGCCTTCGTCTGCCTTGTTGTCGGCCAGCTCAAGCGTGCGCTCGCACAGATATGAGTGGCGCTTTTGCATGCCGGAGCCTAACCATAGTTCGTCGTTTGGGTCGTCGGCTTTGTGCGTCTTCAAGGAAAGAGTCGGGGTGGCCTCGGCCAGGATGTACTGATGGTTGCGATCGAAGCAGGAAACGAGACAGCGGCTGATGCGCAGTCGCAGGCAGATGAACTGAGCGTAAGCAGCAAGGGCATCGTCGAAAGAGGCAGCGCGGCCTTGGGACCCAGAGTTGAAGTCCTCATCGCTCGTTTTCATGAGGTTGTCAAAGGGTTCATAGTATCTGCAGGACGGCGATTAGAAGGCAGTCGCCGAAGAGAGTCGTGGGTTGCAACATGCTTGTAGAACTCGCGCGCCCTCACGCCTTCGATTTCGCCATCGTACTTGGCCCCAAAGGCGGTTGGATGGGCAGGCGCCATGACGGCGGCGGTGCTGGTGGGGAAAGGCCGTCGGGGCTGAGGGGCTGGAGCTTGACAGGTAATGGCGCTCAGAGGACGTCGTTCCAGATGCAGTTGGTGGGTCTCGTTCTACGCGTTCGCCAGGTCGCTTCGCATTGTCGTTGTCAGGCCTGCCAAAATCCCATGTGCAACAGCGCTTTTCCCACCATGCGCCCGCTGGACACTGATCAAACACGATCCAAGATCTCGGGCCAGTGTCGTTGTATTTGGCTTTGGTCTAGAACTCCGCCAACTTCGTCATTGGTCTGCACCAACGACTCGAAACCTGCCGCGGTCGCGGCTTCCTGCCCGACACATGTGCGACCATCCCGTCACCACAAGACTCCAGAGTCCAACCTGCCTACCATTCTGCTGTCAGCTCCTACACAGCCAGCGACTGGATAGCCACCTTGGCTCTGCTTTTGTCTTCTCATCGTCAAAAGACGCCTTACGCACGTATCCCGGTCGCTGATCGCATCAAGACACAAGCAACGAAAATGCGGGTCGAAGAAGCGGAACGGAGCCCCGTCATACGCGCGTAAACGGCTGGAACATGTCATCTTGCTGAAGCTACCACCCTGGTCGGAATAATCATAGACCATCGACGACCGTCTCCAGCCTGGCAAACGGTGCAAGCATGATCAGCAGACGAGAGACCAGCAGCTCCCAGTTGCGGTGTAACAAGGCAAAGTTCGTCCATAAGGATGCGCTGGTGTTGTACTTTGGTTAGCTACGCATCTAAAGTGCTCCAGTCGACCATCAGAACCATGGCGAGAAGAGCATTAAAAGAGTGCCTACTTCACGAAGAGTAATGTAGCGCTAAGGATCGTCCGACTTTTTCGTTTTTCGTGCGCTTCTGTTCGAGTCTCTAGTCGTCTGCTGTCAGGTGATGGCAACCATCCTAATATGCCCACATGCATTTCTGGTTTAAGATTCTGGCACCGAGTCTGTCAAACTCCAGTTGTCCAATCCAGCTGTCGTTTGTGCCTCTCATCTTGCCAAACACACTGCCGCCCTTCCACACTAGAACCTGGGGGTCCAGCTCTCTGGGTGGAGGTCCGACCAAGATCTCCTTCTGGAAATTCGGCTGCAATGCGCGAAGCCTCTGCTCGAGGTAGACGTTGAAGTTGTATGTCTTGCTGCCACCACCAATCACCATGATACCGCCGAAAAAGTCACGCGTCTTCTTCTCGTCACCTTTGGCTCCTTCAGTGATGCACGTGACGATTGCTTGATCCAGTGGCATGATAGGCAGCACGTCTTCGGTGTCCGGCTGTGTACCTTCGATTCCAGCACCCGCCACAGCTGGCGTTGCGTCTCCGGCTCCTGGTACTGGAGTTGCCGTGTCTTCAGGAGCAGGCGATCCTGCTGGAGACGAGCGAGGTGTACTTTCGGCCACGTCAGCAAGATGCGTCAGGCGGTCCAAGTTCAAGGGTTTGCTGGGTGTTGCTGGTATAACGCCAGGTGCTGGTGTATTCGTCGATTTCGCTACAGCTGATGGGACGTTGTCGGACGAGTGTTTGTACACTTGCAGTTGAGCGAGCGACATGGGATCGTTGGGCTTGTCATCATACGTGTCGGTCGATCGACCGATGAGCTTGCGTCTGCCAGTGAGCTTGTCTGCGTGGTCAAAGATTGTTGGCCTGAAGAAACCCTGTGATGTGTCAGTCCAAGGCCAAGAGGGAACATACATTATACATACCATCGGTGCCAACATAACTTCATCATATGTCTTGAACTGGTATTTGCGAGTGTCTTGGCCGAATGCACGCAGATGGAACTCATAGAGCTGTACGCTGATATGTGCATCCTCGAGCGTGCAGAACTTTTGCTTCAACTCCTCCGCCAGCAAGTAATCATGTCTCTTCAGAAGATCCATGTTGGCGTAGTTGAAGTGGTCAAACAGCATCATTTTGATGAAGGTCTCCGTGACATCCTCTCCACCAAACTTCAAGTTCATGCGTGAGTTCTCAACGCACATGCCTTCCTCGACGCAGCAAATAGATGTCTTTTGCGCACCAACATCGACGATGCAACTGCTCGAGTACCCAGCTCCGAATGTTGCTGCCAGACTCTCTTGAATGAAACAAACGCGCTGGAAGCCAAAGTCTCGGAACATCTCTTCGAGAATAGATGTCACAAACACTTTCTCATACAGGTCGGGAATTACAAACACGCACGAGTACTGTGCCCAGTCTCGTTTGCGATTCAGGTGAAGCTCGTTCTTGATGGCTTCTTCGATGATGCGGAAGAAATCGCGAAGTAAGACAGATTTGCTCGAGTAGTCCTGTTCATTGAGCCAACCATACTTGAGCGGCCAGTAAAGCCTGTACCGGGGTTTCGAATGCTGCGGTATCCGCATAGCCGCATGTCCAGTGAGGTATTCAGGTACCGGTGACTCAATCTCCGTCCAGTCAACACGTTGAGGATCGTTGTGTTCAGAAATGGTTTCCGGAGCATTGCGCGAGTTCCAGTTGACGACAAGTTCGCGCGAATTGGGCAAGACTCTGCGTTTGTTGTTGCGCCGGTAGATCTTGAAGTCAGCTGCCATGTTGCTGTATTCTTTCGCAAACTGTTTTCATGTCAGTTTCTAGCTGATGTTCAAGGCTCCAGGTAACACACTTCTTCACCAAACGCACTCTCGCCAACAGGCTCTGCCGTACCGTCCTGCATCTTGACTCGCTTTGGTCGTGGCTCAGCGCCAGGCTCCTCGTCCTCAGCATGTGAGGCTTTGCGTGCAATCACCATAGGGATAGTTTTAGGGAGAGCATCTGTTGCAAGTCCAATACGTAAGTTGCGACTGCCCGGGTGGATGACGATTGTCTTTGAGCCAAAGGATTCAGCTTCAGCAGCTTCGTCCTCAGCAGCATCTTCGTCCATCTCAGCTTGCGCAGCATCAGCTGATACACCATTAGAAGCTGCCTGGGCCATGGCGCGGTCCTTGTCGCGCGCAGCTTTGATCATGCGATTGCGGTTCTCCTCGCCCTGGAGGCGGAATGCAAGAAACTGCTCATCGCGCTTCAAGAAGTCACTGTTATGGAGAGGCAAGAGTCAGCGATACTGCGCGTCAAGGGAGCAAACTATTGTACCCATGCGACCGCTCTTGCCGTTCGTAGATTCCTTTGGGCATTGGATCATGTTACAAGAAACAAACAACAGACAACGACAAGAAAGGGATGCAAAAGATCAGACGTGGCAGCTGTTTCGTGGGCGCAAAACAGGGCAGATGGACAATGTGCTCGGGAATAGGAAAAGAGGTGAGACGAACGTGTAGTAATTCTTCTTATTGACGACCTTCGGGATCTGTTCAAAGGGGGAATTCATCGGGCCATTAGATGAAGCCATCGTATGCGGCGCGACTTGTGGGTAACGGATATATTATTATTTGTTTGCCGCCGCAAGGGAAGGGGTTGATTTGGAGGATTGCTCTCACCAAACAGGTGGCTGATCGCGCTTCCTGGGTTCACTCTGTCGGAGCCGAGCTGGTCACGTGAATCCATGAGCGACCTCAAGTGCGCAAACTGGACCGTGCGCACGAATCTACAAAATTTCGACTTTTCGCCCTCCAACTTTCTTTCGCATCACAACAACATCAAGTTTCAGCTTCGATATTCGCTAGCATCAGCTTCGCGCCCTGCCTGTCTACGCATACAGCATGCAAGAGACAGGCTCCAACACTCCAGGTAAGCTTTTGCGCAGCACCACCAGCAACACCCCTCTCCACCCTGATGAACGAATGTTTTACGATTAGTCTTACGGAATGTATTCATGTCGACAAACATATTCTGCCCTTTTGCTCTCTGATCCATTTTGGAAAACACATCTCATACAACTCGAGACACAGCATGTTTGAAATCATCCGCTAACATCATGCTCAGTAGGTTCCAAGCTCACCATGAATTTGGCCGTATGCCAGCTCTATACATATATCTATCCAATATCAATTATCTCTATCTCAGTACTCTTTCTTCCAACCCCCAGTGCAAACACATGTCCGCATCTTTATAAGCTCGTCAGTAGTATAAAACAGGCTGTCGCACTGTGGCTATGCCTACGGTTGTCTCTATCTCCACAAGCCGAGAGCCCGTCCACTGGTGCTCAGACATTCAATGCAACGGGGTCGGCTTGCAGTTCACCACTACTGGATAACATTTACAGAGAAAAGACGACAAGACTGTCGACCGACAGTCACCTACAAAGTCGCGTCACCCCCTAGGTATCCGATGCAAATTGCTGATTTCATGTCAGCGCATCAGCAAAGTGATATTCCAGGACCAAATCTTGCGTAGGTCATCCATAACTACTATAACATCTATGCCGAAAGGTATTGCTCTGTAGCCACGCTCTCTACGTGTAAATTATCTACAGATACACCTAGTCCTCGAGCATCAAGCCACTCGTGCTACGAAAGCAGTAAGTCTTGGCGTACTCATTGATATTAATGAGTTATCCAAGACGGTATCTGATTTCGTTGTAACACTCTGTTTTTCTGTCAGTCCCTCGATTCTGGACCCATCTTGCTTGTACTGTTAGCCACCTCGTACATACCTAGGTCCTCACACACGTTGTATAGATATCATGGATATCCTTCTTGCTCGAAAGGGTCGCAGCATCAGCGTCCGGCCACCTCCGATCAGCAACCACAACACATATAGATAAGGCAGGCATAGCCAAGAACGTTTATAGACTCAGATATGCTCCCAGAGGATGGTACAGCCTTCCAAGAAAGATAGAGCACCTCGTGGCGGTCCTGTAGAGCTTGATGTTGTGATAAGCATCATCGGAGGCCGCCGAAACATCTTGGGGCTCCACCTCGCACGGAGATGTCAATGAACCAAGTACCATGATGGCCATCACTAGTCGATTGCGGGGTCATTCAAACGTCAGTTGCAATCTGGAGACACCTATACATGGTATAAGGAGGTGTATACCACTACAGCTGGTGGTGAAGGTGTTGCTTTGTTCTGGCCGTCGTCCCAACCACCCAGCAACCGAGCGAGTCAGTGGAGCCCATCCTTCCTTGGCACAAGTGCGCACAAACACGAGGAAAAGAATTTCTCCAAGGGCCATTTGCGAAAACGAGGAACACCTGCCCCATCAAGGGTCGAACCCATGTTTTGCTGGCAATCCTTCGCGGCGCCTATCTGACATGACCAAACGTATGAGTCAACAGGCGAGTTCTCAAGCTGCCGCCGCTGCAAAAGCAATCGTTTCCAAGACCTTGGCGGCGCCTTTGGCATACCAAGAAACGCCTTCTAGATTCCTTCCCGCGTATATGGACCCTTTTTAATGCCCTTATCGTTCAACTGCTCGCGTGGTGCGAAGCAAAGTTATCTCTTGGCTACGGCGCGCCTAGCAATAAAAATAAAACCCACGTCCTGTAGACATTTTTCTCCAGCATCATTCGAGTACATCTTCTTCGAGCACGCGCTCACCGTCGTTGGCCTGTTCCTCAGCTTCAATTCACTCGCGTCAAGATGAGTTGGGTTCACAAGATCAACCAGTCTGTGGCCAAGTCGGCATTTGGCAGGTATTTCAGATTGGAGGGATCTGGTCATGTTAGCATTGCTCTTGGTTGTGCGCATACACTCTCAAGCTGATGGCTTTCCTACAGCACCGTTCGCGTGATGGATCCTTCTTCTTCACTGAGATCCGCGCCGGTCTCGCTACCTTCTTCGCCATGGCATACATCATCGCCGTCAACTCGTCCGTCGTCTCAGATACTGGCGGTACCTGTGTCTGTCCCCCTACCAGCCTCGACGCCTGCGCTACCGACATCACATACAACCTCTGCAAGCAAGAGATCCGTCGCGACCTGGTCACCGCAACCGCCGCCATCTCCGCCTTGACTTCCTTTGCCATGGGCTTGTTCGCGAACCTGCCTTTGGGTCTGGCACCTGGCATGGGTATCAACGCATACTTCACCTACACTGTAGTTGGCTTCAACGGCACGGGTCTCGTTCCTTACAGAATCGCTCTTACCGCCGTCTTCGTTGAAGGTCTTCTTTTCGTCGCTCTTACACTTCTCGGTATCCGTCAATGGCTTGCGCGTGCCATTCCGACTTCGATCAAGCTGGCTACTGGTGTTGGAATTGGTCTTTATCTGACCATCATCGGTTTCTCATACAGTGCGGGTGTTGGTCTCATCACTGGCGCATCTAGCACACCTCTCGAGATTGCTGGTTGCTCTCCGCAACACCTTACTGTGAGCGATGGCTTGATGTGCGACCCCAGCTACAAGATGAGGTCACCTACCATGTGGATTGGTATCTTCCTCGGTGGTTTCCTCACCGTCTTCCTGATGATGTTCCGCGTCAAGGGTGCAATCATTGCCGGTATTCTGCTTGTTTCGATCATCTCGTGGCCTCGTGGCACTGCTGTCACCTACTTCCCTGACACCGAGCTGGGTGACAGCAGCTTCGACTTCTTCAAGAACGTTGTTACCTTCCGCCCCATCAAGAACATTCTTGCCGCTCAGGAGTGGGACGTCAGCTCCCACGGTGGTCAGTTTGGTCTTGCTCTCATCACTTTCCTCTACGTCGATATCCTCGACTGCACTGGTACCCTTTACGCCATGGCTCGCTTCGCTGGCGTCATGGACGAGAAGACTCAGGACTTTGAGGGCAGTGCTACCGCTTACTTGGTTGATGCCGTCGGTATCTCGATCGGTTCTCTTTTCGGTACCTCACCCGTCACTGCATTCATCGAGTCTGGTGCTGGTATCTCCGAGGGTGGCAAGACCGGTATCGCAGCCATGGTCACTGGTGTCTGCTTCTTCATCTCCGTCTTCTTCGCTCCTATCTTTGCGTCCATTCCTCCCTGGGCCACTGGTGGTACCCTCATCATCATTGGCTCTCTGATGGCCAAGTCCGCCGCCGACATCAACTGGCGTTACATGGGCGATGCAATTCCGGCTTTCCTCACCATCGCCACCATGCCCTTCACTTACTCGATTGCCTACGGTCTGATTGCAGGCATCATGTCTTACATCCTCATCAACACCACTGTCTACATGATTGAGAAAGTTTCTGGAGGCAAGATCGTTCCTCAAGACAAGCACTTCAAGGAGCCATGGACCTGGAGACTCGATGGCGGACTCTTCCCTCCATGGGTTGTTCGCGCCGCAAAGGGAAAGAGAGACTTCTGGAAGCCATACGAGATGGTGGATCACGCAAACAGCGAGCAGGAGTCCGTTACCGAGGTACCTAGTTCAGGTGCCGCTAAGGGTCTCGGTCCCGATGAGGGAAGCAGTGCCAGCAGCAAGGTGCGTCGTCGCTCTGTTCAACATGAACTGTAAAAAGATCCATCTTGTTCTGACTTGTCTTTTGCTCAAGGTCTGATCTCTGATCATTCCCAAAAAATTGGCGCTGTTGCATGATTTCGGACGACGTTTTGATTTTTTCTTGTATCTAGATCCCATATCTGTAAATACTCAACGATACAATGGCCAGTAATTCCGATGCCATAAATACCACCCAAATTCAAACCGTCTGCTACTGTGCTCTGCAGATTTATGCTTGCCTTGTGCGTAAGGAGATTTAATATATTGCGGCGATGCTTCCGAAACGGCAATGATCGGCGTCAAATAGCCGAGACGCGCTCGTCATCCTCTCGACGAGAAGCCTTCTTCTTTCTAACTCATTATCGGTGTGGACTTGAGCATCAGTGTTTACCATGTCTGCAACGAGCGAAAGTCAAAAGCCGTTACTACTGCCATCGGCGCCTGCGATCAATGCATCGCCTTCGGTAACTATTCAACCGCCGCTATCAAGGGCTGGCAAGGGTCCAGCACTGATCATATTGATTGATCAAGAGTCTGCGACAAAGGCCTCTGCGGACAGCATCGACCCTCCGCCATTGCAAAAATGGGCCGAAGAGAGCTTTGTTGTTGTCCAGATAGATCTGAGTAAGCTGGACAAGAGTTTCGAGGAGACAGTGAAAGACGCCCTCCAGTACATCTCTGACTCGGACACTTGGGATAGAAATGAGAAAACTGGAGTTATTGGTAAGCCGCACTTGACAGAAGCAGTTATATGCAGATTCTGATAACAAGCAGCATACCTCTCTTCATGGCCGGCTGAAGTTGTCGAAGCGTTAGAAAAAGTTCGAAGCCTAGCCTCGATAGTTGTCTATGGGTCGTCCGAGGTGGAGTTTACCAAGCCGACACTCTTCCACAAACCTGGCAACCCGCCGATTCCAATCAAGAAGGATGCATCGAAGAAGAGCAAGACTTACTACTATCCCAAGGTTGAGTCATTCTTTGTGCTCCCAGCGCACAAGTCCTTCCACGCTTCTTCAGCATCGGTCTCTTATACTCGTACACTCAGCTTCTTGAAACCTATTCTCGGAGGTCCTTATTTCGATCTTGAGGAAATTTGGGAAGAGCATTGCTTGTATGAGTTTGGCGAGAGAGCGGTCGAGAAGACCATGTCTACTATGGTCCAAGAACCTTACGTCAATCATATCCCCACACTGACCGGCGGTATTGGAAGAGCAAGATTGACGGATTTCTACCGCGACCACTTCGTCTTCAACAATCCAGAAGATACTGCTCTGGAGTTGGTCAGTCGGACTGTGGGGATTGATCGAGTCATTGACGAGTTCATCTTCAGCTTCACTCACGACAGGGAGATCGACTGGCTGTAGGGTTTCATCACAACCGATTTTCCTGATCGTGTGCTAATGTTGTGACAGACTGCCTGGTATACCACCAACAGGAAAAAAGTGCCGCCTACCATTCACCAGCATTGTCAATATCCGAGGCGATCGATTGTACCATGAACATATCGCATGGGACCAAGCAACTGCTCTTGTTCAGCTAGGCCTGCTCCCCGAGTATCTCCCTTTCTCGTACCCGATCGAGGGCAAGACTGCTGCACCGGGCAAGCACTTCGAGTACAGAGTGCCAGCAGCTGGCGTGGAGACCGCTGAAAAGCTGGTGGACGAATCTTCTGTAGAGTCAAACCAGATGCTTAAGTTTGCTATCCGAGAGGCCGACGACTAGATGTCAATGTACGGTCGTTTCTCCCTACCATTGCACACTCTTGGACCGGCCAGTATCCCTTGTCTCGTGGATAAGGTCGAAAGGATGTACAGACTTGCCATAGGCTCTGCAATCAGATTTCCCCGCATGTTCCCGTGGTTGCTGCCATGCAGATCTCCAGGCACCATGATGGCATGGCGCGGG
Source organism: Aureobasidium sp. SLJ-2021a (assembly GCA_019677095.1). Taxonomy (NCBI): domain Eukaryota; kingdom Fungi; phylum Ascomycota; class Dothideomycetes; order Dothideales; family Saccotheciaceae; genus Aureobasidium; species Aureobasidium sp. SLJ-2021a. Next base: position 207,986 of record JAHRBU010000030.1, read on the forward strand.
GAGGAAAGTCAATTTGCATGCGGTTTCCAAAATCTGCCTCTACAAGGCGTCTTTTACTCTTTCGAATGGTCAGCAAGATCGCGATCTGTGGTTGCAAGCTTCATGGGAATGTCTATCAAGCATACCAGCCGCGTGACAAGCTATCTCATGACGTCTACACAGTTGTCGGTCATGGTTATATATACCTAGCATTTCCCGTCCGCCTTGGGCGTCCTAACATTGTGTATCCTCACAACCGGCAAGATGATTTTGTCTCTTGCACCCATAGCGCTGCTAACCACGCTAGTCAAGGGTATGTTATATCCAACGTGGTCGCAACCTTTCTTAACACTCTACTCCAGCTCAACAACCGCAATACCCTCCCGCGTTTCCGTTGCAACCTTCTCTGGCATCTTCCTACAACAATGCACCAAGTGTTCTTCCCAACAGACTTGATGCCAGTGCTCCCAACGCACAAGATGTGTGCCCGGGCTACAAGGCTTCCAATGTACAACAAAGCAGTTCAGGTCTTCGAGCTGACTTGACTTTGGCTGGTGCGCCCTGTAATGTGTACGGGAATGACATCCGAAACCTTGTTCTGTCTGTCCAGTATCAGAATCGGAGCAGGCTTGCCGTCAGCATCACTCCTAGATACCTGGCTCCGCACAACGAGTCACTCTATATCCTTGATGAGCGATTTACTCCACGACCTGGTGTGGAAGATGGCTCTAGCAATACCACCAGCGACCTGACCTTTTCTTGGAGCAACAATCCCAGCTTCCAATTCCAAGTCACCCGAGTTGGCTCCGGTGAGGCTATATTCAGCACATATGGCAAGAAGATTGTTTTCGAAGACCAATTCCTCGAGCTCGTCACCTCGATGGTTCCAGACTATAACGTGTATGGTCTTGCTGAAGCCTTTCACAGCTTCAGACTGGGGAACAATCACACGCAGACTTTCTGGAACGCATACAATCTCGATAACGATCAATTGCCGGATGTTAATGGACATAGTACGCACCCAGTGTGCCTCGAGACTCGCTACGGTAATGGATCATCTACCTCTCATGGCGTTTATGCTCGCAACGCTCACGGGCAGGAGTGGCTTCTCAGAGAAGACACCATCACATATCGCACAATTGGTGGTAGCTTTGAGTTCTACTTCCTCAGCGGCCCGACACCCAAAGAAGTCATCAGCCAGTACCAAGTGGGAATCGTCAATACACCCGTGATGCAGAGTTATTGGGCTCTCGGATTCCATCAATGCCGCTGGGGCTATTTGAACTGGACGAACCTCCGAGACGTTGTCGAACTGTACGCTGAGCAAGGCATCCAGCTTGAAGGCATCATGAACGACCTCGATTACCTGAACTTGAACCGAGTCTTCACTCACAACACGAATTATCCAGTAAAGGAGGGCAGAGAGTTCTTAGACTGGCTACATGCACGTGGCCAGTACTACTTGCCCATTCTAGACCCGAATATCTATGCCCCGGACCCGACGAATGCTAGCGATGCCTATCCGCCCTTTGATCGTGGTAATGAGCTAGATGTGTTCATCAGGAATGGCAACGACAGTCTGTACTACGGCATGGAATGGCTTGGCTTCAGCGTCTGGCCCGACTTTTCGGTCCCACAAGCTCAGCAATTCTGGACAGAGCAACTCACCGAGTACCGCAAGACTTTGGCCTTCGACGGCTTCTGGCTCGATGTCAGTGATCCGACTTCCTGGTGCACTGGAAGCTGTGGCCAATACCAGCGAAATCCGAATCCCGTACATGTGCCTTTCGCATTGCCTGGAGATCCAAACACGAGCATTGCTGTCGATTTCCGATATCCGGAGATGTTCAATGTGACAAATGCGACTGAGGCGGCTTCAGCTAGTGCGGCAAGAGCGTCGCAGATGTTGGCTTATCCGTCGATGACACTTGCGCCTTCCCCTGTGCTGGGACGTACACTTGCAACTCCTGGTGTTCGTAACCTGAATTTTCCGCCATACGCTATCAACAACTTCTTGCCTGGTCATAGTCTGTTAAAGCAGGTACGTGTATAAGGGTACAGATAGCACAAGCAACAGTTCAGCATTCACTAGGTGGTGTTTCGACTCCCTTTCTGGAAGGATTCGGAGTCGACTCCCTAGCTTGACGCAGGATGCGATCCAAGATTATGCTGATGTCCATTGGAAGCCTGCTGCCACTCGCGAAAAGGCAGGCTCTCTATGAACGCTTCCGGCTTCCTAGATAGCACTCTGTAGTGTGACAGCTGTTGCATTTTGCAGTACCGTTCTTCGCATAAAAGACATACTAATTGTACTCCTGATTTACAGGTCATCGCTCCGAATGCTACTCATTTGGATGGACCCTATAACAGCACTGAATATGAGCTGCATAATCTCTATGGTCATCTTAGTGGTAATGCAACATACAATGCTCTCGTTGCAGTATACGAAGGCAAGAGACCATGGTTCATTGCCAGAAGCACCTTCGCTGGAAGTGGTGCCTTCGCCGGTCATTGGGGTAAATATGATTGGAAAAGAATCAAAGGGAACGTGCTGACTCTTACCAGGTGGCGACACCAACTCCAACTGGGGAGACATGTACTTTGGCATTTCGCAAGCGTTGCAGTTCTCCATCGCTGGCATCCCGTACTTTGGCGTGGAGACTTGTGGCTTCAACGGTAATGCAGACATGGAATTGTGTACAAGGTGGATGCAACTGAGTGCTTGGTTCCCGATGTGAGTGATGAAATGATGAAATGACCAAAGACTGCCACTGACGTTCAATTCCAGGTACCGTAACCACAACAATCGCAACACCATTGCTCAAGAAGCGTATCGATGGGCCACAACGGCCGAGTCAACCAGACGCATCATGAATATTCGTTACTCCTTGCTTCCGTACACATACACACTCTTCCACAAAGCGAACAAGGCCGGCGAGACGGTGCTTAGAGCTCTGGCTTGGGAGTTCCCCGACGACGCTTCGCTCAGGGCCGTTGACAACCAATTCATGAGCGGTCCAGCACTGTTGGTAACGCCAGTACTCGCACCGCTCGCAACCTCGGTCCAAGGAGTATTCCCCGGAATATACACTGGAACGATTTGGTACGATTGGTACACTCTGCAGAAGGTTGATGTTGCTGCTGGAGAGAATAAGACATTGAGTGCACCGATCGAGCATCAGCCAATCTTTGTCAGAGGCGGCTACATCATCCCAATCCAGAAAGCTGGGAACACGACTGCCATGTCTAGAAGAAGCCCTTGGAGCTTGCTCATCGCCCTTGACAAGGATGGGAAAGCGAGTGGTGAGCTGTATCTGGACGACGGCATCAACATAGTCCAGAACACAACCAAGAACGTCAAGGTAGGTCCAACCAATCTCCGTGCTTCTCCGTGGCTGCTGACCATTTTGTTAGGTTTCCTTCGCGGATGGCATGTTGTCTACCAAGGTAAGTGGTGCTTTCCAAGACGGCATCCCGCTTGCGAATATCACTATTGCCGGAGCATCGACTTTGCCCAAGGACATCAACCTCCACATTGATGGTGCGGCTTGCGAGACCTCTGTGGTTGAGGTCAAGGTAGGAGGCAACGTGACTTATGTCACGGGACTTGAGGGTGTGACGACTGGTGGAGCGTGGCAGAGCGATATGATGCTCAAACTGGTGTACTGAGCAGCTTCTATAGTAGGCAGGACCTTGTTCTTTACCTAATAAACCTGTTAGCTAACTTCTACCCATATCTCATGGCGGAAGAAAATCAGTGGTGAAGTTGTGACAGTGCTCAGCAAACAGCGAGGATAGAAAGTTATGTAGTGACGTGAAAAAGGCCGTTAATTGTTCGATCATAAGTTACGCTACTGCCACTGCAGACAACGTCGACATCCACCAAAGATACCTCCATTTCGAATACATCCCCTTGTCGTTGTAGAACTTTCCTTTTCTTGACAATCTAGTGACAATGCCAATGCAAGACATGATCAACACTGCCTGCTCCAATTCACTCTCCGCATTAATCAACCACTGCACGGCCGTCCGCTTCTTCCCCTCCTTTGTCGTTGTCAGGCTAGCAATCAGCGCACCTCCAGTACTGTGATCACGTAAATCGTATCGCGCTGGGACCGGCCCAGTCACATCACCACCCTGATACGTCCAAACCAGCTCCTTGGAACGAAACTCCAACCTCTTGGGCACCTTCAACGCAAACGTCTTCGGATGCGGATACCCAATCCCAGCCACCACATCCACCAACGGCGCGTTCAGGAAATTCTTATTGTCCAGTCCGATGATGGCTTCGTTTCCATCATCGCCTTGCCCGACAATGGCACAGTGGATTCGAAACGTATTGTGCGCTTCTGGAAACGAGAGGCATCCGAGTGCCTTGTTGGTTTTGGAGGCCCCGGCGTGTATCCACACTTTCGGGTCTGAAGCGTGGTCGGTGACGAAGCAATAGCGGTCGACGTCGTTGCTGCGCACCAGGAGTTTGGAACTGATGAGCGAGGCACGGATGAAATTGTAGACCGGACGAGTGTTTGTGTCTATTGCAGCGTGGGAGTAGGCTGGGATTTCTGAGGGTCCGGAGGCGGAGGAGGGCCGCCGCATGCGTGATACGGTTGCTGAAGGAACTCCCCAGTCCTGGGTGGTTTGGGAGTAGGCTGGGAGGTCTGGGTCGGCTTGGTTGCCGCTGTCGCGTCTGACCGTCGCCGAGCTGGCATTATCGACGGAAGCGCTTTTCTCCATGACGAGTTGCTATGTGTTATCGTGTTTGGTTGAGAGAGTAGAGGAATTGGATTGTCAACACCAAGGGTCTACAATCTAGTATTTGTACTCTATGCATCATCGAGGTTGCGCTCGTGACAGCCCAGGCTGCCGCATAAACCGATCCCCTCGGTCCAAACGCGAAATGTGGTCATTTTCCATCATCGTACTGAGGCACATAGCGACCAGTCAATGAACTAACGATCCTTCCAACTTGGTGGTCGGCATTCTTCGAAGTTCGGGGCGCGAATTAATCGCGCCGTCTTTGCCGGCTCGCCAAGAAAATCCCCGACCGACGTCCACCGAACATACCACAGGTGGACATTTTTCGTTATACCCTACTCATTCTATCATCCTACCGATAATTTGATGTGACGAGGACGAGATCCAGATGAGAGCAGGCTCGAACACCATGCAATTGATAGGATATAATCAAAACTAGCGAGTATATTAGTACGTACGGCCACAGTCAGCTGAAAACTGGGCATCCCGTCCGCTCTGCCATACATAAGCAGTTGAACGGCAGATTAGTACTACGGTGGGTGACCACGTGGGAATCCCTGCTGCTGTACGTTTTGTTTTTGGATTCCTCTTCGTGTGCTAGAGACCATAACTCGTACCGTCCTCCCAGGGCAGCATAGAGCGACTTTCAGGACTAAGAGAGACAACGATTTCCAGAACAAGAGAAACGGCTAGAGAGAGTGTGTGGGCCAACAATATCGCTCAGTGTTAGATAACCCTGCTTGTTAAGAAAGGTTTGCGTTTTTATAGGTACACGCGTTTACATACTTTTGGCACACGCGGAGGATCCCTTCTCGCAACATGGTTTGCTTGTCATGTATGCACACTTAGCATCTGAGTACTGTGGAGTGACCGGGCTAGATCTTATGCCTGGGACCTCGGAGCAAAACTTCAATAGTTGCGTATGTTCAATATTAAGACTGTGGTATTGTAGTTCTCATTATATTCATTCATCATCCTCAGGTAAAGATCTATCTCTTTGGCCGCGGCGGCCTTTTCCAACTAGATCCCTTGGTTACAGGCACATCGTCCATCGAACCTGCTATAGCTGGAGTTGTGTTGAAACTCGCACCAAGCGACGATGAAGATGTCAATTCTCCAATGGCTGGGGTTCTATTGAAGCTCGCACCCAGAGGCGGCAGAATTGTCGCGGCGCCTCCTAAAGGCAGTGTTTTGCTCCAACTAGCGCCGAGCGATGATGCACTGGTTGCGTCCGTCAAGGCTGGGGTCTTGTTCCAACTGGCCTCCAGTGGGTTCACCGAACGCCTCAGTGCTGGAGTTTTGTTCCAGCTGGCCTCGAGGTCTGGCGGGGCATTCGTTGCATCTCCCACGGCTGGAGTTCTATTCCAGCAGGATCTAGTAGGCACATGGCCATGCATTTGTTTGGTATCGATAACGACCAAGTTTACCGTCGCTTCCTCGTCTGTGATTTCCGTTTTGGACATGTCCGAGCCCATGAGTCGGGAAGTAAAGTGTTGTCCGACGACTTTTACGCGCCTGACCAGTGGTCGCAAACATGCTAGTGAAACAGCGGTGATGCCTAATCCTACTTCGATGATGGTGAGGTTGATCATGGGCGCTGATACGGCGTAGTAGTTGGGTCGGCGATTGGGATCAAAGTATTCCGGGCGAAGCAGGTAGTCACCAGTTGTTGCTGTTCGCGCAATAGCGGCTACAGAGCCACCGCAAGCGAGCAGCAGCAGACAAGACGAGGAGATCTTTGCCGCGCGACTGAGGTTGGAACGGTATAGGGTTATGGTTGGCAACAAGGCGAAGACCCAATCTGTTGCTGCTGATAGGATGCCATGGACATACAGCAAGGCAGTAAAGGCTTGCAGCTTAACACATTGGCCCGTCAAGTGTTTGTGCATGAGGTTGGTAGGCAGACCGCATTGGAAGAGCGCGAGTATGATGCCGACCAGGCAGGTGGAGCAATAGAAGAAGCCACAGCCTAACACGAGCCATCGCTGCCATTTGACAATGAGGAACTTCCGAAAGAAGATTGTGAGGGAGAGCTTGAAGACCAGGCAGGTGGCTTGGAAGACGACTTCTCCAGCGAGGAGGGTGGTGATAACGCCTTCGCCTGTGTCGGCAGAGAAGACGGGGTTCGCAGCTTCCTCGCTGGAAAGAACGAATGCGATGATGCAGAAGCCGACGAAGCCAATGGTGGCAACGAGAATAGTCCAATCGTCCTTGAGAGGGATGCAAGTCAGCGAGGTCACATCGAGGGCATGGCATTGTGATGCAGGACGCGTGAAAGACGCAGCCCTAGGGTTGTTCAACTCACTGCTTGGAGACCGCTAGTCAGAAAGTGCGATCGTACCCAGATCCTCAAAAGTACCGAAGTGGTGGCCAGTGACAGACATACAGCCGCGACGATGGTAATAGACTCGTTGGGTACACTCAGCGATAGCATGCTGGCCGACAGAGGGTGCTGGCGTTGGTCGACGCCCTGCCAGAGAGGCCACTGAGGAATGGAAGTAGCATGGGCAATGACAAGTAGAAGGAAAAGGAAAAGAGAGCCATGTTCGGGCACTGTCTCAGCGTGTCTTGCAAGAGCAAGGTCGAGCATCCAGTAAAAGACGGTGGAATCGCCAGTGAAACGTTAGTAGACGTTGCAGCCGTCAAAGGTTATTCCACTCTGGACCAATCGACTTCACAAATGCCGAGTTTGGAAACGGCACACAGGGAGAGGCCTCCGTGGGTTGGTGAAAATGAGAGTTGGAGGGTGAACCTAGCTGTTGTATATACTTGTAACCTTCTCGTCCTCTGTCGTACAGTGGGTAGAGTCGCAGAGATGTTGTCCAGAGTCGATCGCTTGTGAAGCGTACCTGAGTAGAGCGTCGCAATGAGGGGGATGATCAGTCAGTGCTCTTCCCACGGTCCGGCTGATCAACCAGTCCGGCTCTTACCTCTACCAGGCTCGTGGCATCTATAACGGGCGAGCAGAGATGGACCGCCTAGCTGATGACTCCAGAACGAATCCGAAGCACGGCTTGGTCGCGTGCTCAGCACATCTATTGCCATTGAATTGTAACACCCTGCTGAGCTCCCAAGCTAGACCTGTTGCGCGACCTGTGCTCTTGCTAAGGTCTACAGCGAGTCAGCACAAGGGACATTCTTACTTATTTGTACTTTCCGTACGTAGCCACACATAGTTCTAGACACAACTCGGCCGGGTTCACCCAGCCCATTACCACCACGCCTGCTGGTGGTAGCAACTCTGTGTGATCCGGACGTTCAAGACTATTGGCAATCAGAGCGTTCAGAGGACAGAAACCGTGATTGCATCAAGAACGTGAGGTTTCATCAAGGTTGTCGCTCTTGTCGGGAGTCGGAATATGCAATCAATCTGTGACGAGGCCGAAAAGATGAACCGCCGAACGACCGATGCATGACAGTGGGGATGTATCTCGTAAAATGTAAAGACGATGAAAGCCACCAGAAAAGGCCACAACGCTCAAGACGGATAGAGATGTGTCACCAGTAAGGAAATAACAATCAACGGTATTGGTAACATATCATATAAGCTCAAGTTTCTCAACTTTTGCGTCAACAACTAACAAAAAACGTAGCCTTTTGGCTGGGGTAATAGTAATGATCTCGACATCGTCTTTTCAAACCACTCTCTTCTTTTCTTCACATCATTGCTCAGTGAGGCATTGGTGACCAAGCCTCGACCTAAGACGACTTGGCGGCACCGCTTCTCTGCTGAACCTCAGACTTGGCGGCCTGTGCGCCAGAGGCGACAGCCTCGGCGGCCTGGTTCTTGGTGTCGACAGCAGCCTTCTTGGCCTGCTCAGCCTTGGCCTTGATCTGCTCCTTGCTAGGGGCAGCAGCGGCACCACCACCGAGGGCACCGAGGAGAAGAGCGATGACGGTGACGATGATGACACCGAGACCGCCAGCAACCTCGGGAACAAATTGGATGGCCTGAACGGGGTCACGCTTGAAGATGGTGATGAAGAGGTCGAGCTTCTCGCGGACGTAGAGGACGGGGTCATCGGCGAACTTGAGGTCCATGGGAGACTTGGGGGTGTCCTTCTTTTCGTCCTGCTTGGGCTTGGTGGCCTCTTCCTCGGCCTTCTCAACGGCGTTCTTGACCTCGAAGGTCTCCTTGGCGAGAGCGGCGGCATCCTTCTCGGAGTGACCGATGTAAATGTTGTCGAAGAGGATGTCGTTCTGCATGGTCCAAAGCTCGAAACCGATCTGTGCAAAAGTTAGCGTCGTGCGTGATTGGACATGTTGCAAAGGTCAAACTTACGGCACCCATGGGCTCGAACTTGGAAGGAGTCTTCTCCTCGAAGTAGTCGGGGTTAGAGATCTTCTGGGGAGCCCAGAGACCCTTGTAGGCAGGGTTCTCAATCATGGGAGCGGACCACTTGCCCTTGTACTCGGGGTTTCTCTTCATGGGAGACTTCCAGGGGCCACAGCCCGAAACATCGTCACACTTGGGGTTCTGGACAAGAGGAGGCATCCAGTCACCGTCCTCCTCATCATCCCAGTCCTCGGGCTTCTCGGCCTCAGGGTCGGGGATCTGGAGAGGCTCGTTCTCGAGCCAGTCGGCGGGCTTCTCGGCCTCGGTGTCCTCAACCTCGAAAGGAGCGTCCTCGTCCCAGTCGGCAGGCTTCTTTGCCTCGGGGTCGGCGATCTGAGCCTCCTCAACCCAGTCGGCGGGCTTCTTGTCTTCGGGGTCGTCAATCTCGGTGGGAGGGTTGACGGCGGGGGTGAAGTCCTCGAGGAGGGAGCCGGTCTTGAGAGAAGCGCCATCAACCTTGAGCTCAAAGGTCTGGTCGGGGCGGACGATGAGGGTGTAGAGAGAGGTCTGCTTGCTGATGCGGGCCATGGGAGGGTTCTTGAGGTGCTTCTCCTCGTACTCGCCAGTCTTGGGGTTCTTGTGGCGGAAGATGAAGTGGACCTTGTTGGTGGAGCCGCACTTGTCGGGACCGAACATGATGATGTAGGGCGAGGCGTTGGAGAACTCTTCGGCGTGGAGGGCGCTGTTATCCTGGAGGAGCTTCATGTAGGCACCTCCACACTCGAGGCCGGCTGTCGGACGTGTCAGATGTGCTGGGTGGTACAGAGCGGTGATGCAGGCTTACCTTGGAACTTGGCCTCGTACTGGACAACCAGAGTCTTGTCCGTGTTGTCAATGGCCTTGGGGAACTTTGCGGAGATGGCGTGGTGAGCGGCCTTGTCCTTGAGCACCAGGCCCTTGTCGCCGTGCATGCCGCGGAGGACCGAAGGCTCCTCGACCTTCCAGGTGCCAACGTAGGCCCATTCCTCTTCGGTGCCCTCTTTCTTGGCCTCGGACTTCTGCCACCTGGACTCCCAGTCGTCGGTGAACTGCTCGAGGAAGGGGGCCTTGAGGGTTGTAGGCGTGAAGGTGGGCTTGCTGACGGCCGACGAAGTCACAGACTCGACGACCGAAGCGACGGACGAGGAGGCCTCGACGGCAGAGTCCTCGAGGTCGTCGAGCACATCGGCGCGAGAGACGGCGGCGCAGAGACCGACGGCGAGGTAGTTTTGGAACTTCATCTTGAATCAATCGATCAACTCAAGTCAAGCAAAGAAAGACGAAACAGAAGCAAACAAGCGTGAAGACAGACTGTCCTTAAAGCAACAAGTTGCACTATCGCCGGCACAGGACACGTTTAGACCAAGCCAGCAAACTAGGCCCAATGAGGGAAGGAGCTTCACATGCAGCCAGCCCCGCTCCGCACCCTCGACCGAACTCCATCCAAGGCCGACCATCTGTTTCTACCGCGAGCCGCGCCAATCTATCACTCTTGTGACATTCGATACGTGTCTTCATTCACATTCACTTGCAAGCTGTACGACCACGACGACTCTGGAGAGACAACGGCCTTCTGTGATTGTACGGGAAAGAACACATTGGCAACAAACGCAGCTTGCACCTTCATGCGTTCCGTCCATCAAACCGAACTTAGTCATCCATGTTATCCCTAAGAACTGTTGCTCACTGCGCCTCCATTCAGATAACATCTCCAGCATCCAACCCCCCACCCAAACGACTGCCGTTTTTCTGTAACCAAACCATTCTGGCCAACCTTCCTCCTCTCGGCATCCTAGAACATGTTCTTCTTCCATTCGGCACGCTCCTCGCTCGTAATGTGAGGCCTGCAGCTGGAGTAATCGTTCGGCCCGTGGTTGGCATAATACTTCGGTGTGCCGCTCGGAATCTGTATAGTCAACTTCGGCCTGCGCGGCAGCTCGGCAGCGTTTGACTTGACCTCAGCCTTGCTCTCCTGGCTGTTCTTGAGCTCCTGCCGTATATCTTTGGACTTGTCCCCGACTGTATTGACAGTTTTCCCGTCCGCTTCAATCGGAGACTTGGAGTCAGATATAGCCATGGTCTTCGTGTTAACATCGACCTTCCCGTCACCATCGTTCAGGCCGAGTGTTGGCCATCCGCTACTCTTGACATGCTCAACCCACATCTCCGAACGCTCAGTGCTCCAAAACCAACGACTAGCATTCCACTCGGGAGACGATGGACTCAGAGGAGGCTGAGGCTTCAACTCGTCCTCATGCTCGTCGTAGTCTTGCTCGCGTGAGTAGTACGATGTATCCGAGTCAGGTCTGTATAGCTTCTTGTATACACGATCAGCCGTGTCGAAGGCGTTTTCACGGGCGAGCCACCATTCGCTTGGTGTTTGTGGGCTTGTTTGCGAATGCGTTGTTGATTCTGCGATGCTGTGGGAGGTCAAGGATTCCGCCTTGCTGTGTTGTCTGCTTTTGAAAAAGGCCTTCATTTTGAATGTGTGAGTATTGGCTTTTGCGTGAGATCTGGAGCTACCTACATCGAAATAGGTAGGCTTTTTTATATGAGCTTGACTGTCACAACCATGTCCTTTAATGTTTCACACGTATTGCTCGGCAATCTTACACAACAGTGTTGTATGTTTTACCATCTACTAGGATCCCTCAAAGAGCCACAGCCCTCACAACAATGTCTGAGACAAAAGCAAGTAAACACAGTCTTGGATTGAATGTCTCTATCTCTATCTCCATGTCCATGGTGCCGCTACGTTCAATATCACCACTAATAGCAAGCTGTTCAAAGAGGAAAGAGATAGAAGGGAAAAGCAAGTATTATAATATCCTGGTTTTAGGAGCCTCGGGTGAATGATAGACCGAGATGTGACCAGAGTCACCCTGTTGAGTATATATCCATGCCTTCTCTTCTCGCACACAACAGTACGTGGCTGGCTGTTGATATGCTGTTGATGCAACAAGAAGAGATTAGTTTCTGCCAGTCTTTCTATCATCCGAGTGCGCCTAAGAAGTCGTTTAGGTACACGACTCACAAAAGACATGTGGTATAGGAACACGAGAAAAACGCACACAGAGCTGCTCTCTACTTGTTTCCTTCAAAGACTCTCTTGTGTTCTAAGCTATACACTTCAAGTTCTAATCCCCGTTCTTCGATGCAAAAGATATATACAAACCCCCTCAGCTAGCGGGAGAGAAAAAAAAAAAAAAAAAACAGCACAATCAATACTTCTGCCTAACACCTCCTCTCAGTCCTTCCTTCCACAAACAACACACACTATGCTCCTCACACCATTTCTGCACCATCCAAGGCTGCAACTCTTCTTGCACTGTTTCCGTCACACTCTCTCCATTCTCTGCATCGCCAGCTGTCTTTTTCCCCTTTGCTTTGACTGGCTTTGGCGCCGAGATTTCTATGCGTACGCCTTGGTTGTTGAGCCACGAGGTCAAGTCTTCGAGAACGATGGGGTCGTAAAGGAGGATTTTCTCGTGCCAGGTGGGGGTTTTGTGGTTACGACTGGGTGGTGTGGAGCGTATGGTGCTTGTAATCTTTGGGAACAGCGTTGTGGTAATGCTGGGCCATTCCGTAAAGAGTTGTTTAACGCTGCATCGAGCAGTTGAGGTCGCAATGGCCGGTAGCGGTGGTGGAGGCTGTCTGTCAAAGTTTAGTGTTGCTTTGGGTGGTGAGGTAGGCAGACGTCTTGGTGGAGAAAGAGCCTGAGGTCTTGTCTCTGCATCTGATATAGCGTCGATGTCGAGGTAGTCAGATGAGGGTTCGGTGATTGAGGGTTTCCGAGGTCGACCTCTTGGTCGTGTTGGCGATGCGGGATTGTGAGCAGGTCCGAATTTCGGCGGTCTTCCTCTTGGTTTTGGAGGTGAGACTATGGGCAGACCGCCAGGGCTGACAGACCTTCGATGTCGACCTCCTGGGCGTGCTGGCGACGCAGGATTGGTAGCGAGTCCTGACTTTAGGGGCCTAACATCCATTTTGGGTGGGGATATTAGAGTAGGGCTGGGTATTATGTCATGCGACCTTCCCTGCGAAGGTTGAAGAGAGATCCGGGTCGGGCTGGCAGAAATGAACATTTTCCTAGGCTCTTCTTGTGCTGATACACTGCTTGTCTCCTTTCGTGGACGAGCAACCGGTCGTTTCTCCGGAGAGTCCAGACAGACCACATGTGGTTCGGCAATGATTTTCTTCGGAGAGATGACCGACTTTTTGCTCTCGGGATCGACTGTCTGTTTCGTGATGTTAGTATTTGGGTCACGAGTACCAAGAGCGCGTCGAGGTACGGCTTCTATATCAGGAGTTGTGTCTAGGGAGATGATGTCGCCTGGAATGAGGACTACAGCTGCAGCTGTTGAACCATCTGCCTTGAGCTTCTCGAATATATGAGCTGTTTGGGGTGAACTGCCACCGATCTGATCAACATCCACATATCCAGAATCTGGCGACTCGAGCTCCTGGGGAGCTGACGACGATATCGTCAACACCTCAACCGGTGTTTTGGTCTTCGTGTGACGGGACTCGGGAGCAGACTTTATGCTGCTAGGTGGATGCTGTGGTTTTGGTGACTCACCACACGCTAAGCTCTGGTCATCGTTATCGCGGCTTTCGTCAGAGGCAAAGGTTGAGTCCTCAAAATCTCTGGCAGCAGACATCCACAAGACTCTGTCGGCCTGTCCAATAGACAGACTGGTTCCGTGCGGGGCAGATGGTACATGAGCATAACTCGTGGCACGTGAGATATCCATTTGCTGCGAGGAGATCATGTCTTCAGACTCCTTTAGCGCCTGCTGTAAGTCGCGAAGCTCGGTGGGAGATTCTGCAGCAGCCAACTGACTCGAGCTTCCAAACAACCATTGCTGTCTCTTAGCGTTTTCACGAGCAGCTTCTGGAGAGTCCAACTTGATGTGAATCTCGGGTACAGTTATCTGGACCTTCTTGGGGGCTCTTTTGCGTTTTGGTGCTGGCTTGTCCTCAGCAGGGCGATCCTTCGTCGATCCTGTCGGTTTGACAGAAGTAGTTTCAGCAGTAGGCGGATCTACAGCACCACTCTGTGGTTGCGGGAAAAAGTCCGAGATTAGTTTGGTCTGATCCCCGTCGGTGGTGGTAGGTTGTGGAAGGTAAGCAGCAGTAGCGAGAGCAGTGATTGTAAGAGGCTTCTTCTTGGGCGCCTTTGGCTTCTTAGGCGGTTTGGGCTTTGGTTCTTTTGGCTCCTTTGGCTCTATAGCCTTTCTCTTTCGCTTCTTCGGCTCTTCAGCCGCAGCCACATCGACAGGATCAAGGCGTTTTCGCTTGGTAGTGGGACCATCGCTCGGAGTCCGGGACAGAGTTGGATGAGGTCTGGGATTGTCCTCTTGGTAGCCAAATTCGCCCATCAGTCTGGTAAAGTCTAATGCTGCGGGAGCACCACCGGCATCGTCACCGTCCACAGGGACATGGGTGGTAGCAGGTTCGGAGATGGGAGAACTATCGCTACTTTGCTGAAAGGAAGGGGGTAGGGCTGATTCTGTCGGCGGAGTCCAGTCTCGTCTGCGCCTTGGGGCGGGATCAAGATCAAGCACCTCGACTGGAGCTTCGACTTGGGCGACAGGCGGCAAACCATAGTCTACTACCTCTGCAGCGTTGACACCAGGCACTCCTGAGGCCGCAGTCGGCTCATTGGCAATCGACTTGGCTTTGGATGGGCCCTTTGTCTTGCGAGGCTTAAGCGGTGGCTTCGGCTTCTCAACAGCAGCATCATTGTCAAGAATATCGGCAGTCTCGGTAGCCTTCTTCCTCCCTCGCTTTACTGCAGGTTTTACGACTTCGATGGTGTCCGTTGTAGCAGTCGTAGCGTCCTCTATGGCAACTGCCTTCTTGGGACGACCTCGTTTGGGAGCAGGAGGCGCGTCTATCGCACCTTCCTCCGTGTCTGTTTTTGCGGCTTGTCTCTTACGCGTTGTGGGCTTTGCAGGGGGGTTGTCTACGTCGCCAGCATCAGGACTGGCATTGGTGGTGGTGGTCGTCGTCTTTTTGCGAGTCCGTGGTTTTGCGGGAGCATCATCTGCGTTGACGGCCTTCTTTGGTCGGCCTCTCTTGGGCTTCTCGGGAGGGGCAATCACGTCTGACGGCTCGATACGGCGATTGTCCTGTGGTTCAAGGTCGGCAAGAATGGATCTGGCGGTGACGAACCCTTGCGGGCGTGGCACGGGCTGTAACGATGCCAGCGATGGTAACGACGGCGAGCTCATCTTGGTCTTGTGGTCACAGGCGCAACGGATTATCACTGACGTTGTCGCGAGTGCCCGCAAGACGCCTACATTCTTGACGCGGCTGGCAATCGTCAATGTGCTAATCAAGGTGCAGCGTGTTCAAAACACCATTGCATAACACGCCGTAGGTTGTGTAGATGGTTGTACTGTACCCTCGCACGTCCCTCGTGTCTGGACAGAAAGATGTCGCGCCTATTCGCGCCCTTGTCGGAGTCTCAGCCGCGGGCGCGGAGTTAACCCCCGCCATGCAGCCATCTTCTACACGGGTAGCCCTTTTTGCCGCCCTATTGTACGAGTACAATTAGGTACGCAGGACTCATCGGCCATCTCCTTGCCACCCCATACACGCTTAATATTGCCTACATCTGGCCGCCGATCCACCCCTCGAAAGGATAGCATCTTTTAAAAGAGCTTGTCTCTGCAAATCCCTAGGGAGGCAAATCATGATTCTTCACGCTTCCACCTTTTCCTCACCATATCCTGACCCACGAACTCTGTATTCTTTTTTCCACTTTCATCTGCACCAACGTTCAATTGCTGCGTGCCGGTCCTCGTTCCGAAAAGAAAAGTATCCATCTCCTGTCCTTATATATCGTCTACTTAGAGCATTTTAGCAGCTCCTGTTCAACACCAACCCCTTCGAAGGATTCAACTAGTATACGCCACTTCCGAGGCCTCAGAGCCATGGTACAGTTGCTGCTAGTGCCGGTCGCTAGTTCTAGCGTATGCTACCCCTCCTCGTCGTCCTCGACTCCTCGCTGCTACTGCTGCTAACCTCTGTATACAGTCGCCATGGACGCTCACGAAGCTCGCCGTCGCATGCTATTTATCCTGATCGTCGCTATCGCTATATATCAGCGCCCTCGCCCTCGTCGCTACCAATACAAGGCCCCTCTACCGTACAGCCAGTTCGACTGGAGCCTTAAGAGCTGGCATAGCGATAAATTCAAGTACTTCTGTCGCTTCAGCAAGCGGGATATCGTTAAACTCACGCATATCGACGGTAGCGACTGGCTGCTATTGGACTGGAGACTGCTCCACTGGCTCGGCGGTAAGTATTGACTGCTTTGGCTCTGGCTATCCATACTGACGACGTGTATACAGAGGCCTTAGAGCTTAGAACTCAGCTCTGCAGAAGCACGAAGCTTAGCTAGGCTCTGAGCTAGTCGAACTATGCTACCGAACTAGCCAACTTGAGCTCCTGTACGGCCTCAACACCATGCTGTTGCCCTCGAACACCTTAACGCTCGCCACATGATCGACTAGCCAATTAGAGCTCGAGAAACGCTCCTGTTTAGCTGTTCAACAGGAGCTGCTAAAATGCTCTCTTGCCGCCAATTTTTTCGTTCAGCCCTATAAGGTTTTCTTCCATCTACTTTTACCCCGCTTTGCCGCTTAGCCAGTAAAGCATCTCGATCCTGTTTTGGCATGCTCATTCGCAGCCATGAATCAGGAAGAGCACTCCTCTACTTCTGCCTCGGAATCTCATCTTCCGAATGCAGCCCTCCAGATTGGTGACCCCACTGGGGATACAACCTCCAGTCCATCACGGTCCACTGGCCCTCCAAGAAAGCGGGCGCCTTTAGCGAGTGTTGCTTGCCAGGACTGCAGGAGACGGAAAACAAAGGTCTGCTTCATTTCCGGCAAGTTCTCTGGTATGGGCTCTTATTAACCCAATCTAATAGTGTGATGGCAAAAAGCCTGCCTGCAGCAACTGCACCAAACGGGGTGTACCAGCCTGCACATATGACCTTGAGCCCAACCAGTCTCGGGTTGCCGCCTACAAGCAGAAGATTGAGCAACAACTTTCCAGCATCAAGAAGCTGGAAGATGAGATTGGAGAATTGAAAAAGTCTCCCTTTCACTCTGGAGGCGTGGTTCGGGCTCCAGCATCTGAACCAGTCCCCCCATCGTCCAATAATCCTTCAGGCGGAGTTCCAATGCGACTCCTTCTGAACCCTGCCCCAGAACCGAGTGGCCCCTCTTCTGGCCAAACTCCATCAAACACTGCTGGCCCATACACTCCAGGTTCACTTCCAACAGTGCAAATGCTCAACAGAGAAGTAGAGCTGCTGCACTATCAGCGCAACCTTGAGGTTGAGATGCACAAACTTCTGGATGAAAATCGCACACTCAAAACGCTGATCTCTTTACTCAATTCAATGGACGACCGGGACAAGGCGCGAGACATGGCTCAGGAGATTCATAGTCATGGTGTATCAGACGACCTTCTTTCCAGAGCTCAGCATTTGGTCGCCACGCAAGTATGGAGACCTCTGCTCCCAAACTTGCAGAACCAAGCTAAAGCACACCAGCGACCTGGACGTGCTGCAGAGAATCAGTGGTCGATGCCATGAAGTATTCAATAATCGGACATCAGCAGAATTATCTTTCGACGGAATGCAGCTAGGCATGCTGATTCAAAACCAAGCAAGGATTCGACCTCAATCGTGCCCGAAGACCCATCTTTTCGCAAAGCCTGTGAGACGTTACTCAGACTTGTTTTAATGTGATCCTCGACGTCGATGCTAGCATGATTTTGATGGCGGTTTCGGGAGGATTCGATCTCAACAGAAGTGACGGAGGATATGAGGATGGTTTTGACAGGCTGGAAACACTCACAGCCACGTCAACAGATATGCTTGGCATAGTCCGACATCTGGTTGTTTGCAACAGAGACGAACCGCAGTAAAGTCCGAAGGAGCATCACTGCGCGGCACCAAGGAAACATCCGATCGACGCCAAGACCGACTACGAACGATGACATCGATCGGCGGATCCAAGCTCAAGTTGGAAGGTCCTCGGTCGCGCGCAACGCCCTATCTGTAGGTAGAAGTGGAGTAGGAGCAAAGATGGCTGCAATCGCATATCGATGATCCTGTTCGAGCTCATCTTCTCCTCGCGACCTGTGTCTCCCTCAGAGCCAGTGTGTTCATGATGAAAGAGATGAGAGAGAAGAAGACAGCTCAAAACATGCCCTCCAACGACGAGCAGACCCCGCTCATCCAAGTGGTTGGTGTGCGACCTCATCGTGATCGATATGGAAATCATACAGTGAGTTTGATTGCGGGCCTGGGCCTATGCTTCCCATCGAGGTTGGATACATGCAAAGACGGGTCGCTGAGACAGCACAGCTTCGCCGCTTTTGCACCATAGCCCTAGTCGTCCTACCGCTTACCACGCTCGCGCTCGCCTTTCTATCCTTTGCCTTTGGTCAGAGTGACCTGTTTGGAGACGACAAGCAAGACCACCTTGTACCATGGGACAGCCTGTCCGGCCCCATCCTACCACCACACTCGAAGTGGCCTGCTGGAAACGGCTTGAGCTACTCAGACCTCAAAGACATCCTCTCGACCACACCCGATCCGGAGAAGGCCAAAGAGTGGTCCCAGTTCTACACGGCCGGCCCCCATCTTGCTGGGCAGAATCTGAGTCAAGCTGTCTGGACCAAGGACAGATGGGAAGAGTTTGGTGTCAAGAGCGAGGTTGTGCCATATGAAGTCTACATCAACTATCCTCTGGACCACAGACTTGCTCTGCTGAAGGATGGTGAGGTTTCTTTCGAGGCAACCCTCGAGGAAGACGTCCTAGAAGAGGATCCCACATCTGGTCTGAAGGACCGTGTGCCTACCTTCCACGGCTACTCTGCCAGCGGCAATGTCACTGCGCAATATGTCTACTGCAACTTTGGTACTTTTGTCGATTTCGAGAACCTGCTTGCTGCGGGTATCGAGCTGAAGGGCAAGATCGCCCTGGTAAGATATGGCGGTATCTTCAGAGGCCTCAAGGTCAAGAGAGCTCAGGAGCTCGGCATGGTGGGAACCATCATCTACAGCGACCCTGGTGATGATGGTCTCGTGACCGAAGTGAATGGTTACAAGCCTTATCCCGAAGGACCTGCACGAAACCCAAGCTCTGTGCAGAGAGGCAGTGTACAGTACCTGAGTAGGTCGTCCTCCTGATTGCACTGCAAAGTCACTGACCATGTACAGGTCAGTTCCCTGGTGACCCCACTACTCCTGGATACGCCTCGAAGCCTGGTGTGCCTCGCAAACCCGCAAACGCATCCACGCCCTCCATCCCATCATTGCCCATCTCCTACGCCGAGGCCATTCCCCTGCTCCAGGCTTTGAACGGCCATGGACCGAACACGTCTTCATTCCCTGCTCGTTGGCACAAAGGCGGTCTCGAACACAAGAATGTTTCTTACAACATCGGCCCTTCCCCACCATCGGTTACCATCAACTTGATGAACCTTCAGAACTACACCATCACCCCAATCTGGAACACCATTGGCATCATCAATGGATCCATATCAGATGAAGTCATCGTTCTTGGAAACCATAGAGACGCGTGGATTGCTGGTGGCGCTGGAGACCCCAACTCTGGGTCTGCAGCTCTCAACGAAGTGATTCGCTCGTTTGGCGTGGCCCTGTCAAAGGGCTGGAAGCCACAGAGGACATTGGTCTTTGGAAGTTGGGATGGAGAAGAGTACGGTCTTGTTGGTTCAACCGAGTGGGTTGAAGACTATTTGCCGTGGCTCAAGGATTCTACTGTTGCCTACCTCAACGTTGATGTTGGCACTCGTGGTACAAGATTCAACGCCAATGCTGCCCCTCTGCTTAACCAAGCCATATACGAAGTCACCAAATCCATCAAATCGCCGAACCAGACAGTCGAAGGATCGACCGTGTATGACTTGTGGGACAAGCATATTGGAACCATGGGATCTGGCTCCGACTTCACCGCCTTCCAAGACTTTGCCGGTATCCCCAGTGCTGATTTCGGGTTCGGCAAGACTGGTCCTTTGGATCCCATCTACCACTATCACAGCAACTATGACAGCTATGCCTGGATGGTCAGATACGGCGACCCCACGTTCGAATACCATGTGACAGCAGCCAAGGTTTGGTCTCTCCTCGCAGCCTCGTTGAGTGAGAAACCTGTAGTCCCATTCAACGCTAGCGACTACGCGTGCAGCCTCCAAAGATACCTTGACAGCGTCAAACACATGGCCAACTCGTCTGGCATGGCTTACAGAGACAAGGAGGAAAAGGATATGTCCATGTTCGTGGACCTCGACCTGGCCATCGAGCACCTTCAGCGTGCGGCGCATAGCTTTGACGCGCGTGCGGCCAGCCTGGCTGCTCAAGCCACTGCAGCGGAGGGCAAACACAACCCTGCTGCCACCAACAGACTGTTCGCAGACATCCGAGCGGTGAACACGCAGTACAAAGTTCTGGAACGTGCCTTCCTATTCCCCAAGGGTCTCGACGGAAGAAGTTGGTTCAAACACGTTGTGTTTGCACCTGGCAAGTGGACTGGCTATGCTGGAGACACGTACCCAGGACTTGTTGAGGCAATTCAGGCAGGCGATAAGAAGGCACTTTACAGGTGGGCTGGTATCATTGAGGGTATTGTGTGGAGAGCCGCTGGTGTGCTGAGTTGAGTGATAAGTACGTGTACGCACAAGGGCAGTTGCGGTTAAGGAAGAGACGAGTTATGTAATTGATAGTGTCTCATGATGAAATGCATACTTCAGACGAATTCCGGAAAAGCATGATGCTCAACATGTGAGTGTGGTGACGCTTGGAAGGTGCAGAGTTCCAAGGGTCGTCTCAGGGCGAGATCAAAGACGTCAGGGTCTTGGCGATCGATCTACACGCTCTACGCGTCAATCTATTGATCGGCCGTTGCAACAAAGAAGCACTTGGGTGGCTTTGTAGTCCAAACAATGCCCATGACCATGTCTTCGTACCATCTACGTCGGTGCTGTCCCCGTGGTACATGGGATACTGCAGCATCCAAGTCTGTCGTCGGACCAACTTGAACTTGCTCAGGACAACAACTACGTCCCTACGAGCGACCCTCGCCCGCCCAAGAACTTACACAATGCCTGCCAAACGCAAAGCGCCCTCGAATCTACCATCCGAAGCTCCTGCTCTCAAGAAGACGGCCTTTGACGCATTGCAACCATCTGTCAAGTCGAGCGTCAAGACCGAATCCGAGCCCAAGAGCAAGTCGGAGGCACCAGACTACGAAGACCCGAATCGCGAGAAATTGGAAGAAGAATATGGAGTCATACAGAGAGACTTCTACCCGGCCGAGATGTCGAATGAACGATGCGCTCGCTACAATGCCAACGACATCCCACGACCCATCGAGCTGCTCACTCGAGCGGTACAGAAGACTGCCTTTGCGCGCAAAAACATCGACGTTGGGGACGCTGTTGTACACTGGTTCAAACGCGATCTGCGCACAACAGATAACCGCGCCCTTCACTTGGCGAGCGAAAAGGCAAAATCGAAGCGTGTGCCCTTGATCTGCTTGTTCATTGTCAGTCCGCAGGATTACCAGGCTCACTTGACCGCACCTGTACGCGTTGACTTTGAGCTTAGAACGTTGCAGGTACTCAAGGAAGACTTGGCCAAGAAGGATATTCCTCTTTACATGGAGATTGTCGAGGTACGGAAAAACGTTCCAGGTCGCATTATCGAGCTATGTCAAGGCTGGGGGGCCAGACACGTCTTCTCAAATATCGAGTACGAGGTGGACGAGCTAAGGAGGGAAGCTGATTTGACGACTTCATGTCTTGAGAAAGGCATCGATTTCCATGCAGTCCACGACGATGTTGTAGTGCCGCCGGGTGATCTCACAACAGGCCAAGGCAAGCAGTACTCGGTCTATACCCCTTGGTATAAAGCTTGGATTCGACACCTTCATGCAAATCCTACCATGCTGGAAGAGTACGCCACACCAGACCAGAATCCTGCTTCGGCACGCGAAAAGTATGCAGATTTGTTCACATCAGCGATACCATCTGCGCCTGAGAACAAGAAGCTCAGTGATGAAGAGAGGGAACGGTTCAAGGCTTTATGGCCGCCAGGTGAGCACGAAGCTCTCGACCGCCTCAACAAGTTCTTGGAGAAGAAGATCAACAACTACAAGGACGCTCGAAACATTCCTGCCGCAAACAGTACTGGTGTCATATCTGTACATCTATCGACCGGCACTCTTGCCGCAAGGACAGCCATCAGGAGTGCTCGCAACATCAACACGTCTACCAAACTGGATGCTGGTAATGAAGGCATCAAGACGTGGATATCCGAGGTCGCCTGGCGAGACTTTTACAAGCATGTGCTAGCCCATTGGCCTTATGTGTGTATGTCCAAGCCTTTCAAATACGAATACACGAAGGTCAGATGGGAATACAACCACGAGCATTTCACTCGCTGGTGCGAAGGAAAAACGGGCTTCCCAATCGTCGATGCGGCGATCCGTCAGATGCATTCCATGGCCTACATGCATAACAGATGCAGGATGATCGTCGCCAGCTTCCTCGCCAAAGACCTCTTGCTCGACTGGCGCATGGGTGAGCGGTATTTCATGGAACATCTTATTGACGGCGACTTTGCCTCCAACAATGGTGGATGGGGGTTCGCTGCATCCACGGGCGTGGACCCACAGCCCTATTTCCGTGTCTTCAACCCACTGCTACAGAGCGAGAAGTTTGACGAACAGGGCGAGTATATTAGAAAATGGCTACCAGAGTTGAAGGATATCAAGGGAAAGGCAATACACGATCCTTATGGTAGAGGAGCTGCAAAGGAAGCCGAAAAGGCGGGATACCCTCGACCGATGGTTGATCACAAGGTCTGCAGAGATCGATGTCTTGCGCGATATAAAGAAGGTCTGGGCAAAACCACTGCTTAACGATCACCTATAAGATAGTCGTTTAATGGTCTTACATCCTCTAAAAAGCCGCTTTGGCACCTTTCAGCCTCTATTTCGATCTTCCCGCAAATCCATCCTTTGAGCATTCACAGTGTCGATCGTTGTGTGTGTTTGTTTTTCAGCCTCATGAACAAGCTTATTACATATGCCGTGTTTTTTCTTTTGGTCGAACACGGCATGCGTTTTTCCTTCGAGAAGAAAGCAAGCATCCCATCCACCGCCCGATTTCTTTTGTTGTTGGCAAAGTGTGGGAACCGGATACCAACCCCGCCTCCCCTGTGGGTGCTGGCAGCGGAGAAATACTTCCGGAGGACGGTATTGTCATTCGATCGCACCACCCGTTTGACACGCGCAGAGCCACATCTGTATGCAATACAAGTGTCCGCTGAGGGCAGTTACTGCGGCAAAGAAGCAATCGAGGCAGTCCGACCCGTGTTTCCAAGCGAGTGGTGTCGTCTTTCACTTTCGATGATCACGAGAATGAATGCATACCATAGATGCATGCATTGAACGTTACATTTCAAACCGAGTTTTTCCCCTCGTCTTCCAGCGCGCGTCTGCAAGATATGTTTATCGTTGGAAATGGCAAACTCGGGCGCGAAAGATGGAAGAGGCAAGTTGAAGTTGGAGGTGACCAATCAGAACGGCGCCGCAAGCGCGGCTTTTGCGTGAAACCTCACCTCGTCCTTTTCCCCCACCTTCTTTGCTCCTTGCCCAAAAGCGATGGACTTTGTCGAGTCGCACACAGCGCTTTGTCAAACCGTGGTGCAAGAAAGACGAGACGGTCTCGAAGGGTTTCGAAGACGAGATGTCTTGCATGGAACTTTGAGAGATGTTGGACTCGTTGAGGTCGAGTGCATGTGAGATTGTATGGCAAAAGACAAAGAAATGGTTCTTTTGGTTCTTTGTTTGAGTGAGTTCTGAGTGACGTGTGAGGCTCCTTGACAGGTCTTGTGGGCTTGCGAAATTCACATGGCTCTTGCGCCTCTTGGGTGCAGTCAGGTATAGCACTTGCTGAGCATATCGGTATACACGTGGCGGCTGCATGTGTGTCTCGGAAGATTCAGAAACAAATGCAAAGCTCACGAGCCATTGGACACGCGCGCGACATGCCAAACCTGCCGTCCAGGCTTGATGGTTGATGAAACACATTGGTTTGTTTGCTTTCGAGTCTCGAACCTTGCTCGAACGATAGCTTCAATAGGACGCTGTGAGCCCGCCATGCACACAAGCTACTTGCTCGAGTCTCACATACAAGGTCCCACGTTCCCGGTTCGAGGTTGTCTGGCTGTCGTTGTCCTTTAAGTCTTTTGCCCTTCTTGTTCCCCGGTCACACAGCTGCAGGCAGTTTAATCCTTTTTCTGTAACCATTTCTTGCATTGGTTGGTGTTGAGGTGTCTACAAGCATCCAGTTTCTTCTTCTTCAAATCTCGAGGTCACCGGTGGTTGTCATTTTCTTTGCTCGTTTGCATCGCTAGCTGGATCTAGCGCGTCGCGGTAACCAAAGCGCAAACAACAACATTCAACGCCAACAACCTTCACTCGACGACACTCATCACCAAACACTTCCCTCACCGTCAACGATCTTTGTCCAATTGTTCATCACCCTCATTCATTCAACAATACTGGTTATTGCCGCTCGCTTAGCAGCCCACAATCATTTCCCTTATTTCTGCATTGTCGAGGTCATTGTCGCCATTGTACCACATTCGACTCTCTTTGTGCAGGCCCTTTAGTCTTGTTCATTCATCCTTGTGCCGGACGCCCTTGTTGTCTTCTTTCAGGTTTCTGCGTCTCTTCTGGCATCATCTTCCTACATAAGCACTCCCTCGGCCAGCCTTGAAGGTTCTCGAAAACATCTCAGACACAATACAACCGAAAGAACTTGACGCCTCCACCAACGACCAAAGTCCAAGACAATTCTACCCTTCGTCAAAGACATCAAGTTCCTTCGAGAAAACAAAACAAAAGAAATTGACAATCTTCCCCCTCTCACAAAAAACTCTACAAAGATATTCCTTCGCAGGTTCGAGGATCTTTTGTCACAAATCTCTTTTCCACACCACAACACGTCTGTTTTCCAACAACACATCTTCCAACACACTTCAAAGAAATAACATCTACAAAATGAAGTTCACACTTACTGCTGCTGTTACTGCTGCCGTTCTCGGTCAAGCATCCGCTCACTCTTGGGTCGAGCAGTTGCAGGTCATTGACTCAACTACTGGCGACTACACTGGCGACTACGGCTACCCTCGTGGCTATGTTGCTCGCACTGACAATGGCTTCGACGGCAACTCCATGGACTACCTGCTGCCAGCCCTTAGCTCGGGCCGCACTCGTGTCGACGGTACTGATCTTCTCTGCCACCCCAACCAACGCACCTCCAACTACGCCAATGGCGCGTACCCCCGTCTCCAGGCTGCTCCTGGCTCTTACGTTGCCATGAAGTACCTTGAGAATGGTCATGTCACTCTGCCCCAGAATCAACCTGGCAAGCCCAAGTCTGGCGGTACTATCTTTGTCTACGCCACCACAAAGCCCTCTGATACTGAAAAGATCGCTGATGTCCTCAAATGGAACACTGCCGGTACCGGCGGTGATTCTCGCGGCTCTCAAATCGCCGCTCAGAACTTTGACGATGGACGTTGCCACCAAATCAACCCTGGCCCCATCTCTGTCGAGCGTCAAAAATCGTTCCCTGATCATGTCCTCGACCAACCCACCTCCAACGTTGAGCAGTGGTGCGAGACCGACGTGCACATTCCTTCGACCTACAAAGCTGGCGACACCGTCACCGTCTACTGGGTTTGGCAGTGGCCCACCGAGGCCGGCGTCGAGTCCGTCTACCCCACCGGCAAGGATGAATACTACACCTCTTGCGCCGAGATTGAGATTGTCGACTCGGTTGGCGATGCTGCCCCGGTTCACACGCTTGTGCAGCAGGATGCTCAGTCGGTGGCTGTCAGTGACTTCAAGTCCAGAGCGGCTTTGACCACCAGCGCTCTCTACACTCTTGCCGATGGAACTTCCGCTACCGCCTCTGCTGCTCCTGTTTCGTCTGCTCCCGCCACTACCACTTCAGCTGCTCCTTCGTCAGTCAACTCGGCTGCACCTTCATCGGTCAACTCATCAGCTGTCCCTTCATCAGCCCTCCCCTCTACATCCCCCACCAGTGAGCCCACCTCCCTCCCCCTCAACCCCCTCCCTCCATTCCCCTATACTAACTCCTCCTCCCCCTCCACAGGACCCGCCTACAACCCCACTCACCCACACCCCTCCAACAACCCCTCTCCTCCCTTTTACAGCCCTGAACCTCACCTCCCTTCCTTTTTCACCGTCACCGTCACCATGTCCAGCGTCGCAAACAAAGCTCAAGGCACGGGTGCAATGAAGACGCACACCCACACGGAGTTTGTGACTAGTTATGTTACTGCTGCTGCGGAGACTGTGGTGGCTACTACTGTTGCTGCTGCTACTGCTGCTGCTGTTTCAGGGCTTCCGGAGATTGTGTTGCCGAGTGTGGTTGCTGTGCCTGATGGTGCTGGTAACGCGGGATTGATTGGTAGATTGAGGATTTTTCGCTCTGCTGTTTGAGGGAGTGAGAGGAGGTTTGTGATGATGAGATGAGATGAGATGAGATGATGGATGGGATGGCTTTTTTTCTTTTCTTCTACTCGAAATGTCTGGAGTTGATTTTTGCTGAGCGCTGGAGCGAGCAATGGCGAAATGGTGCTTTCATGTCACCCTCTGCTCTTGATGGGTGGATGGTGTTTTTATGCAAATGATGATGACTTTTTTTTCCCTCTCTCTCTCTCTCTCTCTCTCTCTCTTTGATGAGTGTTTTTTCTATCTCTCTCTTGATGAATGTTCTTTCTCGTGTTTCTCTGACTTTTTGCATCACTTGTGATGAATATATCTTTGCTTACCTTTTTCTATACCTCGGAAATGTTAATTCTGTCCCTAACGTGAAAGAACGCACTGTGGATGGTTGTTGAGGAAGGAGGTTTGGATGGCAAGGGTGAGGGTTATATGAGGGAGAGAGAGGGTGCGGCACAAAGTGTTTCTTTTGTCCCTTTCTTTCTGGCATGCTGGATTCATGGTGCTTGCGTGTTTTGCACAAAAGCATGAGAAAGGCAAAGGGGAAACGTCCACACGTGCATGCCTTGAGAGTGCTGCATCTTTGAATACTGATGTCTCCGAGGTCCATGGCTTCAAGTAGATCAATGTACCAAAGTCAGAATTCCAAGGATACTGCATCTTGAAAAGTTTTACAGTTTAAGATTATTTGTAAGGAGAAAAACAAGAGCCAAAAGCCGGGATGGGATTGCACGCTATGATACAGATTTTTTACCGCAATGCGTCCCAGTCTCCAAGCGTTGCGAAACGTCAAGTCTATCTGTACTCGGGACGGACAAAGTCGGCGAGGGTCTTGGGCTCGCCGTCAAAGTTGTGCGAGCCGTCGGTGTCGGCGTCTGTGGAAAGGGCAAGTCAGCGGGGAGACGAGAGTGTCGAGGGAGAGAAAGGATCATCGTACGGCCGACGTGGTCACCGTGGTGGCCGTGAGCGTCGTGGCTCTCTTGGGGACCGACGTAGTCCATCTTGTAGACGGAGCCGCACTCGGGGCAGCGCTCGATGGGGCGGTCGCGCGACATGGTCAACCAGTTGACGACGTGCGAGTCGGCGGGGCAGCCAGTGCAGCCGACGTACTGCTCGTCGCCGAAGGAGCGGACGACAATGGGCTCCTTCATGGTGCCTGCAACAAAGCGAGTCAATGTCTTGGCGGGAGTGGTGTGATGTCTTTCTGCTGCTACGCACCCTTTCTGCTTGCGTCGAGGGGCTTCATGTCAAAGACGTCGATGCCCTGCATCTTTCCGAGGATTTCGAGACGCTCGAGACCGGTGGCCTGGTCAATGTCGGTGGGCACGGTACCGGGCTCGGCACCGGTGGGCATCAGGTCATGGTCGTTCTGGATCTCTAGTTTTGCGCAACGGGACCGCGTCAGTCAATTGGACGGGAGCGGAGAGGTGGGGGCAGCGGGCATGGACGCACCCTCGAAGGGCTTGACTTTGTTCGAGTGTTGGCCGGGCTTGGGATCGCTGTGGGCATCGACTGGTGGCAGCAATGGGTGAGTTTGGAGGGTCAGGTCAATGGGTATAGCGCTGCGTGGAGCGGCTTACAGCGGGCAAAGGACGACGAGAAGGGGCGGGCGGCGACGGGGCGGAAGGCGGCGCGCTTGGCCAGGCCGGATGCTACGCGACGGACAAACATGGCGAGGGTGAGGGTGTGTGTGAATGGGTGTTGAGCTCGTTCGTTCTCGTTGTACCAGCGCGCAATCGCCGACGCCCGTCACAGAGAGAGCTCACAGCCCGACAAGCTGCGGCCAAAAGTCGTCGTCGCACCTCTTGGCCAACCACTCGTCGACCCCCGCCAGCACCCTCTTCACCATTTCACTACCACCCACAATCTAATCACTGTCTGTAGCAGGGCCTGTCTAATCACCGTCTGTAACAGGGCCTAGCTAATTCCTGTCCGTGACAGAGCCTATCGAATGCCTCTCATGTAATGTAAGCGAATCTGCTCGTATACATACGTGACCCAAGAAGCACATCCTACTGCTCCATACAAAGGTTGGTACCACCTTGACCACTAACAGCCACCCTCTGTAGTTTCTCACACACTCTACTCTAATCCATCATGGTCTTCTTCCTGCTGTCTGCTCGCTCCATCATTTCTTCAGCTTGCCCGCTCCCAAAACTCTGCATCAGATGCGTTTCCTCTATCCCTGGTTTCGTCCGCCCTCCTGGTCCCATGGCATCCTGGAGCAGAGAGGAATCCAATGCCTTTCGACGATGGAGATATGCCACCGATGCCGATTATCGCCAAAGTGTAATAGATTGAGTGGCAAATTTAGAAAGAAACGATGGGCCAACGATCCTGTTTGGCGCCAGGCCATGCTCGAGCGATATTCAAAAGATCCTGAATACCGAAAACATCAACAGCAGTCGGCGAAAGAGCGCTACGCCAACAACCCTGAATACCGCCGAGCCACACTACAGAGGGCGGTCGACCGATATGCCAACGATCCGGAACTCCAGGAGCGTACGAAGTAACGTGCCAAGGAGAGCTACTGGCGGAAGAAATCTGATCTTGCCGTTGACCAAGACGTGTCGAAGCTTCAAGACGTGTCGAAACTTCAAGACGTGTCGAAACATCAAGAAAAGTCGGCCGGACCAGGGACTGGACCTTGAGCAGACACAGCATTCGACCGTCTTGTCACTCCATTGTCTTGTTTCTTGACTTCTCCGCGGCTTCAGTTTCTGTAGAAGCTTACGAGTAGCTACCAAGCAGATGTGTACCCTCGACACTGCAAGCGAGCTTTCCCTGACCTGGTGAGACTACTGGTCGTGTTTTGTGTGAATGGACTTGACTGTTTTTGCGGGACCGAGTTGTATCTGGTGAGGAGACGTCAAGAAGTTGCTCTGAATGTATGCTCTTCGCCAGTCTCGACAGCTGCTCTATTTTGCGATTGCGTCTCTCAAAAACATGGGTAGCTTTTCCGCAACTCCAGAGTCGTACAACAGTAGAGACATGGAACTAAACGATGCTGTGGGCGATCCGACTTTGATCGTCTTGCGAAGAAGTTGACTCCGCATGTCAAATTCGTGCAAGGTATTAATATCTTCTACAACCATGCGCCAACCCCCTCTCCCAAAACGCCTTTTTCTGAAAGATGCATGATTCGTTCCTTCCGTGTCGACTTTTGTGCAAGAGGCAAGATTCTTCGAGTTCCGTGCCTTTGATGTCTTCCCCTCTCAAGCCTCAGCCATCTCCTGATCCCCATCCCCATCGCCTTGCGCCCCACCCCCAAACACATCCTCAAAACTGTCCATCGCATCCTTTTCCTCTGCACCGCCATCGTCAACCTTTCCCTCGGCCACACCCTCCATCCTCACATCCCCATTGCCTTCTCGCTTGGCCTGCTGTTCCTCCTCGTCTTCCCCCAGCACAACCTCATCCTCCTCCCACAGATCCCGCAAACTCCAGCCCGTGCCCGTGAGACAGTATTTTTCCGGCGGCAGCTGCACACCCCACGACTTCTGAATCTTTGGCAAAGCAACTCTGTTCCTCTCCACCGCCTGCTCCATCATAAACTCTTTGGGAAGCGCGCCTTGGAACTGGTAATCGCTGCGCGAAGCAATGGCTTGACGCAGTGCATTCACGGTAATGTTGCTGCCATCCGTCGCCTCTGAGCGTTTGGAATTCGTGGGCGCGCCGGGGGCAGAGGCATAGCCTTCAGAGGATAAGCGGAAGGCGTCGGCGAGTACCGAGGAGGTGTAGCGGTAGGCGAAGTCGAGGAGTTGGAGGGGCACGCGTTCTTGGTAGCTGTGCACGCCTTGGGCGGAGAGGATGAGGTGGATGAGGCGGGCGTCGCGCGGGCGGCGCGAGAGGCCGTCGTCGGTGGTGCTGGTGGGTTGTTGATCCGAGGTCGGTTGTGCGGTTGGTTGTGTGGTTGGTGCGGGTGTGTTTAATGCTGCTGCGGCTGGTTGTGGTGGGTTGGAGGCGCTTTTTTGTGCGGGTTCGGCGGCTGGTGAGGCCATGATGGTTTGTGTGAGGTGAAGAATGTGATGGCGAGATTAGGATCGAGATTGATGGACCGAGTTTGGCTGGAGTGATGGATTGGTGTATGGTTTGCGACAAGGTGGATGCGCGCGGATGGACGTGTTGGAGGTCAAATGCCAAGAGCATGTGGGGAACCAGTCAAGACAAAAGGTCACCCTGCCCGACTGCTGACTTTACTACGACTATTCTACTCCCAAGCGTTTAGTCGTCACTTGACTCGTATAGAGCAATACAGGTAATGAGGGACTTATTCACACATGATTCAACCAGCAGAGAAAGAAAGAACTCGGATCATTGCTTGCTTACGAGTTACAAATATGCCGGTGTTTCTTGGTCACGGTGAGTACACAAAGGCCCGGCAAGCCTGGTCACTCCCAGGATACATACCTATGGCTTTTGTATATGTAAAGGATCATATTTCCCACTCATGCCGTCTTGTAACAGGTCAATGGTTCGTTATGAGAAATGTCGAGGACTGTCAAGTCAGGGCGAATGAGACAGTCGTCAGAGGTCAAGGGCGGGGACGAGGCCCAAGCGCAGCAAACGCCAAGAACAGTCGACGGGCAGCGGATGCGACATTCGAGCAACCATCGACGACCACATTCTCGACCAGATAATCACACATACCGCCGCCATGCCGAGCTATACCGATGTGCCAATGAGAGAGAGGCAGCAGGTTCCTGCAAAGGCCCTGAACACCCCCTACCCCGTATGACGCCTTTCGCAATCGCTCGCCAAAGCCCAAGACGACTGACCAGTCTCGCAGCTCATTGACAGTGACCCGTAAGCTCGCCAGCTCCTCGCCAACCTCGAAAACACCCTCCGGTCTAACGTATCGTCTGCCCAGTCACTTCAAGCGCGTTCTCGGCTACGCCCGTCCCGGCGACTACATGTACGGTGTTGCTTTCGGCGCCTCGATCCCCGCTACCATGACCCTCATGGAGCGCGTCTCTCCTACCGGTGTCTCCCGCAGCGTCTTTGCCAGTGTCATGCGTCTCTCCGGCGGCATCGGTCTCTTTGCCGGCTTCTACCTCTGCTACTCGAGATCCATCAGTGCGTCTATCCGCTCCTGTCCATTCTACACCAGAATCCTCCTTTTGCAGAACGGGAGCTTGGGAACACCACACAGAAACACACGCTACGA
Organism: Aureobasidium sp. SLJ-2021a; assembly: GCA_019677095.1. Taxonomy (NCBI): domain Eukaryota; kingdom Fungi; phylum Ascomycota; class Dothideomycetes; order Dothideales; family Saccotheciaceae; genus Aureobasidium; species Aureobasidium sp. SLJ-2021a. The sequence goes on from JAHRBU010000030.1 coordinate 239,793, forward strand.
GCAAAGATATGCTAACACCATCACCCCCAAACAGACCGTTTCTACGGCTTCACCGAGAACCGCCGCGAAATCGACATGGACATGCGCGAAATGGTCGACAAGGTCAAGCGCGGCGAGGAGCTCTACGGCAAGAGCCAGTTGACAGAGTACATGCAGGGCGTCGCCTCGCGTCAATCCCGCTACTCGGGCATCTGGATCCACATGATGCCCTGGTTCAACTTTGTCAACCACAACCAGCACGGTGTCGACACGGCAAAGTACTACCAACAGGCCGAGCGGGAACTCGAGGCCGAAAAGGCTTGAAAAAGAAAACATTAACATACCCATCCCCGTACGAAACCCGCCCGCCCTTTTCTTTTAGCTTGTTTGCAGATTATTCCACATGTTCTTTTTTTTTTTTTTCCTGGCGCAAACACTTTGGTAAAATGATATACCTTTTAGACCATTCTCGTTGAGCAAGTGCATATCAAACAGTTACTGATTTTCATACGGTTTGTCTGAAACTTCCATAACGTTCTGTTCTACTCGGTTTCGTGATACTCTTTTCTACTGATACGTACTCATAATGCTATTTTCGACCAACACTCGTAATGCTATTTCATCATGTCGACAATTTCCGATTATACAATAGGTCTCTCTTTCATCCCATCATCAAAGCCGCAGGGGGGGGTCCAACGCTTCTCATTCTTCATCACTCGCGACAGCTTCAACCTTTGTCAAGATCCAGGTCGAAGCATACATATTGACTCTGCAGCAACACACGTTAGCAAAAGGCTCGGTTCCAAACGCAGGAAGGGAATAAACAAACCTATCAATGCACGAGCCCGGAGGAATCCTCGCACCCACCCTCTTGGCACTGAATCCCCTGCTCTCAAACGTGTCCACGTACCACGGTCTCAAGCCCGCCGAGCGCAGCAACACCCTGCCCCCGAACTTGAGCGCGCGGTTCACAATCTTGACCTGGTGGTCTGCTTCAGGGCCCGCGGGGTCGAACCAATCCATGCTGTCCATAAGCACGGCGATGGTGAGGGTTTCGGGCGCCATGCGGGCCATGACTTCGCATAGCTCGTCCGTGTGGATGCGGAGGCCGTCGAAGGCATTGGGTTTGCAGAGTTTGACGTGTGCGCGTGGCGAAAGGTAGTCAGGGTGGCAGCGCTGGGTGTAGTGGCCCTGGAGACAGATCAAGTAGTAAGGGTTTTCCTCGGACACTAGCGTGTGGTTGACCACAGGATCCAAAGTGTTGACCGCATACTCCCAGATGGCCTGTCCGGACTTTATGCCCGTGACCTGTTTGTTGTCCGCGCGGTCCGTCTGGCGCAGGTAATCGTTGTCGATCATTGCGCGCTGGTTCGCGGGCACGCCCAGCGCTTTCCAGAGGAACTTTTCGGTGCCGATGACGGTGTAGTTGAGGAACTGGGAGAGCAGCACGCGGCGCACGCGCTTGCTCCAGATCTCGCGCTGCTCGTTGAGCGTGGCCGCGTTGCACATGTCGGCCAGGTCGCCGCGGATGCCGAGCAGGCGGCCCAGCCACTGCACCAGCTGCAGCGCGTGGCGCGAGCCGCCCGTGTAGTAGAGGCCGCGGCTGTTGGGGCCGAAGGCGGCGTCGCCCTTGTGCAGCCAGTAGTCAAAGGCTTGGGACGAGAGGTGCGGGCTCAGGTGGTTGAGGAGCAGGGAGCGGAAGCCGTCGTGCTTGCCCTGGCCGAACAGCTTCCACACGTCCGTATAGCCGAGGGCGGTGAAGGCGGCGACCTTGAGTTCGAGAAGGTGGTTTTGGTTGGGGTTGAGGTCGACGGCGTGGATGCGTTTGGGTTGCTCGAGGGCGTAGGCGAGGATGTTGTCGCCTGCGCTGGTGATGGCGAGGATGACATCTTCGGACGTGATTTTGAGCAGGCGTGCGTCGACTCTGGCGTCTTCCCAGGTGAAGGCGTAGATGTACTCGTCCCCGAATTGCTTGTGCTTTTGCAGTTGCTCGTCGTAGTAGATGCGCCAGTGGTGTTGCTGGTACCATGCTGCAGGCAGAGGTAGGCTTGCCGACAGGTTGACAATGGCCGATTCGTATGCCTTGGAGCGACGCTCCGAGGAGGATGCTCTTCGTGCACCTCCGACCGACTTGCGTTGAAGGTCGAGTGCGCTGATGAAGGGTGATTCTGTTGCCGCGGCATCGAGAGCGGCGAGTTTGTTCATGGATGACTTGGTCTGCTTGGCACAGCCGATCCAAATGTAGTACGGGATTCGGAAGCCGAAAAAGTGGTTGCGGGCGTTGACGGACAAGACGGATCCGAATTTGTATTCGAGGTAGTCCTGCAAGGGTCAGCTGCTGCATTAGAGCATGGATGGCGAGGACTTACACGACGAGACGAGTCCAAGAACACTCTGTCCATTTCAAACCATGCAGCCCAAAAGACACGAGAGATCCACATGCAGTGACGATCGATGACACCGCCAACGTAGTTGCGAGACTGGAACTGAATCTGATTTTGGACGTAAAAGTCGACAACGCCCATGATACCGTTCGGTGCCAGCAAGTTGGCGAGCGAGTCGACGACAGGATGGAACTCGGGGATCATGGAAAGACTGTAGCTCATGGTCAAAAGGTCTGCACCGACGTTATCGGCTGCACTGCTTTCGTCGAGTGCGCTCTTGCCAATGCTGAAGATTGCGCTTTCGTCGTTGAGGCCCTCTTCGTAGTCGCTCAGCCTGAAGGTACGAGCATCCTGGCAGACGACCTTGACGTTCTTCCAGCCGAGGCGAGCGAATCTGGTTCTGGCGACTTGGCACAGAGATGGGGAGAAATCGACCAGGTAGACGGCGTGGAAGAAGCTAGAGACAGGAAGGTGTTTCTCCATCTGCTCAATGTTCCAGCCAGTACCTCCACCGACGTCCTTCAAGTAGGAGTAGAATTAGTACAATGCCCCAAGAATGACCATGTCTGGCACAAATACAACTTACGACCCAGATTGGCTTGCGAGGATATTGGCCCTGTTCGAGTTGATGGCGGACTTGAGCAGCAGCCATAGCCAGCATATCTTCCCGTCCACGGAGCAGTCTAGAACGTGTGACATCGTAAATACCCGCCTGGGTCTTGTAGAAACTCTCGAGAGCATCCTGCTGGTTGCCGGTGTTGTCTCCGGTGTGGGGCTTCAGGAAGCAAGAATATGCGAATTTTGCAGAAGTAGCAATGGCATTGAACAGCTTGCCAACAGTTTCGAGTTCGGTGAATGATAGGGTGAAGTAGGTGACGAGGAGAAGCACCAACAAGACAGTAGCAATGCTGATTTGATTCAAGGGCTCAGTGAGCGCTTGAAGCACTCCTTGAACAGCCATTGTTACAAACACAAGTAGAGATGCAGGAAGAAGAGGTACAAAGGTATGCAGATAGACAAAAAGAGATGCAGAGGCAAGGATCAGGACCTACCTGCTATCATAAAGCATTCGAGGATGCCACTCGTGCTCAACGTAAGCTACAACATTTTTCAACAGACTCATGGCACATTGTCGCAAATCCCCTCCTCCGCATGCGGCCAACACCCCGCTACCCCTCCTGGCCTCGGTGTATCTCCTTTGGAAAGCACAGGGGACGCATTGTCAGCCTATAGATCCAGACACATGCCGAGAACAGCTGCAGGTGCAGCGTGAAGATCAAGGGTCCAGTGGAAGTTGGAGTTCAGTACCTGACACGGCGGCGTGAAAGAACGTTTGTTGTCATGGACCTATGGACGGCGAGGACTCGAGGCATGTGTCGTGGAGAAGTCATGGAGAGCATGCCAAGTAGAATTAAAGCAGCCAATCACAGCGCGTCGTGAAAGCATGGGTTTCGTCACTGGTGAACTTTGCTCCAACGTCGTCTCCTATGCATGAGACCTTCGTACAAGGAAGAGTCTCGTCTTTTGGCTTGGGTCCGGGTAAATCTTGAAGAGAAGTAGTGGTAAAGATAACATGCAAAGCAGAGATGGTACAACGACGGCAGAACTCCCGAGTTCATGCAGTTGAGGGCGTGCGACGTGCGTTGATAAGATGTTCAACCCGCAGGGAGAGCGCTCGGCAATGTGGTCTTGGGCCTACTGGATATGATCTCAGCTCCCGAAAAGCGACGAGCCTCTCGAACCTCGACATAACAGTAGACATTGGGCTTTCGCAGTCCTCTTCTTGTTGCATGATAAGCATATTACATTGCCCGATGAGCTGATAGATAGATCAGACTGAGCTGCATCACAACCGCACCTCATGATTTTGACAGCTCGCGAAGCTGGTACCCAGAAGCGTTGGTGGCAGCGCTGCCAATCTGAACCACGGTTTTGCTCAGTCGAGAAGTCGCAAGAGGCGGACGCGCCCAGAATCATCGACCACGACGACCACGACCACGACGACCATGACAACGATATCAACATCCGCAAATGCTCGTGAAAAAAGACATCTTCGCACTGTCGCCTCAGCAGATCAAGCTATTCACTACGGGACCCAGTCATGCAGAATCCTGTCGAAAGAAAAGGAGGACCAACCTGATGGATTCGTTTGTTGGTAATGGTCAAAACTTAGTCAAAATCGAACACTCGAATCGGATTGGCCATGCTCGGACATTACGAGTTGTATCAGGCACATGGTGGGATAAAAACGCCATACCACCAATGCCTGCCGAGAAGGTGTCGATGGCGTGATGAGAGCAAGGAGCAAGAGATGAAGAGATTGGTGCTTTCTCTGCTTCTTAGTTCGCTGCGACTGTCAAGAGTTTGAGAAGCACGCTTCGCCTGAACCTTATTGCGCGTTTCTAGCGTGGGAGAGCTCATCGTATTCTGGTGGGTGGGAGGCAGTCAGTATCGATACGCAAACTGAAAACACAGCAGTTATCGCGAGGTTCGAGATACAACAATCTTCCAGCTGTCGAGCGCAAAAGGAAAAGAGAAAGTACCGACGCATATGGAAACATTCTACACCACCCAGCAGGTTCAGGAGTTCATTCAACCTGACATGAATATAAAGCCAGGTCTGAAAGAGACAGGCCTTGGTCTCAGGAGCTGGTCAATACAGCACTTCTGATTTGTTCTGTCTCGGAATGCAGACCCCCTGCACTGCGAAGGTAATTGCAAAGGCGAAACACATCTACAGCCTCTTCACGATGTAGCTATAGAGATGTATAATACTTTCCATAACGGTGCGATCTCCATAGAGACCTTATCTTAGGATATCTATGTGTCCACACTTCCGTTCGTAAAGTAGCTATACATTTCTATAGCATACAAATTCCCTTTCTGGAATTACAATAGTCTAAAAAGGTAGGTCACGTTTCTGCGGCAACAGGTAGTCGCTTGACCGCGTCAACATGACTGCGAAGTTTGAAAAACAACTTCCTGCATCGCTCTCCCCTCAAATACTTCAAGCGCCTTCCTTACCCATTGATTCCGTATTCACTGCAACGCATATGCTCATCGTACACCGTACCAGCTTCTGGTCAACGCCCCAACGCCTTGCAACATCCAACATGGGCGCGCCGCTCGCCGCTACCCTATAGAGGGTCCTCGATTTAGCACTACCGCGCGAACCGCGCGAACCGCGCAATGGTGTCTATTGCATGCACCTCTCCAAGGAAGGCAGAATCTGCTACAAAACTGAGGTCACGAGAAAACCATCTACAGCGAATCTATGATTAAGCCCCTCCTATGCGTCAACCTCCTTCGAACTATTCCTGGTTCTGCATCACAGCTGCACTCGCGCTCCTCAACGGCTCTATCAACAAGATGTCACATATCGCAATCCATCCTTCCTCCGCGGCCTAGTATGTCAAATCCCCAGGCAGATCCCTGTCCAGCTCGAGCTTGTGTGGTTTGTCAACCGTGGGAGACATGAACGGTTGCAAATGCGAGGGCGACCTCGATACAGACTTGCTCCACATCGCAAAAAAAGCTTGGTGTTGTCAAAGGTTGCGAGTACGCGACCTGTACAAACACCTCTCTCTCATACACGGCACCTGGCATCAGAACTGCAAACGAGTTGTACCAGCCGGACCGGCCACACCCAAATCAACTACTCGTACGTTAATGCTCAAATCATCTTGAGTTGCTTAGAACGATCAAATAACAAACTGAAAATAGTCTGTCATGTCAGCGCGATATCTCAACAATACACACAACAGCCCCAATCAAAGCATCATCGGACCATTCAAGTATGGGCAGTAGTGTCCAACCACCGATACCGCCTTGACGACTTCTCATCGGCTTGTCTCACCACACCCACGCTTCAATCGACGACTTCAATCACATACCCAGACTACTACTTTGGTCCACAAGGATTCGAAAAGCAATCATAAACTCATCCAGAGCTCGAACATCCCAAGCTTGTGCGAATTCTTCTTTAAGTCTGTTTTTCGTCCTAATATCTGTTTCTCTCTTCGATGCTGTTCTTCGTTTCCTGTTCTTTATCTCTTTTCTTCTTCATTCTTTTCTCTGCTTGTCGAGTGTGAGACCCTGGTCATGTCCATGTATCTATACTATACCTTCGAACTGGTTCCGTCTAGGATAAATCTACTCCACAATATATTCTGGATACCTTTTGAGACTCTGATAACAAGCAATACTTGCCTTGGACTGGTCTGCTGTGATCATTACTACATACCATCTGACTTTTAAAATCACCATGCGCCTCATTCTGTCGCCATGCGGAGCCGCTCTCTCGGCCAGACCCTCCGATGCCGTCCACAACTGACAGCCATCCCGTCCACGTTGGTTCTGCTGGCCCGTACTTGTCCGCTCTCATCTCTTCGTTGAAACAACCGTCACCGCCACCGGCGCTGTGTGATGTTAAAGTATTATATACGTATCAAATTCTGTATTACCATCCAAAGGCGAGATGGCCGAGCGGTCTAAGGCGCCAGCTTAAGGTTCTTCCAATACGCTGGTCCGAAAGGGCGTGGGTTCAAATCCCACTCTCGTCACTATCTCTTTTGCTCTTTTGCCATGAGACAAGAGGGAAGAAAAAAGGAGGTGGAATGGATCGAGGAAATACTTTGGGAAAATCTGGACATGGGATTTGTGGACCGTTTTTCTTTTTCTTTCGTGCACGAAGCCTAGCTGCATGATGTGGCTTGGCGTGTTTTGTGCAGGGGCATAACTTCGAGCATCTTTATAGTTATAGTAGTAGTAGTAATGGACGAGAATATTGTCTTTTTGCCTTGCTTACCGGGTATATAAGTATAATACATGAAACGGATGTCGCATAATTTATCTAGTAATGGATTTCAGTCCATCGCGCTACTATTCACAATCGAGATTAAAGAGTCAAGATCAGCCATGTACTTATCATACAAGATAGAAAACGAGACAGGACCACACAGACTCGATTAAGATGACTAGTATTATGTTTACTCTATTGTTGGTAATGTTAGCGACTTTCGCTCAAGGCTAGATCGGCCGCGAGCCGTCCATACACGAGTTCGACCACGCACAACATCAACTTGGCTCGTCAGATCAGACGGCATGGTGCGTATGTCCAGCTGTTGCGTTTGGCAATGCAATCAAAAGATGTTCTTGATCAACCCTTCTTCGTCGATCAAGTCGGACAGATAGGACTCATTGTCCATCATCTACCTCAAGACCATCACTGACTTTTGCAGTTCCCAATACGAGCATCTCCACGAGCACCATTACCACGATTGATCCCAGCAGACCAGTTCCTAAGAATAGAAGAAGATAGAATGGCTTTAGTTAGATGCAGTGACTATAGCCTAAAGAATCGTTCGAAGCCGATGATGTAGAAGCGTGTTTGCTACTATACCCTACCTTCGCAGTTGAAAAGAAATCCAATTGATATGATCCACAGTTGAGTTGTGTCGAAGACTCGCAGTGGTCGTGGTGATGGGTCTGCTTAGTAAGCTTGTTCAAAACTGTCGGGACCACAAATTCCCACACTCACGCCGTTTGAAAATTCCGACACTCGAATCCTTGCTCGTCCTCGGGAATCCTCAGGCAGCAAGCAGCATGTGAAAGTCCGACAAGCTCGCAATCCGAGCACTGCTATCGCAAGATTGCGTATGTCATGCCAGCGACACTCACTGCCAGCAATCGAGACTCTGACGTCCCTCAGACCCCCTCAGACGGGTATGACCTTTGTAGAAGAAACATTCTCATCCCTCAACTACATAAGCCCTAAAATCGTATTTGTTCCCCGCCTCTTGGGCATTTGGTCAATTTATAACTATACAGAGAAGATTAGCATGGCCCCTGCACTAAGGATGGTGAGTTCGAATCCCTGCGGAACCAAAATAATTTCGCGCAGACTTGCTGATGAGAAGTTGCAGACACATGCGAGTTAGAGACTACTCCGTTTTTTTTTTGTCGTTTTCTTTTCTGTTCTGTTCTTGCACTGGTAGAGGTTCGGCGATCTGGTTCCTTTCCGTCCGGTTGACAAAATGTCGCCGCGCAACAACAGAAAGCCAAGCTATTCTGTATCTTGCTGAGAGGTAAACCCATAAAGAAGATTGCTCGTAAAATTCGCATCTTGATGAACGGACAACTCTGATCACGTACACGGAAGAGACTGAACCAGCTGGGGCACAAATCAAAAGATAGGTGTCTTGTCATGAACAAATAGCATTTCGTATCTTCAATAATACTTCGTCGAACTCATGTCTCCATCCTTCTGTCAATGCATTCTTCCCCTTCCTCGAGCTCATCCCAAACCCATACTAACGTCATCACCCAAACCCCAATCCGCCTCGTCATTCTTCAACCTCGCGACTGGCGGCACCACATCATCGTTTCTCATGGCCGCTCTGCTCATTCTTCCTTCCGTGCTCCCCGAAGCACTGCTAGTGGCTCTGTTCCTACTCCCCGCTGAGCCTGGTAACCACGATTTGCGCTTGTAGCTACTGGAGGGACTACCAACATCACTACTAGTGGTGACGGTCGAGGCGGTAGTCATGGATGGTGTTGGGGCATGTTGTGGTGCATTCTTGAGCGCCTGAGTGAGGTTGCTGGTGTGATTGCGAGAGGGTGTAGGGCGTGGAGGTGTAGGAGGCGGTTTCGGCTTCTCCGTTGTTTGAGGAGCTGGTGTGGGTTTCTCTTCCTCTGGGATCACGTCTACGAGTTCAGCGTCGCGGAGCCATTTTCTGCGGCGGGTGTAGCGGCCCCAGCCGTCTTGTCCTCGTCTACCATCCTGCCATTTGTTGTCGTAGTATATCCAGACGTCATCGTCATTGATTGCGGCGTCTTTGGATTTGCCCTTTTTGGATGAAGGCTGTTCGACGTGCCATTCGCTGTCATCTACCCATTGCCACTTTGCCATTCCACCTTCTACCTCGGGTAGTTCAAAGTGTACAGGATCGGATGTTGGGTTCAGGTGTTCGTCGGTCCAAGAGTTGCGTTCGTAAGCTAGCATGCTCGCTGTCCAGCCTATACCTAGCCACCTTCGTTGGTTTTCGTAAAGCGTGAAAGTGAAGCGGATGCCTTCGCCTGAGTTGGTGTTTGGCTTCGCGTTCACGTTGACAGCGCCTTTTGTTCCCGGTCGTGGAGGTAGTCGGGGAGCCGAGGAGGAGGGAACGCCGAGATCAAGGCCGGTAATTATGGTGCAGATCTCGCGTACAGTCTTGGAGCGCCAGAGGATAGTACGACTGATACGTGCTGGACGAGAGTGCCATGACAAGAAGATGGTACCAGCGACCAGGACAATTCGTTTTGTGGTAATGATGCGGAGAGGAGGGAGAGTCAAAGCCCACCACAGGGGGCATGTGAGCATGATGCGAATGAACAGAGTGGTAAGAGCGGGTTGTGTTGTGGCCGATGTTGCTGTCTGCTGAGTTGACAAGAAGTCGGTCAAGCGAAGTAGTGGGTCGAGCAGGATGTTGCATCTTGTCGTGAAGGTTTGGAGAGTCGACAAGATCTCATCCAGAGACTTGCGATGCTTGATACCATCCGAGTGATCCGTTGTGTGTCCCTTCTTTTTCTCGCCAGTCCAGCCTGTCGAGGATAGTGGAGAGTACCTTCGGAGATACATGCCCACTATGAGGAAGGTGACCAGTATCAGAGGCCCCATATACCGCAGTACGTAGCCGCCATATAGGACGGTGAACCAGAAGGCGGCGACGAACAGGAAGCTCTCCCATGCATCTCCAGTCGTCCATGACAGCAGCCCGACGAGCTTGTTCAAGGGTACAATAAAGGGGTGTGAGTATGCCAAAGCTCTTGTCACCTGCGGTGGTGTTGCCAGTAGTAGCGGGGACTTTTGGTGTACGAGGATTGTCGAGCGTTGTCGAGTTGAAGGGAACGAGTGCGAGGTGGGTGAAAAGGCGGCCACCGTGGGCGGTTTGGTCGTGTTGGACTCTTTCCGCTCAGGCGCCGAGTGTGCGGCATTCGCGGACGTGGACGAAGTATCCGACATGGAGGTCATCCAAGGTGTGTCTGTTGCTCTCAGGACGTGTCAGTGCATGCTTCTTGTTGTCTGCGCGGTTGCTGCCCAGAACGCTTGTACCATCCAGAACATGTCATCTCTGCACCTCTGCGGGGAAACCAAAACACAAAAACCCGTGAAACTTGGTCCGGGATTACACGCACCAAAGGCTGCCATGAAACGGTGTTATACATTGGCCTACTGCCATGAAATTTGGGCATACCGCCTCACAGTCCTGAGACTTGCGAAAGGAGAATCCATTCCGTTCGACTTCGACATGCCGCACGAGACCCGGACGATGGATGACCCTTGCCGTCATTGCATGTGAACGCCAAGAAAACTGACATCGGCCCTCGCTTTGTCCGAGGCACCTGCGTGTTGGCTGTGAATCTGTCACCTTTCCAATGTCTGAAGCCTGCAAAAACACCACTTTACAGTCTGACGAGTAATTTTAGTGCCTCCATAGGCAGAGCTGACGACTCTGTCCCACAAAAAGAGCAAAAAGATGCTCATGCTGGGGATCGAACCCAGGATCTTCTCTGTGTGAGAGAGATGTCATACCACTAGACCACACGAGCCCTCTGATTGGTCGATTGCCAATATTTTAGTATAGGTATCATCCACGACGGATGAGAATTGACCGAGATGACGATGAATCGAGTGATCGAGTTCATAATAGAGGCCTGCTATTAATTCAGCTTTTGACAATACTTGGCTCTAAATATTTTGATTCCTAAGTGCGCAGAACATAGTAGACAAAAGAGCTGTACCGGTATTTTCCAAGGAATGTTGTGTCTGTCGGCAACGAAAAGTCGTTGCTGTACTGTCCTCGCATCTGGATAATTAGTGATCATGTAGTGTCGAAGCGCTATTACAACACTATCGTTGCCTGTTGACGAAGTCATTAGCCTTGCATCAAATCGCTAGCTGTTATGAACCAGACCGGACATAATCACACATCGTGAACTGTACATGTCTTCGGAAGATGGGAGTCTGATGATGGTGGATAGGGTAGTGAGAGACTCGTTTGTTCTCTAAGGATACGATTACATGGTTCGTGCAAAGCAACCATCCTCCCGCATACCGAGCAAAGCAAAGAAGTTATCATCCCAAAAGTACCAAATGAATATGTGTTTCCTCCGGGATATGTGCAGTCATCTTCTTGTGGCTTCTTCCTGTGCTGTCCCCTGTTTCGTTCCAAAATGCACTTCAAGTCCTGAGTTTGTTCCAAATAGATCCAATGTGTTTTATGTCGTTTCTTGTTTTGTTGGTGTTTTTGTTATTTTTGGTGAATGTTGAGTGAGGTCGGCGATTTAAGGCTCGTGGTGGTTGTGCTGAATGGTTGATATTCGAGTTGGTCGACATCCGATCGAGTCGGGCTAGCGAGGCCTCATGGTAACAAGATCAGAAACTTGGATCCGTCACGGCGAGCTTGTGGTGTCCTGTGAAGTGGCTTATTTCTGTAGTAATTGTTAGCTTTATCATGGATGAAGGAGATGATAGTGTCAGTGGATGTGAGGGCGATAAGACGTAGTGAGTGTTGGCAGCGACGACAGTGAAGGTATTGTGTTCTGGAAGGAGATACTCACGCCGCAAGTGCAGCTACCGGCAGCACAGCCGCAGCTGGCGCAAGAGCAAGAAGCGTTACCACAGCCACCAGCCATTGTTGTTGATGTTGAGTTGATGAGTTGGTGTTTGAATAAGGTGTTGGTGGATGATGGAAGATTGAGAGTTGAGAAGAAGCTTTGAATAATGTGGATGTTGTAGTAGTTGAGAAGAAGTGATGGTGGTGGATGAAGTGATATATATACCAGTTGAGGGACTTGTGCTTGGTGGGGGCAACTACCTTCGGCTTGTGACTGGAGGGGCAGTGAACCTTGGAAGGACCCTGCGTCAATTGTGCGGCGGGCTGATGCTGACAAGAGCCAACGAACTCTGGCCAATGATGTTCCTCTCAAGGTCGAGAACTCGGGTCTGTTGTACTGTGCTGACCTACCTCAAGTGACTTGACCTATAAGCTGGCGAGAATCTACAAGAGCTCGTGAAGCACAAGTCGCGCGGAAAGTCAATCTTCCTACAGGCACAAATCTCTCAGAACCTTAAAAGCTGAGCAAAAACAGCACAAACCTCGCACGACCGCACAAATCCCTCGAGGCGTCGCCATCCTCGATACCGTGAATATCCTCGGCAATGATCTGTTCACGTCGCTTAGGAGCTCTGGAACGCGAAACTTGCTCAAGTTATATTGATGTATTGCTGCAAGGACGGAAACCTCAGATGGTTGAAGTCTTGGAGGTGTACACCGGGTAAAGTCGGCCGACTTGGCTGTTGCTCGCGTCGAGTTGCTCTTTCCGAAAGGGCCACCTTTGACGAGTCCTTCTTGCCACCACTTGTTGTACTCTTCTCACGACGACCATAGACTTGTTTTGTGAAGCCTCTCAAGAATCTCGATCATGCAAATGCTCGCAACTCCAGCTTCGTATTCTTTGATGTTCTCGCCCAGACATTGTGTGAGATGACTCAGAAGGTCATTTGGCTACTCCCCTGTACAAGGACCTCGACGACGACCATTGCTAAAGAGTACGACGTCATTCTGAGCAGCTCCATAGCTCTCGATATTTCTGGAGTACATCACAAGGTAGGGCTGTGAGTCTAGAGACAGACCGAAAGCCGTGTCTTTATGTGGTTGTGAGGCCTGCGATTTCCTACCTAAAGCGGTTTCTTGTTCCCTTTCTCAAAATTGCTGCAAAGAGTCAACACCTCGATTGTCTCGAGCTCCGTCATTGGACTGTGGACATTGACGTGTTTACCTCCCCTCTCCAATCTAGTGCAAGTTGTGGTTCTGTACCTCTACGCTCTTTTGAAAAATTCGAGTCTGCAAGATTCACCAAATATGTTGGCTGGCTACGAGACAAGCGCTCGCGAATATGTGTTCAGAAGCCTGTTTAAAAGAGCCAGCGACAGCTTTGATGCGGAAGAGTTTGAAGAGAGCGAGCGACTTTGCCGTCTGCTTCTAACCTACACTGACCTCAGCACTTATCACCAGGCAGGGTGCCATCGTATTCTCTCACTTGGCGACTACAACTTTCTGTAAGTCAAGTCGAAAGATGAATCGCGGTCTTCGCTAATGAAAGATAAAGCTGGCATGCCGAACAAGCTATCAAACTGTACGAGCAGCTGTTCTACCCGAACGGAGAACCTACTGGAGAACATGTTCTCAGTGATGCTCAGATCCAGACGCGGAACAGCATTCTCGCAAACGCTTACAGGAACCTCGGTCAGGCTGAACAGGATCATGTCGAGATACAGTGCGACTACACGGAGCGGTGTGAGCGATTCAGGGCCATATATGGATGCAAACCTACACCCAAAGATGTTAGCAAAGTCTGTCTGTATCGACACAGCAAGAAATACCTCCTGGCTGTCGACGGCTCTGTGCAGAGTTACGAGTCTTTCATCGGAAAGGCTTTCGGAATGAAACGAGAGGATAAGAACAGGAGAGATGGTGGAGAGAACACAGAAAACACATAGTGACCACTAGTGTGTAAACACCCGTTGGAGCCGACGTGAATCATCTGGTCAACGACAACAACACTCAGGATCGGCCTGGTATCACTTGGTCTGGTTGTTGTCGTTCGTAAATGGCGCTGCTACCGAAGAAGCAACACGCTTAATCAACCTCGTGGTGTGCATTTATGTTCAGGCGATGGAGATGCAACCGCGACGAGGACAGGAGTGATCAAGTATCCTCACCTATCTGGCTGGTGACTGTCTAGAGCCTTGCTTGACTTTCGACAAGCTAGTACTCTACGCCTCCAGGCTCAGATTGGGCCAGCAATTCTGGGAACGTAACGCTCTGAAAGTTTCCGCCGTACGAACAAAGTGGTTTCTTGCTGAACGATGGAAACCAAATCAACGTTTCTCCAATACGCACATTTGTCAGTCTATCAAACCACATCAAGACGGCACTACACCTCATCTGCTCAATACTCAAGCAAGAGACGACATCGCTTCTGCGACCAAGGCCTTGCGACTTGTACTAGATATCTCTATGACCGTTGGACAGTTGACATCAAGATCTCACATTCAAGCGACAGAACAAGGGCAAGAAGACAGAAAAGTTTGATGAAGTTTGTTTTTGTTTTTCGATCCTTTCCCATCGACGGCGTAAAATATACATTAACTTGGTCCTTTTTTCCCACTCATGACCAACGGCCTCATTCTATCATTCCAATAACCATACATGCATGCAAAACTCCGTTCGTCTATGATACTTTCATACAATTTCCACCCCTCCTAGATGGAAACACTTACAAAAGGTAAGCAGCAACACCGAATACACCGGCCAGAGCAGCCGAGACACCAGCCTTGGAAGCGGCACCGGTGTAAGCGAGAGGGGTGTGAGTCGAAGTGCCGTTCTTGCCGACAACAGCAGTGCCGTTAGCGTAGGTGTAACCGCCAGTGGTGGCGGCAACAACGCTGCTCAAAGTGACCGAGGCAGCGGCACGGACGTTGGGGTCGGTGATGGGGTCGTTGGGGGAGCCCTGGCAGGAGCTGCGGACTGCAGAACAAGCATTCACATCAGCGTTCTGGGCGGTGCGGCACGAGGACTCGGCGTTGGTGCAGGTGTCCTTGCACTGGGTGAGTTGGGCACGGCACTCGGAGTCCGAGGCTGTGCAGGCGTCAAAGGCGGCAGAGCAGGTCTGGCGGGTCCACTTGCTGCCGTTGTAGTAGCAGGCGGCGGTCAGCGAGGAGCAGAAGGCAGCATCGGCAGTTCCGGACACGAGGCAGGTGGCTTGGATGGTTGTGCAGGCGTCCTTGAAGTTTGTGAGTTGGGCGTTGCAGGCGGTCACGCTGGTGCCGGCGTTCAGGCAGTTCTGGTACTTGGCGACGGTGTCGAGGGTGATGGCGTCCGAGGGGGAGTAGTAGCAAGCGTTGTATTGCTTTGTGCAGGCGGCCTGGTCAGCGGAGCCAGAGGAAAGGCAGGCCGAGTTAATGTTTGTGCATGAGTCCCTGTTCAGAACTGTTAGTATGTGGTTCATGTATCTGGACCAGGATCCAAGGTCGACTTACTTGCAGACGGCGTTCTGTGCATTGCAGCTCTCGGATGATTGACCAGATTCACCACACTTGATGTACTTGGCAACACAGTCCGAACCACCGGGGATGATGGGGAAGGTGTTCAGGCATGAGTTGTAGTTCTTCTGGCAGACAACGGAGCCGGCATCACTCTGGTTGCACTGGTCGAGGCTCTTGGCGCAGGTATCCTAAGTACGTTAGTAATTATACCTCTTGACTTTCAACCAACCCTACTAACCTTGCAGGTGGTGAGTTCGGAGTTGCAAGAGGGCTCGTCCTTGGTGAGAAGGCAAGACTCGTAGTTGGAGACACAGTCCTGAGCAGCGGCAAGAGCGGCCAGGGAGAGAAGAGCGGTGGTATATCTCATATCTGCGGATGTGTTGTGATAGAGAGGGTTGGCAGGTGGCAGAGGATGTAGATGCAAGAGAAGGATGCAAGAGAAGAAAGCCACAGGGGTATCGAGTTGTTCTAATATAAAGACAAAGCGGAAAGTATCAAGGAAAACGATGGCGGGGGATACGTGGGTAGCTATATTACCTGCCACCAGGGCTGAAGATCATATGCATGGGAGGGAACCACGCAAGCCTCAGTCAGCTGCAAGCCATGCACACCAAGGCCCTCCCAAGTTTACAGCCATGCACACCAAGGCCCTCCCAAGTTTACAGCCATGCCCATTCTGCACCAGCGCTAGACAGGACTTGGGAGCTGTTGGATACATCAGGAAAGATTATGGATGCTTGAGTTTCGAAATAGAACATCGCACGGACGAAGGATTCACCTTGGTGGATTTTTCTCGTATAGAATGAACGATAACGGGCCTTGAAGTCATGCTCGTCCACCAGACACACCGTAAATTTGGACCGTTAACAAATGAGTTCTCGGCTTGTTATTTCGTTCTCTGGTGATCAAATCTTGTAGTAAGGAGATGCTGCAGTCGGTTTGATGAGCAGGAGCAGGGAAAAAACAGACTTCCGTACCTTGCATGTAGACATGCAGGACGCTCAAGCTAGTCTCAGGACATGCCATCGCTAGCTCAGGAGTGGATTTCCCCAATCCCAGCCGCATCGGCTTGCGTGTTTTTCTCACTGACAGCGTCACCGAGTCATTGCTCCCGACAGCCGCAGTTCTTGTTTTCTCTCAGTCTTCTCCAGCACCGTGACCACTTCTCTTGCCGGATTTCCAGGCGGTTCCGTGGTCTACGTTTTGTTTGTCTTCGGCACAGATTGCGAATCCGTTTTTTCCGTAACGCATTGCACCGTTATGTGGAAAAAAGAAAAAACGGGCGCTTAACAGGAGTGAAGGGCAAAACACACAAAAAAAACAGTCAGCTCGAGCTTGGCAAGGTTGGTCTTTCTCCTTGATGTGGGGGTGTCAAGAGGTTCGCTCCTCTGCCAACAGCGTTCGCGCCGGTTGTCTGTTGCGACCGACCGTGTTGTTGGATGACGCATCTCTTTTTTTCCTCTCTCCGCTTCTCTTGTCACCGCCAGTTCTCCCAGAGTCGTGTTTTTGTTCTCTGCTATTTACAGTAGGTAGGCAGGCTTCTTTACGAGCGGTGGAGCGATGGTCACGAGAATTGCAAGAATAGAGAGGACCAAGATAGAAACACGCGACACGAGCGAGAAGGATGCAAGAACGCGAGTCGCGAAGCGCGAAGCGCGGACTTGGCAGGCACTCGAGGTAGCCGATCAATGATCGCTCCTCCTGTGGCGACATGACGACCTTTGTCTATTCTCGAAGAAACGACTCTTGAATAGAAACAACTCCGACAAGAGACTGATTACGGCAATACACAATGGCTGAACTGGATGTGAAGTTCGACATCGGAAAGGCCGGCAGCGAGACGCTCGAAGCCACAACCAAAAGTGATGTCGATGCTAGTCTGCACTGCCTTGCGCCTGATGTCGATACCAGTCTGCACTGCCATACACCTTATCACATTGCTGTAGTGGGTGCAATGCTGCAGACCGCCGGCGGCCTGTCCTTCCTCGGCGCTGTATCCATGGATGCTACAAGCAGAGTCGCCTTCATCGCGCAGCGTACCGTCATCACGTCCGCGTTGCTATCGTATGTTGCGGGTGTGGCATTCGTGGTCTACGCAGTCCGTACCAGTCGGGGACGCTGGCGATCGATGCTCATACACGCGATCATATCCGCAGATGTCTCCATGAAGCTGTGTGCTTGGTACGTTGGTACTCTCGGAGATTTGCGTGTTGCCGGTGCCTCCATGCTGGGAACTGCGATGGCAGTCATGGGAAATCTGGTTCTCGAGAAACACTTTGGAGAAGACGACTCGACAGCGTGAGTGCCGACTTCTTGGAACTTGGCCCACTTCCTGCAATGATCAAAGTGACTGCTTGAAGCCCGTGTGATCGACATGTGGACCAGTAAAGTGTGTATCCCGATCACTCGGTTCCATATACGTCTCGATAACACTGTGCTAGGTTCGGACAACTGTTATCCTGTCAGCTCGAAACCCATGTTCGCAGATTCAAAGTCCATACTATACATTCTTCATGCCGAAGATGATATGCCACAAGTACTCAAAGACCCGCCCTGAGGTCCGGTCATCCAACTCGGTATCCATCAACCATTCGTGCATACGCAGGTATTCCGCTCTGGTCCTCTTGAGTATCTGTTGCCTCGACACTGCGAATTGGGCACAACAAGCTACACCAACGACTTCCGGGACATCGTCGTTGTCAAATATCTCTCTCCAAGCAGCAGCAAACACTGCTTCGGTTGTCTTGCTCTCGTCCATGGGTTCTCGAAAAGGTTGTACTTCATCCGGACAACCAGGATCTCGCAAGCATCTGAGATTCGCATACCCGTTCCTCTGGACAAAGTTGATATTCAACGAGTTCAAACTCTCGACATTGGAATGGCGCTTTGCATCCGTATGCCACGCCCTCAGGAAACCAAATTCGTGTGAATGTACAAACGCCACTGTCGAGGGCAGCGAGTCGTAATTCTGAATGATGTATGTCAGGTAAGGATTTGCTTCTTTGCCTTTGTTGCGATCTGTGTGGAGGGGCAGACTGGTGTTGTCGTCGACGGTATACACGAAAGCGTCCCAACCCTTGAGTTTTGTAGTCGCCCAGGCTACGTTGTCGGTTGAGAGGGCGCCCATCACCACGGTCTTGTCGTTTGGTGCATTGTTTGACTTGTCCTTATCACTCGACAAGTCATCTATGGTTCCGCTTTCTGGATTGTTGTTTTCCACGACGTCAGCCGCGTGAGGCATGTGGAATCCAGGAGCTGATCGGCTGGAGGAACCATCTCCAGATGTTAGTAGTATCGAAGCATGACTTTGGTCTTGCGATGGATGTTGCAGTGTGTCCCCAAGGTGTGGAAGATCCGAAATTTGGTAATAAAAGCAGGCAACAGTCACCAGTGCCAGGGCCGCAACCAGAATTCGCGATATCAAATGCATGATTTTAGTGAGAAGCCAAGTCAAAGGAAAACCTACCTGCAGAATATAGATAAACAAGCTTCGAGATAAGCAAATGAGCAGAACAAGCATCACGCCTTACAAGATTCGTAATCTCGTTGCGTGTGTTTCGTGTAGAAGAAAAAGGTGGATGCTTTTTAGGCCGCAAATCTTTGCGACGACTAACCCGTGTTAAATGACTCGAGGCGAATAAAGAGCAGTAGCTAAAAGCACAAGTGCTGCCTGCGATAACAACTCGTCTTGCGAGATAGATTCTTCGTGGCTTGCTTTATTTAGCCATGCCTTGCTCGTATTATTCACCTACAAAGGACGTATGCATTTTGATCTCTAGGATATTCTGGTTGTTGTTGAGTGTCGCGAGCAGCGAAGAGGCACCGAGTATCTCATCAATTGGACGCTCGAAAGACACTTGGCATCAAGTGCGGAAACAAAGGATAGCTAAACAGCAAGGCTAGAAGTAGCAATAGCAAAGACGATGGTTATATAGCACTCTCCGCACGTCGACTGCTCTAGTCTAGAGCACTAAAAAATCAAGTCGGCGGAAGTGTTCTTGTTAGAAATGTATTAAAGGTTAGAGATATGCTTTATACGCTGCTTCTATAATATTGTTTCTCTACTTCAGATTGCTTTAGTGTCTTTGGGAGCTGAGCAAGACAAGTGTGATCTGACAATGACACTTTATGTATTTAGCTGGTCGATAACACTTAGCTTTTACACGAGACGGACAAAGTCTAGAAGGTTAACGAAGAATACTATTCATTACGGTAGTATAAACATGATCATCCAATTGAAATCGTACCAGGTCATGTCCAACGCGTTCAAGATTATCCAAAATGTATCATGCGAGCAAAAGAAGCAAACTAGTAGCGTTTGCCGAACACCTCATCAAAGCCGGTGAGCGTGTAACGGTAGCGGACCTTGTTCTCCTTGACACCAGTGACGGCTTTGGCACAGCCTTCGGGGGAAATGGGTATGGTCTCGATCCACGACTTGATGTTCTGCTTGGAAGCGAGCTCAAGCATGGCAACCATCTCGGGTCTGTTACCGATATGGCTGGCGCCGATATAAGACCCGTTGGGAGCAAAGTCTTGAGCCTTCATGGCAGGAAGATCGTAGTCGGGGAGACCGACGTTGTGGAAGCGACCCATGACCTTGAGAGTGCCCAAGTAAGTGGAGATATCAAACTCTTGGGTCATGTCGGAGCCTGCGCGTTGTCAATACGTATGAATAGATGTTGAACATTTGGGCGAGACGACTTACAGTTGAGGATGAAGTCGAACTTGAAGGCGTATGGCTTGGCCCAGTCCTTGTCTCCAGAGTAGATGAAGTGGTCAGCGCCCAGTTTCTTGGCGTCTTCTTCCTTGTCCTTTGTGTGAGAGATAGCAAAGACCTCTGCACCCAGGGCATGTGCCCACAGCAGTGCGAAATGACCAAGTCCTCCAATTCCAACGATACCAACCTTCTTGCCAGGACCGCAACCAAGACGGACAAGCGGAGAGTAGGTTGTCAAACCAGCACAAAGCATGGGGGCTGCGATGGCGGTATCGAGGTTCTCGGGAATCTTGAAAGCAAAGTATTGATGGACGCGAATATGGGACGAGAAGCCACCCTGAGAGACGGTACCATCCTCGTACTTGGCGCCGTAGGTGTCGATTCTGGATGTACGTGTCAGAGACTTGTTGTCTTTGTTACTGCAAAAAGACTTACTGGTTGGGGCAGTAGTTTTCCTGATCAGCCTTGCAGTTATCGCAAGTCAAGTCGGCACCGACCTGTGCACCAACACCAACACGGTCGCCAACCTTGATGTCCTTCACCTTGCTACCGACCTTGACAGCACGGCCAATGATTTCGTGTCCGACACAGAGAGGAAGAGGAGTCTCACCCCAGCCACCGGTGATAGCTGTTTGAATCAGCGATCTATTAGACTCCCAGCATACGTTGAACATCTTACAGTGAACGTCGGAACCGCAGACACCACATGCGTCGATGGCGATGTCGACATCTTCCTCTTCAAACGTCTTCAGCTTGAACTCTTCCTTGTGAAAAGACTGCCATCTGTCACCAAGGTCAATGGGTATTCTCCATGCTGAGAAAAGAAGACATACTGCTTGGGATCCTTGACGACGAATCCAGTAGCGGTATCAGGGTAACCCATTGTGAAAGATGAGGAAGTTTGAGATTTGTGTGACGCGGTGTTTTACGAGAGGTAAAAGATTTTGTGACAAGCAGTTCAGATGGTGATGATGAGAAAGGAACAGCATGAAACCGTCTTGCGACAGCAGTTATACTTGTAGACATTGTGTTGTTTGACTTTGAGGGACATGACATGATGACGTTGTGGGTTGCTTTCCGAGGCCTCCGTAGATCGATTGTCTTGTCAAACATTCGCTTATTATCGGAAATGAGATATAATATAGTCTTTAATCTCTAGACATGTCTTTAGCGGCTTCAAGGTCGGCTACCATGAGCAGTAAGTGAGTGATGATAAGAAAGGAAGGAGAAGTATGAGGTGTAAGTTGGGGTGCTTTGACCAGCAAGCCGAAAGGGGCAACTGGAGATTATCTTATCTCTTCCCCGAGAATCGCCGCAAGTTGTTGATGACATATGCACGCGATAGCAACTTCTAGAACAGGCATTGTGCAAGGAGTTGGTTATGTTCTCGCGCGTCGCCTTCTTGCTCACACTCACTCCGAATCATGAGCAACGAATTGCAGTGGTCAGGACAGTTCACGGCGTCTTCTGCGAGCAATTTGGCCGGAGACAAGATTGTCTTGCCTCAATCGGCGCTTGAACAATTACTCTCGGCTGCCTCGACTGCGGCAGCCGCCACAGAACATGCCTCGAACGACTTCCATTCCTACTCGTCGTACTATGCCGGCTCACGACCATCGCCAACCCGCTCCGACGAGCCCAGAAATCAACTACCACATCCCCTCACTTTCCGCCTGCTCAACGCGAGCAATGGCCGAGTTGTTTATGCAGGCATCCGCGAGTTCTCGGCCGAAGAAGGATGCGCCACTCTGAGCAACTTTCTCAGCCAAGCGCTGCATCTGAAAGAAGACGGCGCTCAAGTCACAATACACGCCCGACAAATACCAAAAGGCACCTTTGTCAAGTTGAGGCCGCTCGAGGCCGGTTACGACCCCGACGACTGGAAAGCCTTGCTGGAGCAACACCTACGCTCAAACTACACCACCTTGACTCGTGGCCAAGTCCTGGTCGTGCCCGGTCCCGCAAGAGAAGAGTTTCGATTCCTCATCGACTCATTCCAACCAGAGTCGGATGCAGTCTGTGTGGTAGACACCGATCTCGAGGTTGACATTGAAGCCCTGAACGAGGAACAAGCAAGAGAAACATTGGCCAAGATTGCCCAAAACATACAAAAGAAGCAACAGAGCGGAGAAGGCAGTTCCCCTGGTGGAGATCTGGACGTCTTCAATTCTCGGCAGGGTCAAATCGCGCCAGGAGACTACATCGATTACCAGCTGCCATCCTGGCCGAGGTCACAACCACTCGAAATCGAGGTTGAAGGTGCAGACATAGACATTGACATCGATCTGTTGGTATCACCCTTATCTGCGCGTCAACGAAACAAGCCTCGTATCGACGAACACGTCTTCGGCGACTTCAGCGGACGCCCGGCGAAGAAGATTCGTCTGGAACCGTCAAATGTTGAGCTGGAAGATGCAGAGGCTCTGTGGATCTCTATACATGCGTTCCAAGGCGACGACGACGACCAGAGCGCTGCGGAACCTCGTCAATTCAACCTGCGCGTGAAGGTAGGAGACTCGAATTCATCGGAGCCGATAAAGGCATCCGAGCAGCCACCTACTCAGGGAGATGTGCGTTGCAAGAACTGCGGTCAGTGGGTGCCTCAACGGACGCTCATGCTCCACGAAAACTTCTGTTTGCGCAACAACATCCTTTGTCCTCAGGGTTGTGGTCAAGTCTTCCAAAAGCGTTCTCCAGCGTTCGAGAAGCACTGGCACTGTCCACACGACACCTTCTATGGCAACAGCACTGTTTCACAGCAGAAACACAACCACCTTTACCATCCGTCTTCGCCATACGTATGCCAGTCATGCAGCATCACTACCACCTTTTCCTCTCTCCCTCAACTCGCACATCACAAAACTTCCGTATGTCCTTCAAAACCGATTCTGTGTCGCTTCTGTCACTTGTCAGTACCACAAGAAGGAGACCCCGATGTACCAAATCCCGAGGCATTGCTCTCGGGTCTCACACCCCATGAGCTAGCTGATGGCAGCAGAACAACAGAATGCCACCTGTGCTCACGAATTGTACGCCTACGAGATATGGATACTCACCTCAAGCATCACAACTTGACTCGCAAGTCACGCGCACAACCTCGGATGTGTCGAAACGCAATCTGTGGCCGTACTTTGGACGGCACTTCTCACGATGGAAACACCAGAGCCGCTGTCAGAGACACAGGCAATGACATTGGCTTGTGCGCAGCGTGCTTTGGTCCACTATACGTCAGCAACTACGACCCGGAAAACAAAGCTTTGAAGCGTAGGATTGAACGACGATACCTGACTCAACTTCTGACCGGTTGTGGAAAGCCGTGGTGTCGCAACACGTTCTGCAAGACTGGACGCACAAACACTGGTGAAGGCGGCGCTTTGAGCACGAAAGATGCTTTGCCCATGATCAAACCATTCGTGGATGCTAGTATCGTGCCGGCTGAAGCGAAGCCATTGCACTTTTGTGTCGACGAGGCTAGTCAGACTAGAAGGGCTCTGGCTGAATTGATGAAGGAAGAACATGGCATGAAGGGTGAAGTGTATTCACTGCCCTGGTGCACAGGCGCTCTGGAAGCAGAAAACGGACAGGTTGATAAAGCGAGGGAATGGCTTGGCAACTGGGCACCAACAAGAGCGGAGGAAGGTGCATGATAACTCGGGAGTGTTAATACCTAGATGAACTTAGACCCAGTGAATACGAATTGACGATACTTTGAGCAAATGCAGTCGCATCGTTAATGAAGAAGAGTAAGGTACGAGCTTTCGAGGTTAGACAGGTAGATTGTCTTTCCCCCAGCACCAACCACTCAATCAACGAATCTTCAAAAGCTCATGACCCCCGTACGTCCCCAAAGCCTCAAACCCTTGTAGAATCGGCACCCGCTTCCCCTCCACCTCCATCACTCCTTCGACACCGGGTGCATCGCCTTCATACGACGCATCTACCTCGCCGCCGCGGTCCAATAACACGGCATCCCAACCCGCTTGCACGGCACCCGTTGCATCTTTACCCACCTCGTCGCCCGCATACAGCAGATCCCATTCTTGGGCATCGTAAGTCTTGCCCTGTGCAGCAAGCATAGAGGCCAACGTCTCCAGCGCCGCGTCAAAGATGCGTCGATGGGGTTTCTCGACCCCGACGTCGTAGGACATGATGCAGAAATCTACATCTTGGACTTTCTCCTCTTTTCCTTTCAGCTCTTGCTTTTCCACATCTTTGGGGCTGGCAGCATTGTACCGCAAAGCATTCACACTCAACCCCAGACTCGACAGCACATCCGGCACCCTGTCGTCTGAATTCGTAATTACGCCGATTACCAGGCGTTGTGTAGCGTTGGTTTGGCGTTGGGGTGTGTGGGCGAGGCGGCGCAGGTACGCAACGTCTGGGAACAGGGTATAGCCGTCTTTGCACCAGAAGCGGTGGATTAGAGTTGAAGTGAGGTGGGGAGGTAGGGGACCTGGGTGGTGGGGTGTGAAGGTTTTGGTGATGACCTGTGTTGTTACGAAAGGAGCATAAGTGGGAATCTTCAAATGGTGGCTAGAATTGTTTGGCAAGGGAAAAAGAATAAGGGATGGGATTGGGAGTTTGGTGTGTGGGAAAGGTTCAGAGATGCGCAAGAGACAAGACCGAGACAAACACTTGTCAGAACGAAGAGATACAAGGAACCAGAAAAAAGAAGAAAAGGAAAACATGGAAGAATCCCTGAGAGGGGAAAAAAAGAGAAAAAGAAATGTATACAAAAACATACCTCAGACCACCACTGTCTCGCCCCCATATCCGTCTTTTTCCCATAATTCGGATACGCCTTTGAAGTCTCTTTGAATGCTGTCGATCGTCGAAACATCAGCCTTCTTTTCCCTCTTACTCTCACATCTTCCTTTCCATCAACCGCACCAATACTACATCTCCTTTTTACTCTTGACCACAAAAATATCCCTCGCTTCTCCTCTTGGACAAGGAACAAAACTCACCACTCTTGAAACTCTTCGCGACTTGCTCGTCAGAGATCGAAACACCCAGTTCCCTGGCCACACTACCGTATTGTTCGGCAATGGGGCTGCGAGGGCGGAATAAAGTGCCAAAGGCATCGACGCAGAGGAGGAGGTTGCGTTTCATGGTTACCGGATGCTGTTGTTGTGTATCTTCCTCCATTCAGAGATGAAAGGGTTTCTTATATAGATTTGGTGGGTTAGGAAGACAATTGTTTGCTGTAGAGGCAAGGCAGTTGGTGGTTGGTGGTTGGTTTGTGCCAAGACTTTGTGGTGGAGTTTGTTTGCCCGGTGGGTTTTCTTTTTTGCTTTTGTTTCCTGCCCTTTTGTGGCCCCTCTTGTTCGCTGGCTTCTGTGCTCAGAGTATCGCTTGTAGCAAGATATCGAGGCGGGTGACTGGATGGTCTCTTGCTCAGAGAACCCGCAGTCCAAGAATGGCAAGATCTTGCGACACTCGGCGCTCTGCGGATACGATATCGGTGGCAGGATTGATAGCCATGATAGGCCTCCTCGGCCAAGCTAGTTCAAAGGTAGGGCAAGCACCACGACCACGAGAGCTGAACACTAGAACATCTTTCGGCAGTGAGAATAAGCAAAGAGCAAGCTATAAATGTAGATGTCCGGTTCCTGCTCAAGCTGTTCAATCGTCATCACTCCCTTTCTCCCAAAATCAATCACATCCAAGTTTCTCAGCCCAAAACTCCACATCTCTGAATCTCAAAGCACAAGGAGACACATACAAAGGTCGTGAAAACCAGAAAACCAAATCAACCACTCGCAACCATGAGACTCGACAAATTCCCAAAAGAACAACTCACCTTCGGCACTCCCACGCCCATCCAACACCTACCCCGTCTCTCCGCGGCTCTAGGCAACAAAGTCCAAATCTACGCAAAACGAGAAGACTGCAATTCGGGTCTCGCGTTCGGCGGCAACAAGACCAGAAAACTCGAATACGTAATCCCCGAAGCCATTTCCGGCGGCTACGACACCTTGGTCTCCATCGGCGGCGTGCAGTCCAACCAAACTCGTCAGGTTGCCGCCGTGGCTGCAAAGCTGGGCATGAAGTGTGTGCTTGTGCAGGAGAATTGGGTCAATTATACGGATTCGGTGTATGATCGTGTTGGCAATATCGAGTTGAGTAGGATTCTGGGGGCGGATGTGAGGCTCAATGAGGCTGGGTTTGATATCGGTATCAGACCTTCGTGGGAAGAAGCGATGCAGGAGATCAAGGATAAGGGAGGAAAGCCATATCCCATTCCTGCAGGCTGTTCGGAGCACAAGTATGGAGGTCTTGGTTTTGTGGCATTCGCTCAAGAGGTCATGGAGCAGGAGAAACAGCTGGGTTTCAAGTTTGACTATATCGTTGTTTGTGCGGTCACCGGATCTACACAGGCTGGTATGGTTGTTGGGTTTGCTTCTGACAACAGGGCGAACAGGGTTATTGGCATCGACGCTTCTGCAAAACCTGAAAAGACTCACGCGCAGGTCTTGCGCATTGCAAAGAACACCGCGGAATTGGTCGAACTGGGTCGAGAGATCACAGCCGAAGACGTGATTCTGGACACACGATTTGGAGGACCTGAATATGGGTTGCCAAACGAAGGAACAATGGAGGCTATCAGACTTGCCGCAAGGACTGAAGGCATGCTGACGGATCCAGTTTACGAGGGCAAGAGCATGGACGGCTTGATTCAAATGGTCAAGAAGGGTGAGTTCCCAGAAGGTAGTAGGGTCTTGTATGCGCACCTTGGTGGCGCACCAGCGTTGAGTGCTTATGCCGGTATCTTCAAGCAGGGATAGAACAAGTTGAAACGTAACACTTTATCGTAAAAGCTAAAACTCTTTTCTGTGTATGACCTGCTCTTTGCCTCTCGAGTTCATTAATCGGGGCGTTTATTTTGGTCGTCTTAGATCCAGGATATCCTTGAGTTTGACCTGTCCTTTTGCGCCCCAGCCAGCACGACCAGCTTCGACCTGTGGCCGTACCTTGATATACCAGTTCCAAGCGCGTTTATCCAAATCATCTGGAGTGAGGACGACAGACCATGATTGGAACAACAAATCCAAGGCTTTGACCAGGTGTCCTAGATTCGACTCACGCTCTGCAGCAAGCTCAGCCGCTGGTTTCTTCTTCTTAGTTTCGGGTTTGTCTTCGTAGACAGAGTCAAACGCCTTCAGAATGTAGTTGCGTGCAGAATCCGCGTGGTATACAGGAAGGTCAGCGGTGCCTGCGGATGCTGAGACGATTGGTGGGCCATCCAAACGCTTGAGCTGCTCCAGATCGAGTGCTAACAGTGCAGGCGAGTCTTCCAAAGACGATGGCTCATGTTGGCCGACTGTAGAGGGCTTCTGATCTGGTTCTTCTGTCTTGATGTCCTTAGTGGTGTCTTTGGAATCTGGGTTGCACTCATAGCCCCACCGTTTCAACACACGGACGTCTCTGGTCATGACTTTGACGAGCGATCGGCCTTGGCCCCATCCTTCTTTCTCAGCTGACGTAGAATTCCCAAGGCCGATGTTGGCGGCTTTGGCTTGTGCGTTCAGGGAAGTCACGGCTTGAGCGAGGCTTAGACACGATGAAGGTGGTTGCTCAGGCATGGTGTGTTTTACCAAGGTGGCAGCAAAGGCGAGCAACAAAGGAGCACGATTGGTGGTAAGTACAATGGCAGCAAGATCATCATCTGAGAGATCAGAAGTAGGAAGAGCCAGGGAAGCTTCCACATCAGCAGGAGATATGATCTCGGTAGGATCGACTCTGGAGCGTTTGGATGGTACTGCAGCAGTGGTTTCCGGAAGGCCTCTCTTGCGCTTGATGGAGACGCGCTTTGCAGCAGCCAAGGTAGCCTTTGCGGCCTTGTCGGTGGCGGAAGCTGCTTTGAGAGTGTCAAAGTCGGTCTTGGCAAGATCCTCGATGCTGTTGAAGCGTCAGGATTGGGCTTGCAAGACGCTTTCGGCGGTCCAAGGTAGTTATGAATCGATTATGGGGTGTGGAAGGTGATGGTATAAAAAAGGGTTGGTACCTACGTGACTAGATTCGCCTTCTGAAGACCGGCAGCTTGTGCGATTGCGGCAGCCAGAGGAAGTTTTGCCTCGGCCGTCAGAAAGCGCAACAGATTGTTGGTGTCTGCCATGATGAAAGTTGCAATGTGTTGATGACAAGGTTAGAGGCAGAGGGAGGAATGGTATAGTATATAGTACCCCACAAAAGAGGCTTGACGCTTGGATCAAGGGTTCAATGAGGGGACAAGAAGTTGCGAGAGACCTGAATGCGCCAAACCTATCAACACACACACGCCATGTCAGACAAGGGCATCCCGGATCTGTCGTCCAAACTCAACGCGCCCAAGAAGGTCTCTGTGTTTGAGAAACAGCGACAAGAAGCCGAAGCGAAACGCATACGAGAAGAAGCCGAGAACAGAGCTGCCCTACGAGAGTTTGAGGACTCGTTCGCCGATGAGGATGAAGACGACTTTGTCGCACAGGTCGCAGCTGGTCGCAGCGCATACGGTGGTTCGAGAGTCGCAGATGGTGGAGGCTATACCAGGGGGGCGCCCATGAGGAGCAGTGGACCAGGCACTCTCGGCCCACCACCAGGTCCTGCCCCCTTGTCCCTGAAGCGCAAGAGAGAACTGGAACAAGAGCGCGAAAGAGAGAGGAGCCAACGAGACAACAGGCCGAGTCCAGAGACTGTCGTCAAGCGTCCGACCATGCTGTTGTCGTCACTACCGCGCAACACGACCGAAGCGACGATACGAAGCTGGCTGCCCAAGAATTTGAAACTCGACGACATGGCTTTCGCTGCCTCGCCTACAGGCCACTCGTTGACTGCTGTCGTCGCCCTCACGCCAGACACGGCCTCCAGCGACATCGACAGCGCCGTCAATGCTCTGCAGCAGAAATACCTGGGCTTCGGCTCCTACCTCAGCATCTCCAAGCACATCACCATCTCCTCGTCCGTCTCCTCCGTCCTCCACACTGCCACTTCGGCCATTCCAGTACAACCTTTCGGCGCCAAACAGATGCCTCGCGACCCCCCGACATTACACAACTTCCGCAACGCTCCTCCGCCAGAGTCCCTCCCACCACAGCTACGCCATCAAGGTCCCGCCCCTCTGGTCGTCAATGTAACTCCGCCATCAGATCTCAAGCAGCTCGCCATTATCAACAAAACCGTCGAGAAACTCATCACATACGGCCCCGAGTGGGAGTGCCTGCTCATGGCTCAGCCAGACGTCCAGCACGGAGAACACTGGGCTTGGTTGTTCGACAACACTAGTCAAGGTCATGTCTGGTATCGTTGGTTAGTATACCAATACTATGCCAACCAACCACCCGCCAAGACTGGTCAGGACTCGCATCAATGGTCCATGATGGACGAACTTGCTCGCATGAACAACCATGTTCGTCCATTCGATGACGGTCCTTTCTGGATACCTCCACCAGAGAAACCCAAGTACGAACACGCTCAGAACCTGGCCGATCTCATGTCCGACTCTGGCTACGTCTCTTCAGATCTCGACACTGACGACGAAGACGATCACATTGTCCAAAATCAGGGCGTCGCCCCTGAAGATCCAAACATCTCACGCCCACGCTACCTCAATCCTTACCGCAAAGCCAAGCTGACTTTCTTCCTCAACCATCTTCCCGACAGCACTGGCTATCTTTGTGAAGGTGACGTGCAAGCAGTCACTGACTTGGTCATTAAATTCTCTGGTCAAGGTGCCGAAGAGGTGGTTGACATGCTTGTCTCGAACCTTGAGAACCCCTTCCGCTTCTCTGTCAACTACAAGATCGACCGTCCCAGAGACGAGAAAGACGATGACGAAAATGACGATGACGATAATTATGACCCTGAAGTTGACGGGCCTAGAGCTTCCTTTGGCATGCTAAATGAAGATGCAGATGTTGAAGAGCCCGCCAAGGACACATCTGAGATGCAAGTTGATGAGGAGAATGGCACCAAGCTGGAATCCTCAACCGGAAAAGACATATCTGGCGCGCAACTGGTCGGTCTATATGTCATTAGCGACGCCTTGGCTGCTACATCAGTCTCTGGCGTACGCGATGCATGGAAATACCGATCGTTGTTCGAATCAGCCCTGACCTCGCGTCAAGTGTTTGAGAAGCTGGGTCGCATGCCCAAGCAATATGGATGGGGTCGCGTGCGTGGTGAGCAATGGAAGAGTCGCATTACAGTAGTCTTGGACTGCTGGGAGCGAGAAAGCATCTTCGCACCGGAAAGCCACAGGAGGTTCAAAGAGGTCTTCTTGAGCCCACCGTTGACGGATGCAGAGCAAAAGATCAAAGACGAGCAGGAAAAGCAAGAGAGAGACGAGGAGCTGAAGAGGCGCTGGAAGAATGGCGAGACTGAGAGTGCCGCTGCTACGCCAGAAGTGGTTCGAGAAGCAACACCACAGCCTGCACAAGCCACACAAGTCCAACAGGCGGTTAGGCGCCAGCCATCACGACCTTCAGCGGCAGATCTCATCCTCGCTACTGCAGATGGTGAGGCACCACCACCGAAACCAGCGCCCAAGTTGTCCAACTTCTCCATGTCGCTCAATGCAGCACCGGCTATTTCACCGGCTGTTGAAGAAACAAAGAGAGGCTCCCCTGCAGTGGGCTTCTCGCTTGGTGGAAGCAATGCACCTTCGAACAAAGTCTCGTTAGGAGGAGCGAAGCCCTCTGGCGAGGCTGTCAAGGAGAAGAAGAGGGAGAGCTTGGCCGTGTTTGGAGACTCTGACTCGGAGTAGCTTTCATATGATGATTCCTTCACAAGAATTCACGAAGAACCATCACTAGGTATAGCTTGGGAGAGCTGAAAGGCGCCTTGCAAGGAGAGCATCGGAGAAAAGGCGCCTTGCCCCTTTCGGAAGGCCTCGGCAAGTCTTCAGCCGATGACATATGCGGGGAGGAGCTTCACCTTCCACCTTGATCTGAACCTTGACATTTTCCACTTCTTTCCATTCTACAGCCAATTGAGCTACCAACAACCACAACAATGCAAGGCCTACGAGTCGCCAGACCTTTCCCCTCTCGCTTCGTCAAGACAGTGGCCCCGCGGATCCAACGTCCATATTCTACCCCATCAGCCGAGCACAACTATGAGCACATTCAACTCAGCACTCCGCGTCCTGGTGTCGCTCAGAGTGAGATCCTTGCCTCTCTCCTTTACCTCTATTGGACTGTACAACTGACATATCCAAATCAGTCACCCTCAACAGACCCAAAGCCCTAAACGCCCTATTCTCTCCCTTGATCAACGAACTCAACACCTGCACCTCCGCCCTCGACAAAGACCCCTCAATCGCCGCTATCGTCCTCACCGGCTCCCCCAAAGCCTTTGCCGCCGGCGCCGACATCAAAGAAATGGCCCCCAAGACCTTTTCCGACGCTTACGGCGCCGACTTTATCGAGTCCTGGTCCAACCTCACCCACATCAAGAAACCCGTCATTGGCGCCGTCAACGGCTATGCATTGGGCGGCGGCTGTGAGTTGGCCATGATGTGCGATATCCTCTACGCATCCAAGTCCGCAACCTTTGGCCAGCCCGAGATCAAACTCGGCATCATCCCCGGCGCGGGAGGCACACAGCGACTCACCCGCGCAGTGGGCAAAGCAAGAGCCATGGAGATCATCCTCACAGGCGAAAACTTCTCGGGCGAAAAGGCAGAGCAGTGGGGTTTGGTGGCCAGGTGCTTTGAGACTGCAGATGCGTGTGTGGAAGGTGCTTTGGACACGGCGGCCAAGATTGCGGGATACTCCAAGATTGCCGTCAAGGCTTGCAAGGAGGCTGTCAACAAGAGTCAGGATTTGGGTGTTAGGGAGGGTGTCGAGTACGAGAGGCGTCTGTTCCATGGGCTTTTCGGAAGCCAGGATCAGAAGATTGGCATGAATGCTTTTGCCAATAAGAAGAAGGCCGAGTGGACGCATTCGTAGGTGTGAGCTTGGAGAGCGCTGTATGGCTTTGACAGATTCGGGGTGTGAAGAACCATAATAATTGACTCGTTGTGGACATCTCTCATACCCAAAAGATGTTCCTCCCCCTGATCGCTCATCTTGTATTTCCTTTTAGACTCGATACCACCAATGAATCCAGCACGCCTCATCGTCTTTTAACACAGCAACCACCTTTTTCTCTTCCTACACTCTTTCGACTCGCCTCTCCAAGTGCTTGACGCGAATTGCACTTCTTACACTAGTATCATAATTTCTCACACTCTCCCCAGTTTGTTCCAACTCAGAAACTTACATCCAAGTTTGTTTCTATACGACTACATGATGTATAGTAACGAAAGACATAGAGACGTGTACGAGAGAATCGTTATGAGTATAGCTTGGGCACTCGGAGTATTTGGAAACAAAGCAGATGAAGAGGGAATATGGTACTTATATGGATGGAAGATCAAAGACGGATGATATTGGTAATCATAGGTATAGGGGAGGAGACAGGAGGAAACGGGAAAGATATTGAGAAGGAAAAAGAGAGGAGAGGGGGAGAGAGAAGAGACATTAGTAGAAGAGGAAAAGAGTGAGAAAACAAAGAATCCAGCTATCCAACTCCTTTGATCCAGATATCGAAACGCAAAAGAATATGCTGCCAAAAGAAAACCCCCCGGTGTGTATCAACCCTTGTATCAGAAATTCCTCGACCCAAACGGAACCGAAAAAGAAAGACGAGCAAATATTTCATGTAGCTGCCGACGGCGGCCAAGAAACCACACCCCCATTCTGCGGCAACACAAAACTCCTCGTCGGTTTACCCACCCCAGCCACGGAACTAACGCTATCGACACGCAACTTTGTGTTTGCTTGCAGCGGTGGGAGGGTGGTGCAAGGTGGCAGCAATCTACCTCCACTGCCCACCGCCCTCTGCATTCCAGGATTCAGGGGCGAAGGCATGCATGTGCCGCCAGGACTCTGCGGCGGACTAGCCACACTGGCTCGATCCAACACGACCGTTTCCACGGACAGAAACGAAGGTGCTGGTGATGCGGCAGTGGTGTTTGCTGCACACTCGCGCCATTCGAAGAAATGCGTGCCAGTGGGTACGTCGTGCACCTCGCCGTTCCCGAGGTGGACTTCTCCGGACGCGCCGGCGGGGATGGTGACGCAGAGTTGGATGCTGGATGTGGCGGGCAAGACTCTCCATGTGGCTTTGCAAAGTCCAAAGGGTGTTTCTATGCCCCCTGAAGCGTAGTCCAGGCCGCCGCCTACCAAAGGTCGGATTTTGATCTTGCGGTAGCCCGGTTCCAGGGGCGTGATGCCGATGATTGCTTCTTGGAGCCAGCGCGTGCAGGCGCCGCTGGCGACGTGGTTGTGCGAGCCCTTGGCGCGGCCGGTTTCGTCGTAGCCAGTCCAGGATTCCCAGGTGGTGGTTGCGCCGGCCTCGATCTGGTGGAGGAAGGTCGAGGGTTGGTTGTTGAGGAGGAGTTTGTAGGCAATGTCTGCGCGGCCGTTGTCGCTGAGCACGGTGAGCAGCATGGCCGTGTTGAGCAGCGTGGTGCCAAAGTGGTAGTCGCTGTCGTGGATGATCTCCACCAGGCGGTCGATGACGGCGGGCCGTAGGGAGTCAGGGACGAGATTGAAGGCCAGAGCTCGCACGTAGTCGTCCTGCTTGTCGTCGCCGATGCGCGAGTCGGGGTATACAAACGCGGCGCACCAGGCCACGCGCACCCGCTCGGACAGCTGTGAGTAATGCTCTGCATCTTGCGTGTGCCCCAGTGCTTCGGCAGCTTTTGCGAGCACAGAGGCATTGTGCGCGAAATATGCTGTTGCGGTGTTGGGACTGGGTATCATTAGAGACTTGAACAGTCCCCACATGCCGCTGCCTGGCTCCAGCCATTCTCCCCACATCTTGTCGCTGTCGAGGATGTAGGGTTCGTGTTCGTTGCGTCCGCCTTTGAAGTATTTGCCATAGCTTCCTCTGCCGTTGCGTGCGTCGCGCCTAGAAGCGAAGGTATGATTAGCATTAATCATGTTGTTTGTACCTTTGGATTCAACTTACTCCATCTGCCCCAGCTTCCGCTTCATGCTTCCGTATTGGCGTTTGAGGACCGCTTTGTCGCCGAAGTATTGGTACAGCGTCCAGGGCACCAACACACAAGCATCACCCCATCCCACTTTTGTGGATATCAGGGGACACGGCAGCCACAAACCTTTGTAGACCTGAGCACACTCGCCGGGCAAGAACGGCGGCACGGTTCCATCCGGCAGCTGCTCGAGAGAAACATTCCTCAGCGTTCTCCTCAAATACGTCTGCGTGTCCAGGAACATGGTCGACGTGGGCGAGATGACCTGCAAATCACCCATCCAGCAGAGCCGTTCTCGGGTCGGACAATCCGTAATCACATCTGCGAAGTTGGCTCGCATGGAGCGCAGGGCATTCGCTCTCCACCTCTCCAGCCGCCAATCCGAGCAGGTGAACATACCGGTCTCTGGCAAATCCGCAGAGATGATCAAGGCCTTGATGTCGTTGAAGCCAACATCTTCACAGCCCGCAATCTCGGCATAGCGGAATCCGTGGCGAGTGAACCAGGGCTGGAACCAAGTGTCCTTGCCACTCAAGATGCAAGAATCGCGTTGTGCCTTGCCATCGATGGGTAATGCGTAATCCAGATCCAGTTCCCCATCCGTGCCCACGGATTCCGAGTATGTGATTGTGGCTTTGGTGCCTCTTTTGCCCTTGAGTTTCGCAACCACAAAGCCAGCAATGTTTTCTCCAAAGTCGAAGATTTGCTTGCCGGTGGGTGAGCGTAGGATTCCCTTTGGCCGTAGTCTGGCGATTTCCTTTGTGCGTGGGGTTTCTTCGGCGATCAGTTTGCGCGATTGTGGTGTCGGTAGCAGGCGGGCTCTCGTCCAGCGAGAGCCTTCTACAGTGGGTGGTGTGGGTGCCACGGTACCCAGCCACTCGTCACTGCTAATGCGAAGATCATGTTCCTCACCCAGTTTTGGATCCGAGCAAATGATGGATCCGGTTCCAGCAAGCCATTCCTCACTACTGCCACAGACAATCCTGTTGCCATCCTTGAGATTGACGTTGATCTGCACAAACGCAGCAACAGGATCGTGATGTTTGGCTCTGGTGTCCCTGAGCCCTAGACTCCCTCTCCAACGTCCGTCTCCCACAACAACGCTGAAGTGATTCAGTCCGGGTTTGAGGTGCTCTGTGATGTCGTAATCCTGATACTCGACTGCGGAGTTCAACGGCGTCCATCGTGGTACACAGCTATTGCCAGTCAAATCGCTGCCGTTGACAAACAACCTATACCAACCCAGAGCAGAGACAAACGCCCTTGCCTTGAGCACTCCACCCGGCACAGTCAGACAACCACGAAAGTACATGGCATGCTCCGTATCCTCGGCAGGTCCAGTAATCCAGTTGGCTTTCCACAACCTCGCATCCATAATTCCCGTCTCGAAACTCGCAGCCCTACTCCACCCGCTGCTGAAATCATACATGTCGAACAACTGCACCCGCCAGTAATATTTCGTGATGGATTGCAGCAAGCATCCAGCATAAATGATACCAGACTGATCCTGCGAGCGCACGACATCGCTGTCCCAGACGATACTGGTGGGTTTGAAGGAGTCGAGCAGGGCAACCTGCACGCGGTATCCGTTCTGAAACACCACGGCATGTTTGTCCGAAGGATCGCTGGCCTCCAGTCTCCAGGAAAACTCTGGCCGTGGGTTGTCGATTCCGAACGCTTCGTGAAGGTAATCTGTCCTGAGATGGTATGCAGAAGTCGCCATGTTTCCTTCCTCTCTTTTCCAGCTGTAGCTCAACCAAAAGGAATCTCCTCGACAAAAGTTGTTTAGATGTCAATAGAATCAAAACTTCCCCATAAAACTCAGCCCTGCTAGAGTAAAGGAAGGCTGAAGCGAAACAAGTAGCGAAGATTAAAGAAAAAGGTTCGAAAAACAAGGTAGACAAAGTTCAAAACTGCCAGAACATTGTCAAAGTTATAGTCAGAGGCTCACAGCAAGAGAAAGCTAAACAGTCATGATGGGAGGATAGAGAAACGGAAAGGAATAAGCAATACTTTGGACATTGAACCTCAACGGCCACACTATCAATCTTTTTTCCAGCCTACCGTGTACACGATCAGTGTCGGGTAGTTGTGGCGAGGCGTGCGTGACCATATCAGGGTCTTTCCTCGTCATTTGGCAAGCGAGCGCCATCTCGAACCGATTTTGCGCCGGGCTGAAGGATCAACAGTGGTATTGCGCACAAACAAGGCATGTGGAAGCCCGAGGACGTTGTTCAAATTTGACAACCGTTCAAACGCTTTTGTCTGAGGCGTTTGAATCCTTCGCTGCGTAGTTGTTGGTCTTCACACGTACATTGAGGTACACCCCTTCGGCAACGTCGGCTCTTGACTTGAAACGTCAATTCTTCCCCTCTTGTGTCTGCCTACTTTGTCATCTACTGCCGTTGTCTCAATCAGGAGGTTGATCTAGACAGTCACAAACAGCGTCAGCTATCTCCACCGATGAGCACATGGCACTATTGATTCCAGGGATCGGCATTCCAGACAATCGCTATCTAACGAGCAACGCAGAACAGTCGAAGTGTCGCAGAACAAAGAATTGACATGAATACATAAAGGTATAGACTAAGCGTCGTGCCTTGTGCAAGGCTGAGGCTGTGGAAACGAGCGTCCACGAAAGAGTAATCCAAAGCGCATCTACAACATCATGTTGACACCATGATTCCTATGGGTGCGAGTAGCAAAAGCCTCGAGTAAGTCCTTCATTGCGACAAGCCTACCACAGGCAAAGCGGTGCCTCTGGAATGGACAGACGTGGAGCTTCTTCCGATGGTCCCGATCCCAGGAATCGACCCAACAGATTGTTTGCAATGTTTATGGAAGCCTCGCGTCTTGGAATTATTTCTGAGAGGTTGGCTTCTTCGTCGCCAATCTCGCAATCAAGCTGTTTGATAACGCGACCACTGCTCATACACCCCTGGATCTTCACGTAATCCAGTACAAGCCTGTCAGCAATCCATCCCATCAAATCGAGCTACGATTCGGGGTGCTCGTCAGTATCGACTTGTTCCAGTATAACAATGTCCAATGTACGCCTGTTGCGGTTGAGAAGTGACAGCAAACCTCCCAGGTGGAGCTTCGTGTTCCGAAACTCGACCCTTCTCAGCTCAGTCGTCATGAGCATAGCTTCGAAAACAACCAGATTGTAATCAAGTCCTTGTTGTTTTGTCCCAGGCCAGCCGTTGATCATCAGCCGCCCCAACTCGAATTCATATCCATCTTCAAAGACACACAACCACACCTCTTGGACCATCTTCTCGCCGGCCTCTGAGACTGTCAATTGTCCAATATCCAGGCCATAATCGAAGTAGACTTCAGCCTTGGGCAAAACTCGTGTGTAAGGACCAATGCCTTTATACGTCAAGCGGCAACGAGCTGTCATCCCGTAAAGTCGTTCGTAATGCACTGGATCATCTGTGTTCCAACTGAACCAAACCTCTTGATCGGTACCAATCGCACACAGGAAAGTTTCTAGAAGAAGGATCAAGGCATCTCTGATGGGATGAACAACAGCCCCGGTCTGTGCGTAGAGTATTCCGAGGATCTCAACGAGCAACTCGCGACAATTGCCCAGGTTATCCACATCTTCTCTCGTACGTATGGCGTTGCAGTCAAAGGAGACTTCTCGTATATAAGGTGGCTGTACTGGCTGTCGTATAGCGTGCCTCAACTTTTTCAGTCCAGTCTTGCTGGGGTAGATGACAAGGGATGTGAAGAGAGAGTCATCGAAGTCTTTATCGGTTACAGATGTGTTCCTTACTTCGGATGTAGAGTCGATCTCATTCAGTATTTCGCTTGCTCTTTCCCACTCCGGCGAGATTGATGAATTGGCCAAGTGCAGGGCAAGATTTGTTGGAGGGTTCCACTTTGGGGTGTCTTCGATCCAGTCACGTTCTTCAGTAGTCTGTTCGGAGGAACTGCTGTCCGCAGAAGCCTGGAGGCCACCGCTTGCCGAAAGGAGGTTGCTGATGACCTCCGATCCGGCTTGTTCGTCCTCGGCTGGTATGGTGTCTACGTCGGCCTTTTGGAGTGCATTCGCGAGGTCCGCAAGTGTCAATTTTCCCTCTGCAAGAAGATCTCGGAGATCCATAGCGATAAGGGTAGATGGAAGAATTCGATAATGACTAAACCGGTGGCAGAATATCGATTACGATGAGGATGCAATGGTAAATCGCGATGGCAAGTCGAGGAAGGAAGGGTGAAGCTGTTGATGGTTAAATCCGGCGGTGTCAGTTTGCATCTCCCTCAAGGAAAGCACCAGGGAAGAGTGAAAGAGGAAGTGACGCTGGCCGGGCTTGCTTCCCTGAGCTGGAATAGTGATGGTCAGAATGACGACTGCGGTTTGGAGTAGTTTGAACATTTGGTTTCCTGCTGTATCTTGTTTTCTCCAATGGAGATGGGATTAGAGGTATTTTTGTTCCAAGTATTGTACACAAGGGTTATCCTCGCCCAGCATCTACACAATCCAATGATGACTGTATCTTGGCTTGCTGTGACAGCCGTTCTCGAGAGACAAGCCACAGTTGAATACACATGGATGTTATTTACATCAGAGCTTGGATTCATTGTCCTTGTTGTGGCGGTAGTCGTAATGCCAATCTCCCCTTGCAAGGTCGGCTCTGACTTGGTAGTTTTCTTCTGCATCCTCGACAATCTGCATATCCAAATCGACAACAGCCATACCCTCAGCAGAGCTTCCAAGACGTACTATGGGCCCTACATACGGCGCACACACTTGTGACAAGCCAGCATACCCTTTTCCTGGTGGCCCTCCAGCGTTCGCGAACACGATAGCACATGTATTCTCGAAGCAACGAGCTGTAAGCATGGAATCCAAGAATGTAGCTTCAGCGGTAGGATTCCTGGCCAACCCTTTGGGCGAACAATCGTTCAGTGTCCAGAAGGTTGGGATGATGAACAACTTCGCTCCTTGGGCAATCATCTCACGGAAAGCTTCTGGGAAGGCAAGATCCCAGCAAACCAGCATACCGACCCTTCCGAATGGAGTGTCAAAGACTGGATGAGGGTCACGCGATGAGCTCGTGAGATGCAAGCGTTCAATGTCACCCCAGAGGTTCTTCTTGACGTATTTTCCAAGTATTTCGCCGGTAGAGGAGATGAAGTAGGCAACATTGAGAAGACGTTCGCTGTTGGCATCGTCTTCGGTGAGGATGCCAGTACTGTCATGCTCGGCATCGGTGTGCAATTCTACGATTGTTCCGGGGACGATGCAGATGTTGCATTCTTTAGCCAGAGTCTGGTACTTTTCGAGATAATCCTTCCAGCTTGCACATGATGCTTTGAAGTCAGGGTCGTTGGGCAGCCAGTTGGTGAGATGGTATTCAGGTAGGACTGCCAACTCGGCACCTTGTTGGGCGGCCGATCTGATAAAGTTGGCCGCTTTCTGGAAGTTTTGTTCAACATGCAAAGGCTTGGTCGGATTAGCAGAACAACTTGGCCACAGCTGATAGTGGTTGTACCTTGGGATGCAACTGGATCACTGCGATCTTGTGGGTTGGAGCCATGGTTGATTCGAGATGGCCGTACAGATGGACAGATGAAGTAGATGGATAGGAGTAGATACAGATTTGCAGATGATGATAAAACAGGTAGCGGAGAGGTCTCTCTCGGTATGTTCAGGATACAAGAAGATATATACTGTTGCGAGCAGGAAAATGCGTCGACGAACAGATGACTGCCGATGATGGAATAACCAGAAAGTGGATGATGCCCCGCCAGAATTAGTGGGGTTTGTAGGTGTAAATTACGGCTTTCACTACCCGAACTGGCTAGCTTGGGCAGTCGTTAGCGAGCAAAAGTTGCACGAAGCCAGAACTTGTCGTCGTCGCGCGCAAGAGCAATTGTCGGTTGATACAGCACCGCAGCACACAGCATACCGTCAAGATGAGCGTGCGCAACATCGAAGCAACATACCAGCAGGGAGCGCCCGCGCGCGTGGTCCAGGACGACTCGGATGTCGAGGAGGAGGTTCTGGCCAGCGACTACAAGGAGCAGGTCCAATACGGCGACGACGACGAACTCGAGAGAGTCGCTTCCAGCGGCCCCCAGGATCTCCAGGCCCAGCTCGCCGCCGCTGCTCAGCCCCTCGAATACGGTGCCACGCTCGAGACCAAGATTGCCAGCTACGACAGCTACTGCAACCTGTTCCACTTCATCCTCAACTCCGACGGCCCCGTCGACCTCGAGGTCCCCAACGTGTGTCAAGACCATACAATTGCATATTGAGCAACGAGGAGAGAAGACTGACCACACACAGTACTACTGGGCCTGGGAGGTGATTGACGAGTTCATCTACCAGTTCAACAGCTTCTGCGCCTACCGCCAAAAGGTTGCCCTCAAGCAAGACAACGATGAGGACGCTCAGATCCTCCGCGAGAACCCCAACACCTGGGGATGCTACTCGGTCCTCAACGTCCTGTACTCGCTCATCCAGCGCAGTCAGATCCAGGAGCAGCTCGAGGCTCGCAAGCGTGGTGAGGACCCCGCCGCCTACGCCGGCGAGTACGGCAACCGCCCTCTCTACCAGATGCTCGGATACTTTTCGCTCATCGGCCTCCTCCGCGTCCACTGCTTGCTCGGTGACTTTAGCATGGCTCTCAAGACTCTGGACAACATTGAGCTCAACAAGAAGTCCATGTTCGCCCGTGTCATGGCCGCCCAGTTCAGCACCTACTACTACGTCGGTTTCTCGTACATGATGATGCACCGCTACACCGACGCCATCCGCATGTTCACCCACATCCTCATCTACATTTCGCGCACAAAGAACTTCCAGAAGAATGCTCAATACGACAGCATCGCAAAGAAGAGCGACCAGATGTACGCTCTCGTCGCCATTTGCGTCGCCCTCAACCCCACTCGTCTCGACGACACGGTCCACTCTGCCCTCCGTGAGAAGTACGGTGAGCAGTTTGCCCGTATGCAGCTCGGTGGCCCCGAGTCGCTCCCCATCTTTGAGGATCTCTTCCGCCAGGCCTGCCCCAGATTCATCTCGCCCACTCCCCCGGACTTTGACAACCCTTCGGTCAACGTTGACCCCATCGAGCACCACCTGTCCATCTTCATGGAGGAGGTCAAGAACAACATGTGGAGCCCTACTGTCCGTTCTTACCTCAAGCTTTACACCACAATGGACATCAAGAAGTTGGCTGGCTTCCTCGAGATTGACGCCGACACCTTGAGAGGATGGTTGTTGGTCAACAAGCAGAGAAGCAAGCAGGTCAGACACACCGAGGGTGGTCTGCTGGATGGTGATGTTGTCACTACCAACGACCTCGACTATGCCATGCAAGGAGTGAGTTATATGAAGAATAGTGATGATGTGGAAAGTGCTAACATGAACATCCAGGACTTGATCCACGTTTCGGAAGCCAAGGTCGGACGCAGACTGGTGGACTGGTACCTCCGCAACCTGTCGAGAACTTACTAAACAAAGAAAGTCATGGTCAGGACAAGAGATTTGGTCGAAAGATAGAGTCGCAGAAGACTCTTACAAGGAGGCTGCTTACGACATGAAGAGGAGAAGCAGCAGCGCCCGTCCGACTCGAAGCAGGAAGGCAATGTATTGGGAAAGTGTTGCTCCAATGAGCATAGGCGTTGCGGATTACGAAAGGACGGGCGGACTTGGTGGACGACGGGCTCTCCAACGAGCGAGAACAAAAGCATGTTTTTGCAATGTTTTATGAGCAGAAGAGATGGACCACCATAGGAATGCATAGCGGCAACGAACATCTACAATTTTCACATGTCAAACAGTCGTCGAGTCTTGGCGCCGTGTACATAGTATGCCCATGTCGGGCTCCACTCGGTCGCGTCCAACTTGGTGACTTTTGTTGTGATCGTCAGGAGAAGGCCAACCTTCTTGCACACACACACACACAACATGACAACCAACGGCAACCTGAGTCCGTCACTGAGACGAGGCTCTTCGAACATGTCGTCGCGCCGCCCGTCGCACGGAGCCGATGGTCCCTCTGCCTTGTTGAGCACAGCAGACGCAAACATGCCCATGCGACACCCTCGTCCCTTGACTGCTGCTGAACTGCACCTCGAGCTCGAGAAGGAGCAGGAAGCTGTCGTATGTTGTCCTCCTCTTCATGCCACGGTCAAGATCTAACACTCACATCAGGTCAACCGACTCACACGCGAGCTTTCAGCACTCCGCGCCCAACACTCCGCCTCTGTCGCCAGCAACACTTCGCAAACCAGCTCGAACCAGGCTCTGGACACTGGCCTCTCACATCCGACACCCACACGTCAACACCGCTCTTCGTCGACTGCTTCCAGCCGCAGCCTTAGCAATCCCTCGGCCACCTCAAGTCACATCAACATCCAACACCCTCAACCCACCGCTCCTCTCGCCGGCGTTTCGCAAGCTTCCTTCGATCGCGCTGCCGCTGCCGCCGGCTCCACTGCAACAAACCCATCCATCAGTCGCAACCCCTCCATCCGCAGCACCTCGGGCCATTCCACACCATCCCTCACTCCAGCTTCTGCTACCTCTCTTCCCCACCGCCCCTCCATGTCGCAAGCCGCCAGCCAAATCTCCACGGCCGGATCCTTCACCCCCGGTCCAGTCTCGCCATACACATCGACATCCAGCGCCGCCGAAATCGCTTCCTCGCGTGCAGAACTCGACCTGGTAAAACAAGAAAACGATGCCCTGCGCCAACGCGTCAAGGCCCTCGAACGCGCTCTCCGCAGCCGCAGAAACAGCGTTACTTCGGACGTCAGTGCCAACACAAACAACCCCAACCCTCGCGTCGAAGCTCCTGTTTCTCGTCCCAGTGTCAGCGCTTGGGCAGCAAACATGGCCGGAATGACTAGCGTTGCTGGCCCTAGAGAGAGAAGCGAAAGCCAGAGTACCACAACATCATCCAGAAGACCGGAGGGGCTTGAAAGAGAAGACTCCATTCGTGTGGGAGAGAGTGCTGCGAATGTCGGCTTGGGTTTGAAGTAGGAGTTTGAGCCCAAGATCAAGTGGCACAGGTGGTATTCGTAGGTCTTTCGTCTGGTACGGGACCTTGCGTAGAACGGTGAAACTAATGGATCGAACATTTTTGAGGAGCTGGGTTTGGTTGGAGGGAACAGGGATTTGTTCTTAGCAGGGCGTTACCAGAGGCAACGGAGCTCGAGGTTAGTTTTCCTCTTCTTTCTTCTTCAAGTATCAACATGCAGCGCAGATATCTGCGACAGGCAAAGATCACAACACTTTTCATACCGTCAGGTAAACTCTGTAGTCTACGAACACGACCTTGCAAGTGCTGTAGGATAACGAGAATGTGCTTCTACCAATTGTACTATATACATTTATGTATACACTCATGCACCCACTCATATATAACAACCTTCCCATTCCGCATTCCCCTCTCTCGCTCACCTTCTCACGCTATCACGCCTCCCGTGTCCCAATTCACATGGTCCCTGCCTTTGTCAACCCGACTCTAACTCATCAACAAAATATCCACCTAAAAAATCCTATGCCTTCAACATGACACCACAACATCGCCATGACAGCATGACATAAGCCCACATCACGATATCTTGCATCATTTTCCTCTCATCCTAATCCCGCGGCATAGCATCCGCCCATCATAACGCCTTACGTTATCGTATGCAGCCCAAGGAAGCCTATATTATACTAGAAACACCATAACATCGCCATCACACAATAGCATCACCTCACATCACGATGTCTTGCATCACCTTCTTCTTCTCATCCTAGTCCACGGTCACATCATAATATCTTGCAT
Source organism: Aureobasidium sp. SLJ-2021a (assembly GCA_019677095.1). NCBI lineage: Eukaryota > Fungi > Ascomycota > Dothideomycetes > Dothideales > Saccotheciaceae > Aureobasidium > Aureobasidium sp. SLJ-2021a. Next base: position 283,783 of record JAHRBU010000030.1, read on the forward strand.
CATCGTATGCAGCCCAAGGAAGCCTATATTATACTAGAACAAAAGTGCTAGTATAATAGCTTTCTATAAAATCCGTAAACATTACACCAACACTTTTCCCGCATATAAACACCCCCGTATATGGAAATCTTATGCGAAACCGTATAGACTTTCACTCGCATAACGTTTTCCTACACCACCATACCAGCAAAAATATATCTTCGCAACAAAAAAGAGAAGCATACATAGAACAAAGGTAGAAGCATGCACGTGCCGAACGAATGCAAAGCAATGCCTTCCAACGAGAGATATCTCACAGACATAAAACATGTTAATCTTAAGCTATGCATCAAGCCCCTTTAGCTCAGTTGGTAGAGCGCGGCACTAGTATCCAATCTACTTTGATATGCCGAGGTCTACGGTTCAAATCCGTAAGGGGGCATTCCTTTTGCCACTGATCTAGAATGGATGGTAATTAAGGCAAAGGACAAGGAAAAAGCTTTTTTTTTTTCTTAAAGTGAGGTGAAGTTTTTTTTTATAACAATTTTATAAACGAAGCCTACCTATATAAGCTATATACGAAAGCTTACATCCCCGGTTAAATCTCGGTTAAAGTGTAAAGCGTCTTTATACTATGCCTACTATAGTGCCCTATCTCTTACTTAACTTATAAAGATTATATACTAATAGAAAAAAAGCTTCTATCATTATAAGATAGAAGGCTATTAGACGATTGAAAATCTAGACTTTAAGGAAGAATATATAGAGAAGCCTACTTTTAGTAAGAGGCGCTTAATTCTTATAGGTAAGCGATAAATGTAGTACGACTAGGTATTTTGCCTTTATCTCTCTCCTAGATCTTTATTACGATCCCGTGATACGGGCAGAGTAGGAATGTCTTGGCAAGGGAAGCTACTCTCATTACTTAGTAGGAGCTGCTTATAAGAGTAGGACTACGGTACTATAGGATCTGCTCATAAGGAGCAACCTAGACGCTCACTTACATAAGGACAGCAAGTATATAAGTTATAGTCATTACTAGTAGATAGGAGCCTTATGCTTAACCTCTTTATTAAATACTAGTTATACTATACACTGTTCGTATAACCACCCTAGACATTTGCATTGGAACATACCTCGTGTACGACGACGAAGTATCGGACTATAACAATCTTATATATATATTCGCTTTATACTAGGTCTATAGACATAGAAGGTATTAAAAGAAAGAGCATGCCTTACGAAAATACGGCGACCTCGGCATGTTCTAATGTAATAGATACTAGTGCCGCGCTCTACCAACTGAGCTAAGAAGGCTTGTTGAAATACTGCTTATTTTGTATCAATATAATTCTCATATCCATTTTTGACCATCAAATCTCCAATCGTCACATTTTTCGCCAAACACATCTTACAGTTTTTTTGTTTTTCTGTAACATCCAAATCATATAAACAACCTTTCTACAAGAAATACTACTCTTAAAACCCACAAAGATGCTTTTCTCCTCTCATGTGAAAATCGAGGCTCCTTTCCTTGCGAATAACATCTCGTCTCGTCTTACCGTTACCCCTACACCACTCGTGTATTCGTACACACTATGGCTATATACTCCCTGCCATGAACGTTATTCTGCTCATCCAATACGCGTAGGCTGCAAGACTCTTTAACCCAAAATCCGTACTCTTACTGTGTTATGCCACGCAAAACGTAGGAGACGAAGACATGGGGTAAAGACATCGACCTACGGTGCTTCGATCCTAGCACTCCGCCATCTGGATCGCAAGTATCGATAGGAATTTGTTTGCCGTAGTTGGCAAGTTGGGGTTGGTTGGTGGCCATTTGTACACATGATATGCAATGGGAACAAGACGATATGACGTACTGCTGAAGAAAGGTGTTTTCATGATTCGGAGGATGCACTGATGGCCTAGAGACTACGTTATCTCCTTCTGTCGTTGCAATGTTCAGTCCCTTCCAAGAGAACATTGTCTCTATTACGTCTTCGTGGTCGTGTTCGCTGCGACCATACTAAGTCACTGTCCGCTAGACTTTCACTGTCTTGAAGCCCAAGTAGCACGCATTTGTCTACGTTTAGGAAATGCTCATCTCTGTAGGTGTGTTGGCCAGATCACGAGCAGCGACTTGGAGGTTGTCGAAGAGGCGTAACAGGACGATCGTGGCTCTCCGAGAAGATGGAAATGCCAAGATGTTGGACAAAATACACGCTCATGGTAGTGTCCTGAATCTGCAAGTGGCAGAGTTGATGAGCGATCCTGTTGACATGGCGAGTTAGGTAGGAAGCTTGATCGTTCCGTGTCCTGGCTGGTGGAGAGATATGATGTAAAGTATTGTGATGCCAGAGCGAGACAGCGAGCTCTGAAGAGGCGAATATGTGTCGATGGAGAGTGTCGAACCCAGATAGGTGCCAGCTGAGCAACGGGCGATAGCAATCGTGTTCTGTCCAGAAGAGCAATTCCAGTCCAAGATCCCGGGACGGCCACCCGAATGGCAAGTAACAGCAATCAGTGTGGTAGCAGAAGAAGTAACCCCCAACCACTTCAACCACCAACCCCATCCCCCTTCTTCACCTCTTGCTGTTGTCCATGACTACCATCCCGCTCCCCCTCCTCCCTCACCCACCCCCACGCCGGAACCTCAGCAGCAAGTCCCAAATTCCCATCTTTTTCATAGCTCTCCTTACTCCTCTTCAACAGGTCCTGCATACCATCACTCTCCCACTCCCGCCTGAGATCCTGGACGCCGGTAACAGCATCGATGGCCGCTTTTTTGAGTCCGGCAAAGGCGGCGGGTTTGGTGGTGGCAGGGCGCGTGAGTGGTGAGATGATGGCCGGGATGGTGGTTCGTAGTGCGGTCAGCTGGGTTGGGGTGTTAGTTGTTTGTCGGCGAGTGGGATGGAGAGGGTTGGGGGTACCTTGTCGGTGAGGGCTTCCAATTGTGCGAGGGCTGCTTCGTATTGTGCTTCTGTCCACGGTTCTTCCATGTTGAACTTGGTTGGCAATCTGCGTAGCCAATTCGAAATTGCGACAGTGAGGTGTGTTTGATGGAGGATCAGATTGATGGAAGCATCGAAGGGCTGCCTGCAACATGAACCAGTGGTCCAAGCGCTGCTTTCACATGTCAAGCCTCGTTGACAGGCAGGCGCGATCGTGGAGAAGTTACAACATGGAACGAGGAAGTTGACAGAGGGTATAGACTGGAAAGAGTCATGGTATCGTGCTGAGGCATTGCATGGTTCCTCTACGTTACAATACAGTCTAAGATAGAAGAACCGCTACAAAAGGGATCTGCTCATGGCAAGAGTTAAGCAAGGGTGAAGAACCACAATGGAAACAGAGCCGCATTTTTTTGCTGTCGAATCATTGTTCGAATCAATCATGAGAATAAGTAATACTTAGGTATAATGTTGGGCAAAAGTAAAGGTGACGCGCACCTCCGTTCCATAGCCCAAAGCTCTAAAGAAGTCAATCACCTGAAATAATCAGGGCTGGGACAACCGCTACGTGGAACTGCACGTTTGCGCAACCTTCCAGGTAATGTGCGACTGCTTGCTGTCTGGTCTGGTTCCTATCCGCGGTAGCGGCCACCGCCACGACCTCCTCCCCCTCTACGAGAACCTCCGCGCATCACGTCGTCCGAATACATGCGACCCTCATCACGGTATCTGGGACCACGGCGATCATCATAGCGCGGCTCGTTATAGCGTTGCTCGTTGAAGCCATATCTCCCGTCTTGATAGTCTGGTTCCGCGTGACGATTGCCACGGTCGTAGTCTTCACGGTATGAGGCTCTGCCGTCGCGGGACCGTGAGTTGTTGTATGCGGGGCGGGGGGATGGCTCGTGAGGTGGAAGAGGGCTGGGCTCGGTGGGGTATGCTTGTTCAATCTCCATCGTATCTTCGGCTCCTTGTTCTTGAACGGGCTCGGGTGGGGCTACGACGACTGGGGAAGCGATGTGCGGCGTGGCGGAGCGGATTGATTGTGATGGGCCTCCCTCCTTAAGGTAGACGTACAAGATCCTTCCGTCAGCCTGTGCTGGGTCAGTGTGTGAAGTGAGCAACAACAAGATCAAAGACCAACCTTCTTGCCGTTGAACATGTTGATGACGTTGTCGGCACCAGCCTTGTCTAGAAAGAGCATCTCGGCAATGACGGTAGGCGAGGCAGAGACCAACTTGCAGCCAGACATTTCACCGCCAACTGGAGCCATGACACTCTCAATGTCGGCGGCTGTAGTTCCTGGCGCAAAGTTGCTGGCGACGACACAATACGGACCGGCGGCTCCACGGATTGTGATTTCGCTGTCGACGGTCGCAAAGGATCGTGGCTTGATGTTGAATGAAGCAGGCGGGGCCTGTTGTGCTGCCGTTTGGTATGCTGCATCTCTTCTTGTGTCTGCACCTCCGAGCGATTGACGGTTGTTGCGGTTCTTTTGGCCTGCACGGGATTGCTGCTGTTTGCCGAGAGTCGGAATGGATGCGGTCGAGGATGAGCGCTGTTGGAGGGTCAGTGAATGGTCTGTCTGTCTCTTGATTGACTCGGAACGCGCCTTTGTGATGCCGACTCGACTGGCCAGACTTCCACCCAAGGGCGTTTGCGGTTTCTTGTTGTTGGAGTTGTTCTGAGGGGCGCTCTGGCGACGGTTCTTGCCAAAGATCTCTTGAGCAAGGTTCTCGGCCTTGCGCTTCTGACGATCTGTGGAGGCGACGTCAATTGCGAGATCTGTTGATGGTGCAGCGCGCTACATGCCTGCCTTGATCATGTCGTCGAACGAGGGAGCCGGCTTGTCTTGTTGCTGCTTGTTCTTGGCCATGTTTGTGTCGGGTGGTCGCACGTTGTCAGCGCGACGGTGCTGAAGGGGGAAAGTAAAAGTAAAGGTGAAAGAATGCAAAAGCTACTCTTGTTGGTGCACTGCAAACCGATCTTGCATGTGTCGCGTCCGACTCCAGACGCCGACGACCATCAGAAAGCTCAGACCTTCATCATCATTGCATCTCTGCCCTCGGCTCCTACCGATCTCTCTTATAGTAACAACCTCAATCAACTCGATCGACTTTGGCCAACAACATGTGGACATCGTTGTCTTCTACAGTGGGCCCCTATCAGACACAGCGAATGTGTCAAGTCATGCGGGAGCAATAGACATAGCAAGTTCAGTTACTTGCTTTACATTGGTCTCTTTGATATGAACTATCATTTCTTGCAGACTCCATTCGCATCCACCTCCGACTGAGAAGTAGAAGCCCTGGAAGAAGTACAACTCGTCCCAGACCCTTGTCTGGCATGGGTCCGTATGGAGCCCAAAGGCTTCACCCTCCGTACCTTGTGTTCATGTTTGTGGCCTTTTTCCTTTTCCTTTCTGGTACACTTCTTCTTTCCCATGTCAACCTCCTTCTGCTCAGGCTGTCCTTTCTCACCCTTGCCCTCATCTTCAGAAGAATCACAGATAGCCGATGCAGCAGCAGCATTCCCACCTTCTCCAACCCCCTCACTCGCACCAGCAGAACCAACACCCTTTTCCCCAACAACAAGACTGTCTTTCCTCTGTTTCTTTTGCTCAACCTTGACCTCTGCCTCTGCCTCTTTTTTGTCCTTCCCTTGCATCTGCTCTTGCTTCTGCCTCTCCTTTCTCTCGTCCTCGATGCGAAACCTTTCCATCACGACTTTTTCCTTCCGAGCGTGCTCTTGCAGCATCTGCCACCATTTCTCGCGTCGCAGGTTGAGTTGAAAGGTGTTTGGTCCTTCGGGGCAAGGTACGCCGCAGGGAGGGTATTTGCGGTAGGGGCTTCTGATGTGGAGGTTGTTGGTTATGGTGCATAATGTGTCGGGTTCGTTGGCTGGAGGTGCTGGTGGTTGGTATGTCTGGAATGGGTTGCTGCGGGCCATGTCCGAGAGTTGCGTGTATGTGTGTGTCTTTTGTGCCGATTTGTACAATCTTGATGGATTCTTGACAGATGAAGTTGTAGAAGGTTTGGTTGACGCTTGCTTGCGACGGAGCTCGATATCGAGCTGTTGTTGGAGACTTTGAGGTGCAGAAAGCCGTGTAAATATCTTCTTGAGAAAGAAAAGTATCAGGATTGAAGACAAGAACATCATGCAAGATATATACCACAAAGAACGAGAAGCAAGAGGGAGAATGAGCGGTATTCCGTTCCGCCTCCCCGCCATACCTAACCAACAGCTGGTCGAATACCAATGAGCGAGTTCTAGTCTGAATGAGTCGTCAGTATGACGGTCTTTGCTCGTGGTAACCACATGGCAACTCAGACGACAAGCCACTCAGCTTTCTCAGACTCCAAAAGCAAGATTTATGGAACTCGCTCAATGGGGAAAACAACTCCTCGAAAGTTCAGAGTCAAGAAATTGATACATGCGTGAATTGTTCGATACGTGGGATTAGCAAGGTGGACCAAGGTGGAGAGTGTATGTGGCAAGAGTTGATGGGTTGAGAGGTGACAACTACCTACTGTTCTGTGTAGCTGGTTGATGTCGGTTTTTGTTTTGCCACGCACTTCAAGCGCTTTGAGCTTGCAGGCTTTCAATGATTTGTCCCACTTGGAGAACGAGTTCATCATCACCGAATTGTCCAATCACCTGCATGCCAACAGAATCAACATCTCCAGCCTCCTTTGCATCACCGTGTAGCTTGACAGGCACGCTCAGAGCGGGCAGTCCTGCCAAACTCGCAGGCACTGTTAGCACATCGTTCATGTACATTTCGACCGGGCTCAGCTTTTCCACTTCCGCCAGTGTTGGTGGTAACGTGGGAGCTGTGGGCGCGATCAGAACATCAACGTTGATTGCATCGCTCGACTGCTCGGTCCGTGTATCCAGCAATGGGTTCTGCAGTGCGAACACATTGTCAAAGTCCATCTGAACCAGCCTGCGTACTCGCTGTGCTTGGACAAAGTAATTGTCCATGGCTTCCGAGCTTAGTGTATAAGCACCTAGAAGGATACGGCGTTGAACCTCGGGTCCAAATCCTTCACCTCTTGTGGCGGCGAACAACGGAAGGTTTTCTTTAGGGGCGGCATCGGGACCTGAGGTACGGTGACCGTAGCGTACACCATCGTACTTTGCAAGATTGGAAGAAGCCTCTGCTGGAGCCAAGACATAGTAGGCTGAGAGTGCTTGATTTGTCGAAGGTAGTGATACTGGGTGAAGCGAGTGTCCGGCGTCTTGCAGTGTTGACAACAGCCGAGACCAGGTCTGTCGGACCTCGGGAGAGAGTGATGCAGTGTTATAGTCTAGCGGAATGCCAACACGGAGTTTCCTGCCATCAGACCAGGCGGTGGTTTGGCCTGCAATCCTGTCACGGACCGTCATAGACAAGCTCGTAGGATCCATGTGGTCAAAACGGTCCAGCACGTTAAAGATATCCCGCGCGTGACCAACAGTCTGGGTCAATGTGCCGACAGTATCCAGTGAATTGGCGTATGCAATGACACCCCATCGACTCAACCGGCCGTAGCTGGGCTTGAAGCCGACAGTGCCAGTAAATGCAGCAGGCAACCTGACCGAACCTCCAGTGTCCGTGCCGAGAGCAGCCCAGGCCTGACCTGTTGCGACCGCTACTGCACTACCTCCACTGCTTCCACCTGCCGAGAGAGCTTGTCCGTCGCGCTTGAACAGGTTTTGTGTGGTTGATGTAAAGACCGGTCGAGTGTGTGATCCCATTCCAAACTCATCCAGATTGGTCTTTCCACATATCAGAGCACCGGCCGAGACGAGTTGGTCGACCACAGTCGCATTGTATGGTGAATTGTATGCGTCAAGTATCTTTGAGGATGCTGTGGTTGGATAGTCTTTCGTGACAATGTTGTCCTTGATGGCGATCGGTCTTCCGGCAAGTGCTGAGCCTGTCCCTGTCAATGTCTTCCTGGCTACCAAAGATGCAATTCATACCATCAGACCCATTCTCGGCTATCGCATTGGCTGCATCCTGGAGTTGTGTCGCATTAGCACGGGTGACAAACGCATTCAACCCGAGGTACTGCGCTTGTCGCTCAAGGCATTGTTGCACTCGTTGCAGGGCCTTGCTCATTTCTCATGTTCCTCGTGAAATTGTCGAGATGATCATTGTTCACGTCTTCGGAGGTTTGATTCGGCCACGGAGTTAGCGATTCAGGGTTCCGTCCACAGCTTCAGGCACGAGTCAAGGCGCAACGCCAAGATTTCGCGACGCCGCATCCACCAAACCACCAAAATTCGATAAAAGTGCAAGCACACCTCCAAACGCACTTCTGACCTTATATACGCATGTTTGGGACCAAAGAAGATGTTCATTGATACTCAAAACAGCAAAAAGGTAAGCCCCACGTGGGGCTCGAACCCACAGCCTCAAGATTTCGTCTAATCGGGACTAGTTAGAAGTCTTGCGCGCTACCATTGCGCCAGCAGGGCTGGTTTGATGAGATAACTTGTGCTTTTTTCATTATATATCATCTCAATCATTTAGCTCACACCTCATGACATGCCTTGTACTATCCTAAGTTTCCGTAGCCCACTAACATCTTCCAATACAACAATGGGCTGTCGAAAGCCTTTACCAGATGCGACTCGCATCACTATCCGTCATCTAAGCATACATACTTGTGCTCGAACACAACTAGTGGGAATGGATGGCTCACACACAGGTACCTAGTCAATATCAGAGTCTCAGCATCTAACAAGATCACAATCAATCTACTCATTCCGGGACGCAGTCCCTCTGTCGTCGCCAAACAGCACTATAACAAGAATTGCTGAGCTAATTCACATCTTCCTGCTCCAGTGTAGTCTCGAAGATCCTTCTCTTCATTGCTGTTACTATTCATGATATCTCTGCCAGGGTCTTTCTCGTATCCACCTCGAGCCTTGAGTAGAAACCGATACCGTCTGTATAACATTCGATACCTTGGTGACACATTTACACGCTATGCATACTATGTATCGTGACGGGGAACATGCTCGTATCTCCAAGAGTGCCATCTGACGTGCTGCTGTGGCAAGTCATGGATCATGACAGCTCACAAAGACGCAAATCACACGCCAAAAGACATGTTTGCACTTTCACGAAGAACCGACACAACAGCAATCACACAAGACAAGAAAGGACAACAAAAGTAAAGACACTGAAGTATCAATTGCACAAGCCTAAAAAAAAAAAAACACCATTTGAAATGCCCCCAAACATGGCAAGCCCAAAGCAAAAAAAAAAAAAAAAAAAAGCAAGACAAGGGAGTTAGAAAACACCATCAACACCGTCCTTTTTGTACAGAGACACGAATCTCTTCTCGTCTTCTTCTTCTTTCTCTCCATCCTCCTTGATCTTGTTCTTTTGTCGCGAGTGAAGGGGAATTTCGACAGGTTGATGGGGAAACAGAAGAAGCTCTTTTGGGTATCTTTCTCAACTGGAGCGCACACCGGAACAACTCGTACAAACGCAACAAACCACCACAGCCAACTTTTTCTCATTGCTCCGTGTCGTTCTTCCTGTTCCTTTCGCAGCGTATCCAGATCCACAAGGGATTCGAGATGTGTCGTAGGGCGTGGCAGGCAGCTAGCTAGCTCTTCTTTGGGTTTTCTCATTGACGACATGACGCATATGCAAAAAGGGAATCTTTTGAAGAAAAGGACGAAAAAGGAATTTTTGGACATTAGAAAGAAGATGGAAACCCCGATGCGACATTAATCAGACTTTCGCTCATGCGTCTGTCGAGGCGGCCTCGTCAATGGAAGGGGTAGCCTTGGAGACGGGTGGCGAGCCGGCATTCGAGGGAGGTGATGCAACATCGTCGGCACCCTCGTTCTCCTGGTTCTCAAGGGCGGCAAGTGCGCTGCGAATGTTGTTAGTCATGAACAAGAGATATCACAGCACAAAGGACGTTGCTTACCTGAAAGCGTTGACGTGTGTCGTCTCCTCCTTCTTTTGCTGCGAAGGAGTGCCTGCTCTTGATGTAGGTCCAGAGCCTTCGCCATCTCTGGGGGGACCGAGACCCTTGCGGCCACTACCACTGCGCGAGCTGCTAAACAGCGAGCTGGGGCCGAGCTGAGGGCCGAGACCAGCGCTGGCCTGGCGTTGAGAACCGCGGGCTTGCAGACGACGGAGATCATCCATACCGACCTGGTTGCGGGGGTAGTCTGGTGGAGGCATGCCGCCGTGTCCAGAGAACGAGCGAGCGTCACCACGGCCCATGGGAGCACGACCGTGACCACCACGGTTGCTGTTGTTACGCGCTCTCTCGAGTTCTTGAGCGGCTTGTGCGGCCTCAGCCTCGGCGTGAATCTCCTCGATGGTCTTGGGACCCTTGTCGTTGTCCTTTGATCTCCAGTTGTTTTTCCTGAGATCGATTATGTCCTGCGAATATGTTAGCTCAAGTTTGTGTCGAATTTTCTGAAGAAAAACGTACCATAAGCATGAATCTCGATCTGCTGGGCATATCCTTGTGTTGCTCAAGGATGCTTCCAACACGGTCGTAGTAAACGTTGACGAGCTGGTGTCCTTGTTCGGTGCTGTCCATGGTGGCACCAACAGCCTTGAGGAGCTTGGACAAGTTCTCGACGGCTGACTCGTCGGGCTGGCCCTCGAAGTTCAACAGTCTCAACACACACTGGTGCATAATCTTGACTGTAAGCATGCCGAGCTTGTAAAGCTCACCAATGAACTGGATGAGACCGAGACCCTTTCTCTTGGCAGCGGCAGCAATGTAGTACTCGTCGGAGAGAAGAGTAGCCTCCTTGCCTTCGGGCATGGGAGGAAGGTTGGCCTCCCAACCACGCTCGAACTCTTCTTGACAGCGGTTGAGCAAGTACTTTCTGAAAAGACCACCACCAACAACGGGTTGGCCACTCCTGTCACGGATTGTCTCGTCAACAATCTCGTTGCTCATGCTGGTCAACATCTTGGAACAGAACTTGGCGTAAGTACCAGCCCAGTGAGCTTCGTCACAAGCCTTCTCAAAGGTGAGCTGAATGACTTGGCGCAGGGTACGGCCGTCAGTCTCCTTCTTCGACTGGTTGGCGATCTCGATGATCTGGTCGGAAATCTTCTCAAAGTTCTCGGGAGTCATCTTGTTCAAAGCAGCCTTGACCTTACGCTGGACCATGTCCGGAGGCATTTGGCCGTCAACAGGTGCGGCGGCAGCGGCGGCAGGTGCGCCGATACTGCGGGCAGTCCAACCAGATTGAGACTTCTCAAGAGGCTTGAGGTCCATACCAGCAGTAAGGGGCATGTTCTTGGCTGCGTTGGCATCATCTCTGTCGTGGTGACGAGATGGGTTACCACGCTTGCTGCCGCCTCCTCTGCGAGAAGTATTAGTTCTAGGCGAACCAGGGCCACCCATGCCGGCCATGGTCTGAAGAGAGTTGGTGCGGCTGAGCGAACCCTGGCCAGGGAAAGCACCACCACGTCCCATACTCATAGGGCCACCTCTTCCAGAGGAAGCATTGAAACGGTCGGCGGAAGTAGTGCCGGCAGGAAGAGTACGGGTGTTGCCACTGGCAAAGTTGCCCATAGCACTGAACTGGCTGGGACCTCTGTTAGAGGGCTGGCGGCCACCCATGCTTGCACCACCGCGGCTGTTCTGGCGACCAGAGCTGTCACCCTCACCAAGGGTCTCCTTGACTCTCATATCCCAATCAACAGTGGGCTTCTCCTTGAAGACACTCTGGAACTGGAGCAAGAAGTCCATGTCGTACTCCTTGCCAACACGCTTGCCGGTCTGGTTAAGAGCTGGGTTGGGCGACTTGAAGCCCTCGGGGTAGCTGAACTGATCGCTCTTGATCTCGAGGAAACGGGCAGACTTGAGCGACTGCATACCAGCAGTGGCTTGTGCGGGCTCGACGTTCTTGGTGGTGTCGAGCTTGAGGTTGGCAGGCTTGGACTTTGCAGGTGCAGGCTCTGCAGGAGCTGCAGCCTCCTCGGTGGCACCAGGACCCAGAGTGGGCTTCTTCAAGGAAGCAAAGAGCTTTGCGTCCTCGGCCTTCTGCTCGTCGGTCTTCTCAACTGACGCTTCGCCCTCGCGTTCCTTTTCCTTCTTGAGCTCGAGCTCCTCAGCCTCACGCTCCAGACGCTTCATCTCTTCATCGGCCTTGTTGGCGGCTTCCTTGTCTTTTGCGGCTTGGGCCTCCTTCTCCTTGGCTCTCTTCTCTTGGAAAGCGCGCTCGCGCTCCTCCTCGAGACGCTCTGCCTCCTCCATCTCGGCGATCTCGCGCTCGATGCGCTCATCTTCTTCGCGCTTGAGACGGGCGGCCTCGTCTTCATCGGACTTGGTCTTGTCGGCAGCCTCCTTAGCGCTTGCCTCCTCGGCGGCCTTCTTGTCGGCCTCCTCCTTGTCCTTTGCAGCCTTGGCGTCGGCCTCTTCCTGCTCCTTCTTGGCTTTGGCCTCGGCCTCTTCTTGCTCTTTCTTGGCTTTGGCCTCGGCCTCTTCCTTTTCTTGAGCGGCCTTCTTTTCGGCATCGTCCTTGTCCTGGATAGCCTTCTTATCGGCGTCTTCCTTGTCCTGGATAGCCTTCTTATCGGCGTCTTCCTTGTCCTGGACGGCCTTCTTCTCAGCCTCTTCCTTTGCGCGCTGAGCCTCGAGGTTGCGCTTGACCTGCTCTTGGAAAGCAGACTTGGTTTCGGCGTCGGTCTTTGTGCTCTTGCTCTCGGTGCGGATGTGCTGGACGCTGGGAGTGCGAGGAGGAGGTGTAGGGGCGGATGAGACGATGGCGGGCGACTGGGGTGCAGGTGATGGCTTCTTTTCGAAATTCAACTCCTCACCCTTGTCGTTCTTGATGACAATGGCCTTGCTCTTAGTCTTGGTGGGGATCTGGAAGTTGGAGGACACGGGAGTAGGTGTGCCGGGGGCAGGAGGTGCTTGAGGGACGCCGGGGGCTGAGGCGGTAGGTTGACCGACGCTGGAACCGGGTCGCTCGGAGATTTGGGAGCCGCTACGAGACATAGGGTTGTTGTAAGGAGAGTTCATGTGTGCAGGCGGGCCACCGTAACTAGCGGGGTATGGCTGGTTGGGACGGGGGCTGGGTGGAGCACCCTGTTGGTACTGTGCGCCCTGAGGATAGAAGGGTTGGTAGTAACCGTTGTAAGCGTCGTAAGGAGGTTGCATGCCGTACAGGGCCTGCTGCTGAGGGTTGAGGTGCGGCTGGCCGGGGTACATCTGCTGTTGGTTGTGCATACCCTGGGGCATGAAAGGCTGTGCGTGGGCCATGGCGGGACTACCGTTTCTGCCACGGTAAGCACCACCGGGTGAGGAGGCCATGGGGGCACCGTACTGGTTCATGCCAGCCTGAGGAGGCATGTTGGGAGGGCCGCGTTGCTGGTACGGCAGCGGGCGGTGGTTCTGAGCAGGCGAGTGAGGGTTGTAGCCGCCGGGGGTGAAACCGCGACCACGGCCGTTGCCGGGCACAAAGTTACCGCGCATGCCGGCGTCGCTGTGTTGTGACTGCGAGGAAGGACGGCGCATGTGGGCGGGCTGACTGGAGGGAGTCAGAGGAGCTGCGTTGTTCTGTACGACGTGGGTCAGCTGCGGTGCTACGTGGACTTGGACCGTGTCAAGACTGACTTCACCGTTCTCTGCGCCGAAGCTGCCAAAGTTGGGGGCATTGCTCTGGCCGGGGAGGTTGGCCGGAGGCTTGCCACCGCTGGCGGCGGGCTGAGGGATAGGTGAGGGCGAGTGCGAGGGAGAGATGATGTTCGGGTTGGCGGCGGCGAGGTTGGGGGTGGTCTGCTGGACGGGGACGCTGCTCGCGATGGCGGGAGAGCCGGTGGGGCCGTTCATGGAGCCAAAGTTGATGTTTGGTCTCGAGGACTGCGTCTGGGGACCACCGTTGGGGATTTGTCCGGTGGTGCCAGAGGCGCTGATGATTACTGAGGGCTTCCTGCCGTGGTCGCCATTCTGCATGTTGGATGGCTTGGACGATGATTGCGGGGCGTTGGTCTTCAGTTTGCTTGCATTCTGCGACTGCTGTGCGGTCTTGTTGGCGATGCTGGCGTAGGAAAGCTGCGCCTGCACAGCTTTTTGCTGTGTGGATTGAGCTGCGGGAGCGGCCTGGGGCTGAGTTTGCGCAGCGCTTGGAGTTTCGCTGGTCATTAGACTGGCGGCTTTGACTGTACAGTCGAGGGTGATGAAGGGTCGACAGCGAAGGTGGTTGGAGATTTTGCCTGGCTCCCGTAAATTCGGAGGGGGGACGTGCGTTCCGTTTAAAAAAGACGCGCACCAAGTCAACTATCGAACTCGTCCACCAACTGCTTGATGTGAAGAAAAGCGCCGATGAGATGCGCAATGTGTTGGGCAAAGATGGTCGAGACACTCTAGTCGACGAGAATCTATGAGTGACGGACAGCTACCAAGACAGAAAGGTGACTCCGTCTCGAAGACTGCGTTTGTTTGTTCGCGTTGGGGAAAGCCGCACTAGGTTTTCGCACACGACACTACTTATCGAAAAGCTGTCGTTTGATGATGATGATGGCCACAAGAAGATGACGATGATGCGTTTTCTTCCAGGGGTTCGATTTCGAGTACCGTATCAAGTATTGTCTTGAGTGAAGATGAGACTCTGAGAACAAAGGAATGCTTTCGATATCTATCTGGTTGCCTCCTTCCTCCGACAGCAGCTTAAAATCGACTCCGCAAACTCACTCGAGCTCACTCTTTTTGCTTTCAACCACTCAGCACGCTCCTTGGCCTTTTCTATGAGTCTTTCACTTCCATGCCGCTGGCTCACTCAGACATAATCCTCCTCTATTCGTCAGTTCTGCTAGCCTTTACATTTCCAGATCTGTGGAAGAGCAATTACGTCTCTAGCTGCACACTGCCGTCATTGACGGCATCTTTCCAGATGTTGTTGCTTACAGCGAATCAGCTTCGAGCACAGAAATCTTGCGGTCGTTGAGAACGGCGTGTTGAACGTGGCAACTGGAAATCATCTTGCGAAAGAACTTGATATTGTTCATGAAGCTCATGGCCCTGTCCTCTCCAACCTTGATATATAGTCGTCGGATCTTGTCTTTTCACTCATGCGAAGGTTCCCCAGTCCTTCTCTTACCAGTATTGAAGTCGAATCAATACCATCGGCATAGGTGCAGATTTCGCATGTTGATTTTGACCGTTGGTTTTCATGTGATCGACCAAGATGGGAGTTTCACTCAAACGTCCTCTTGCCTGATTCGCCAACGAGCGTCATGTTCACTGTGACTCTTTTCCGACACAACACAACTTTGCTAACAAATGGACGCATCGAATCACTGCGTGAAGCATATGAACCTTGAGTGATGAGTCGCTTGTCTTGATGGCAAAAGGCACGGTCCTGTTGTCCGTTGCTGTCAGCCATTTTCTCCCGATGCAAGCCTGTCCGCGGAAGCTTGCATGTCAAACAGATGTTCATCAAACGGTCGTCTGGTGTGACCCTGCCGCAAGCGCATGTGGCGATACTGAACTCATTCGTGTGTCTGCACATCGCCGCTGACAGTGACGGCCAGGCAGGAACCCGAACATTCGAAAAAATTGTTTTGGCCGGCGCGACAATGTTAGGACACCGCTGCGTGCAAAACTTCATGGACCACAACTCTTGCGTGAGAACTGCCTAGACACAATCATGCCTTGCAAAAACCAGCCTTTGACATTGCAGAAGTCCCAACTTCACATAAAGCCAGGAGATGCGGACATTGCGACCAACCTCGAGGCGCGACCAAAGCTAATAGATCTCCCTATACCAAGGTCTACCTATTCAGGTAACATGTTTGCGAAAGCGAAACAATCACTGTGAAAAGCACAAGGCACGTGCAACCATTGCCGTCTTCCGCCCTGAAATCCATTCAGCTTTCCGAGTGCTCAAGACTTTGGTACGACTAATATCAATCTTGCACCCTCCTCGCCGCCTTCCGAATGAATTTACCAAAACACTGCAATTTCGGCTCGCGCGCGAAGGATCAACAAGAATTTTGAAGAGCAGAAAAGCGAAAGAGAGACGCTGCAACCACTTTCGCCCACAGACCGCCTGTTCAGACGAGCGTACTTACACAACGGGTCATCCAACGCACAGATGTCAGGCCTACAATTTTAAGAAATCGCAACCCACGAACGCTCGAGCTTTCGGGCCTGACTACTAGGTGGCTGGTGTCGCCTCGTCCAGATCGCACTGTCAACATCGCTTGGACATGGTAAGCGGCGAGTCAGAGGAACGCCTGGAGCAGCCCTTGGTTCCAGTGTAACCTGGCCCTGCCGCCGTTGCTGTCTGAGCGTATTCCGACGACAAGTCGTTCCTGGATGACACCGCCAAACAACTCATCTCGTTTTCTGTTTGCCATGCGTTGTTTTCTGTCTTCATTCTACTTGCCGCTTATGCGCGTAGAGATCAAACAGGCCAGCGATTCAGCTTTCAGCTTCAGGGCTCCCAGCCGGCCAGCAAAATCTCCTCCTCTACTTCCCGCCAGACTGATGAGTCACGCAAGCAACAAGATACGGTAGCTTTGTCGTTCAGTCTCCCGTCTCGATCTCCCGATATACAGCAACAACAGTCTGTGTCAACAGAAGACCCGCGCGTGGTTTATTTCCGTCCTTCTTTCTCGGGCGATCTTCTTGCCTGTTCTGCAGGCCTGTATCTGACGAAACCTAATAGTGCTCAATATAGCAACAGCACAGAGTCAGCAAAGTAGGTTAGAATGAGATGACCAACTCTTGCCATCTGATTCGCTACGACTGTAGGTCCACCGCCTCTGTCCAAATAGCAATACCGGGATTTGGTACATCCGCAGGTCGAAAGTCGGGATCTGAGAGAAGAAGCAAGTGTAAGAGGAGCTTGAATCGTGAATTCGCTTACCCAGAAATCATCATCTCGATTGTCGAGACATCTTCTCGGATGCGGAAGCACGTGTTTCCTGCTTCCTTATCGTGAAGGTTGAGCCACTCGAGCATCGGTTGTGATTACTGTTCAACAATCCACACGTGCCTCGACTGCTGCCTCAGGCCTCCTTTGCCCCGAGCCGTCTTTGGTGACTGCGTCTGCCCTGACCGGTCTTGCACAAGCAAGCGTATCCGGCCTTCCTGCAAAACCTTAATTTGCTAATGCGTAATGCAAGAGGTAGGCTTTTCAGGCGTGCACCTGTTCCCAAGCATGGCGGTTCACCGAAAGAAAAGATCTCCAATCCAAGCATTTCCCCATCTCGCATCTTCCTTGTTGCTGTCCTCGGCATTCCATCCACATATTACTGCCGTCGGCCGAGAAAAGGGGGCGTGTGCGTGTAACACAGACAGAGCCAAGAAGGGATGAAGGCGAGAAGAAAAAAAAAAGCACTCGGCAGGTGCCAGCGTGCCCACATCCCGAACCAAACATCGAGCACTCAGCAAGAGCAGATCAAGAAGACGCGTGCGGGCGAGCCGGTCCAACAGAGACATACTCCACCGGGGCACACCGGACAAGACGGCCCCTCAACCCAAGACTTGCTGCTCTCTGTCTCCCCGTCGGCGGCCCCCGGGGGGGGGGGGGGGGGGGGGGGGGGGGGGGGGGGGGGGGGGGGGGGGGGGGGGGGGGGGGGGGGGGGGGGGGGGGGGGGGGGGGGGGGGGGGGGGGGGGGGGGGGGGGGGGGGG